>OZ023262.1:295366094-295733099 GCA_964006375.1 Tillus elongatus
TACCGCGCGCATAACCTCTATATTCACCGCAGGTCCTGTAACTTTCTTAGGGGTTGCTCCAAAGGAATTTCTCATTGTTTACCTTGTTCTTCTTTATGCATTGAGGGTGATTGTAGGCATGCAGAAGGGGTAAGACACCCCCGCGACGAAGCACGGAATCAAGATTTTCAATAATTTATGTTTAAATCGTTATCTCATAAATTTTTTTCCAAGAATGACTTTGAGGTTGCCTTGTTTGTCAGTCTTACATAGTAAGCTTCAATATTTTATCATTTTTAAAAAATATGGACACAGCATTCGTAAATAAGTGTTGGAAAGGGTCTGGGTGCAGCAAATATGTTATGATAGAAAAATTTCATAAAAATATTATAAATCTGATAGCTCAATAAATTTCCCATTAAGCTAATATCTTCAATCTTGAACCATAGTAACACCTATGTAAACGCGTCTTAGGTACTAGATTAAAGAAAAATAACATAATGAGCTTCGCGGATAACTACAAATTTGTTAAAAAAAATTTTCATGATGTTTATTGTTTGCAAAAACTGGATGGGCTGACTAAAACAAAACCATCCAAGCAATTACTAAGGAAAAATACCTGCCATATTTATAATTTGACAGGTATATTTGCAAATAATAATTTTTGCTGAAAAAATGATGTAAAATGAATGAAATTTATAACACAATTTTTTTAACACTTACAGTACTTGCATATTATAGCTAAAATCAAATTTAATTTTTTTAGCATCCATATAAAATATAAATTTTTTCAAATAATCGCTAACTGGGACTCTAAAACCGATCTCCAAGGTCCATTTAAATTTAAAGAATTAGTTTTAATAATATGTTTTTAATAGTGTACAATTCTTATGAAAGTTCACTACTATAACACACTTGCTGCGTCTCGAAATTTTATTTGAAATCAACTCTTTTTTTGCCGTACGGATGTGTAAAATTTTTATGGGGTTGCACCAAGGTTTATAGATTAAAGAGATTGCATTGTAACTCTCGACCAATCAGAGTCTGAAGCGGGAATACGTCACATGTATTCCCAATTTAAATCTAGTAAAATAATTGTGCATCGAATACTGAAATCAGCCGGCATTTTTATGTTCGTCTTTTTAAAGTTATCTTCTTTTTGAACTTATAATAAGATTAAACATTTAATAACAACTTGAAATTAGGATTTTTTCACCTAGTAGCAGAAAGCATAGAGGCTTTAGGATATTAATTCATTTCAAGTTGATGGATTCGGTTAGTTGGTTTATATTGAAAAGGACTGAAAAAAATTAATTTATATTTATGAAATTATAAATTCATAATGTCTTAAATTGGACAGAATGTGCTTGGTCTAAACCACAACCTAGGTTTTGAGTTGTTTTAATAGTTTACGTACCTATTTTACTGGATATGCCTCATTTAATAACATGCAACTAATCACAATAAGTAAAATATTTAAGTTTATAATATTTCGGTAGGTATGTACCTGCGCACATGCAAAACAATAGGTTTATAATTTCTACAATCAATTTCTAAGCAAAAAACTTATACATCTTATATTTAATTTTGAAGTAATAGTAAATTGTGTTAGATTTACTGGTGAACTATATGCCATAAAAGAAGCACTTAGGCATATCTATCTGATATACAACAGACTGTTGTCTGCACAGACTCTTTGAGTGCATTACAAATAATTAGGCAAATCTACCCTAAACACCATATTGCAAGGGAAATAAGAGACCAAATGACGTACATAATTGCACATAAAAAGAAACTCATTTTCATGTTCACCCCCTCCCACGTAAACATCCAAGGTAACGAAATTGTGGATGCACTTGCAAAAGGAGTCGCCACTTCCTGTAACGATCCAGTCTACCAAATCCATACGAACGAGGATATCAAGATCAATATAAAAACGGTTATCTGTAGCAAATGGCAAAAAATGTGGGAGACTAAACCCTCAAAACTGTTCCGTATCAAACCAAGAGCAAATGATAAGCAACCACTTCCAAATGGAAGAAAAAATCAGACAGTCATATCCAGGTTGAGAATAGGCCATACAAGATTCACCCACGAATATATAATGAAGAAGCTGCCCCATCTATTTGTTTTTGCTGTGATACACAAAGCACTGTTCAACATCTCCTTGTAGAATTCCCACTATACGAAGCAAATAGGATATCCTCAAACATACCAAACAACTTGACCGATCTTTTAGGATCCAACAGAGAAAACTATACTCAGCTCCTGACATTCCTGAAGTCAAGTGCATTATTCCACCAGATCTAGTACTAATAAATTTTAACTGCTCCTTCTCATGATATTATTGTATTTATTGTATGTGTTTATTGTTGTCATTTAATTATTATCTAATTATATCTCACCAAGACTTGCTAATAATCTTTTAGGTTGAAGCAGGACATTTTCTTAAAAAAAAATGTGTTAGCGCAATAACTAAATTAATTATATAGGTATAAAATATAAACCACAAGAAATATTTCCTGCAAACAACCCTGAAGAAAATTACGGGACCAGGAGTGAATAGGGATGATAGACAGTGACGAAAAAACAAAACATTCGAAAAAAAGCAGCTTAGCCCAACTTATAAATTGACTTTAATCCATTTTGCAGCTATACCTTCTCAAAATCCTGTTTACCCCGCACAGAACCATTATTGGCCCCAGGCCCTGTAACTTTCTTGGGAGTTGTATGCATGCAGAAGTGAAAAAAAAACACCCAAGTACGAAGCACCCAACCCACTCCCACTCTCGTCCCATGCCGACTGACACTCCCAAAAGCGCGTGGGGTTCTCTTTTGACTTTTTCATGCCTACAACTACCCTCAATGCATAAACCACAAGAAAAAAATCTTGGGAACAAGCCACAAGAGAACGACGGGACCTGTGGCGCATAGGGGTTCTGTGCGTGATAAGAAGGATTTTAAGAAGCTGTAGCTGCAAAATGGGATAAAGGCAGCTAAGCTATTTTGTTTCGCATTTTTGCTTATACTTCCTGTTGTAAACAACAATAGCTTACCCTATGTTTTAAGCCATGTGTCGACATCTATGTTTTTTGTCTCTAGTCATTATGACATTGCGCTGTTGCCCTTTCTTTATTTAGTCAGTGTAATAAACATTCAAGTCGCGTCAATAAGTTGTTCTTTCTTTACTGAGCTTTTCCCAGCAATCTACACTCAAATCTGCTTGTTAGTCATTTATAAACAACAGGTTTTGGACCCAGGTCGCTTGGAATGCGAAGTTTAGCAAACGGGTACTCAGTGATAATAGAAATATCGTTTTTTGTCGTGTTGCGAGAGTGTTCTTCACAAAAGCAAAATGACCGTCAATTATTTAACGAGTGTGCCAAAGCTTTTAGGCCATGACGACTATTGGGAATGAGCTTTTACAGTCAAGAATGTGTTTGTGCTTGACAACATGAATAAATGCATCAATGGTAGCGAGACAGACACAACGACCGTTGAAAAAGCAAAGGCCAAGTTGGTATTAACAATCGACCCATCTTTGTTTCCGCATGTCAAAGAAGCAAAAACTGCGCAAGAATTGTGGGCCATCCTAAATAAACCTTATTGATGACAGTAGTTTTATGCGTAAAATAGGACTCTTATGCACTCTAATATCGGCTAGACTGAAGAATCACGATAACATGGAATCCTATATTAACCAGATCGTCGAGACTTCACAAAAATTACGACGAACGGGTTTCAAGATTGATGAAGAATGGCTGGGATAGCTGTTGTTAGCAATTCTTCCTGAGAAGTACGCCCCATTAATCATGGCTGTGGAGCATCGCGGTATTTAAATCACTACTGTCTCAATCAAAACAAAATTACTGGACAGGCAGACAGATGACGGTAGCAGTGGAAACAATGTTGAATTCACCGCAAACAGAAATTTCAAGGCAAATTATAGAAAGTCGTTCAGAGATGATGCCAGTAGGCAAAAGTAAATTAGCTGATGGCGGTCATGTGGGAACGTCAAATCGAAAGGCTAGGAATCAACCGAGTTCAAACCGTTATTTCTCGAATAAAAGGGACCCCAGTAATATTATCGCTACAGTTGCAGGAAAAGTGGACATTTTGTGTCAAAGTGCACCAATAATAACAATTCTGAAAAGGGTTTCAGTGCTGTGTTTACAACTGCAGACTTAAAAGACATTGACTGGTATATTGACGGTGGCACGAGTGTTCATTTGACAGCCTATAAAGAATGGTTGATAAACACAAGGAACCTTGATTTACCTGAAATTGTAGTGGCTCACAGATCTAAAGTCCCCATGGAATGTGCTGGTGATATAGAGATTAAAACGATAACAGATAAAGAGCACCAAATATTGTTAAAAGGAGTTCAATATGTTCCACGTTTGACAAGTAACCTACTATCTGTTTGTCAATTGATAAACAACGGAAATAAGATACATTTGAAGAAACATGGTTATAATATTTACAATCTAGAAAATATTTTAGTTGCAACCGCTACTCTCAACAATAATGTTTACAAGTTAGATGTTTGTAAAGAGCAATCGGTTTGTTTTCAAACATTGCGCAGTGATATTTGACATGAACGTTTAGGCCACATCAACGATAGCTACCTACATAAGACAGAAAATCTGGTAGATGGTCTTCTTTATAAAGGTACAGCTAGGACTGGAAATTGGGAGGTGTGCTGTAAAGGGGGGCAAGCTTGTTTGCCATTTCCCAAAGAAGGTAGTGTAGCAGGGTCAATACTGCTGTTCAGGGCGAAACTACACAGCAGGATTCAGCTTCAGTGGGGGAAGAAAATGAACAGTTTTCTCAAAGGTTTGAGGAATCCCTGTACAATGACAATATGACTCATTCAGATGGTGATAGTGATTATGTTCCTGATGTGCCGTATAATAATACACACATATATATATATATATATATATATATATATATATATATATATATATATATATATATATATATAAGAAAGTCCAAGAATATTACAAATAGAGGTTAAGAAGAAAAGCTTTGATGAATACATAACATATTTTATTGGTGCAACCAGTATTGGTGAACCACAAAATACTCCGGTTCTTCCAAGGGGAGAAGCCAAGGCAATTTTGAGGTCAGATGGGCGATGGGAAACAATGAAAGCAGGCCATGCTGGAAGAAATTCATTCATTCAATGAGAACAGAACATGGTAACTTGTGGATCCACCAGAAGCTGAAACAGTTAAGGAATTCAAGTGAGTGTTTAAAGTGAAAAGCGACTGTGAAGGTAAAACTAGGTATAGGGTTCGACTAGTAGCAGAAGGTTATTCACAGAAAGAAGGTGTTGACTATGTTGAAACCTTTGCTCCGGTAGTAAGACACTTAACTTTAAGATTCTTAATAGGATTAGCTGTAAAGTTAGATTTAAAAATTCTACATTTGGATGTGCAAACAGCTTTCTTAAATGGGATACTAAAAGAAGATGTACTTATGCAAGAACCAGAGGGTTTTGTTTTACAACAAAATGCAGATGAAGTTTTTACATTGAAAAAGGCTGTATATGGGTCAAAGCAATCAAGTCGTACATGAAATGAAAAAGTTGACGAAGTTTTGTTTAATGTCGGGCATGTATAATCTAAGTTTGAGCCTTGCTTATATATCAAAAACAACAAGGATAATATGTTATAATACCTCTCTATGTTGATGATTTTTTGTACGACTATTATCTTTGTTGTATTTTAGTAAGTAGTAGTCTGGTTTGCCAAAGTTGTCATTAAGTGTCACTCGACGTTTAGGTTAACAAGTTATTATTTTGAATAGGTGTAAGTGGTAAGCTTTATAAAATTGCAAAATTTTCTACTCTTTTACTTCTTATAATGGAGTACACCTCAGAAGAGTATGCAGATATCATTTTTATCTACGGATATGCTGATGGAAATGCTTTAGCTGCTTGTCGGGAATATCAACGTAGGTTTCCCACTCGCCGTCAACCTACACCAAGGGTTTTTTCTCGATCGTTTTCAAGACTTCGGCAGTGCGGTATTGGACAACGTCCTGACGCTAGAGCTAATGGTAGAAGACAACATAAACTTGAAGCGAAGAGAGAGTGGTGGATGCAGTGATGGATCAACCTTCTACAAGTACTCGGAAGATTGCCACACAGTTACAATATTCTCAAAGCTTTGTTTGGATAACTTTACATCGAGAAGCCTTACATCCATATCATCGACATAATGTTCATTGCCTTTTACCTGGAGATAATGTGCATCGACGAGTCTTTTGTGAATGGATGTTGGAAATGAACAATCAAAATATCTTATTCCCTAATCCAATCTTCTGGTCTGACGAATCAACATTTACAAGAAATGGTATTTATAATTCTCATAATGAGCATGTCTGGTCCTTGGAAAATCCACATGCAACAAGGACTCGCACATTTCAACATAGATTTTCCATTAATTTATGGTGTGGTATTTTTAACGGCTCACTGTTCATGGAAGTCCTGCCAGGACATACCCTCTCTAAAATTGTTCAAAGAACATAGGGTTTCATTTTTGGTCACCACTTATGAATCACCCTATATATATATATATATATATATATATATATATATATATATATATATATATATATATATATATATATATATATATATATATATATATATATATATATATATTATAAACATATGTTTGAAACTAACCTCAGATATTGGTATTGGTTTTGTAGTCCTCTATGTGCGCTCTGTCTTTGATGCAGATAACCATTCCGAAACCTGTCAGGTAAAGTGATAAAGGAAGTTCAAAAAGCGGGTCCGGCAATTAGGTTCCGTTTCTCATTCATTAGTGAATTTTTAAAGAAAATTAATTAAAAAGAGAGTATAACTTTTATGAATGTAGACAAAAACTATATTATAAAGGGCAGTTAAAGCCACAAAATGGAAACAATAGGTCATGTATCCAAGTAGCTGCTTTTTAATAAAGCATCTGATAACATCGAATGCATGTGACAGTGAAATAGAAGTAAAGTTAGGTTTCATTATATCCATTTAGATTACGGCCAACTGGTAAAGTTTTCTAATCAAGAGAGCTTCTGTATTTAATGTTTGGGTGGGTGAACGGCACATTGTTTTTGTAGGAAATTAGCATATTTCGGCTCTATAGCACTGTTTATATGTATTATATAGCCAGCGTCGTCTCCAAGCCAGAACGCCGATGAAATATGGTCCGTTTTGCAATGCGATGAAACTGAATTATTACCTTCATTAAAAGTTAATAATATTATCTGTTGGCCTTGTGCAGACTGTTAATTCTCACCTCTTTAACTTCAGGAAGAGTCCCCGGTGTTGTGCGGATGGGGCGCCTGCTGCTGTATCTAATCAGGATTTATGTTCAACACGTGATTAGTCGAACGATAAGGGGCTTTGGTATATTTTAATTGCAGGATTTCGTACCCAACAATGCTGCAAATATTCGCAGGTTATTGTTAGAATTGTACATTAGGATAATGGCTTTATCCTGATAACCATAATGTATTTGTTTCATACTTCGGTAAACTTTTCCCATAAAGTAATTAGGGAAAGTTTTGCGACGGAAAGTTCTTATACTCTTTTTTCCAACAGATCGTCAACGAAAAGAGGTTATAAAGTTGACACGGAAGTATCTTTTAATGTTGACAGTTTAGTCAACACCCGACACATTGTGAGTTGTGATGATAAGCGAGTCTTACTAGCGATTCTGTTCTTATCACAATCCTTATAAAAACAAAATGTGCAGCAAAGGGAATATGTTCAACCAATCAACAACTAAGAAATCGCTAGCTATCACCACCACAGTAAAAAGGCGATGTCGCTCAATCATCGCAACCACGATTGCCTTTCTACAGTGCCCTTTTAATTTCAATGCTGCTTCCATATTTTTGCAGAGTTTCAAGAAGTTTTTCCTCGTGTTACGCTCGATTTTTTAAGCGTGATAGCCTCACTAATAGAAAAGTATCGATGGTGAGTCTTGGGAACATTTTTTCAAATGAGCGCGAATTAGGGCATCCGGAACCTATTTCCATGGTCAGTTAAAAATGTTTATATATATATATATATATATATATATATATATATATATATATATATATATATATATATATATATATATATATATATATATATATATATATATATATATATATATATATATATATATATATATATATATATATATATATATATATATATCTATATATCTGTGTGTGTGTGTTGTTCGAGAAACATAATTGGTACGCCCCTGTCTCTTTACTTTCATTCGCGTGCACTACCCTTTAAGTTTCTACCTGGAATTATTTATCTCTGGATTTCACAATCTTTTCCAATTTGATGGTAATCTTTATCCTCTAGCTGTCTGCATCGCATTAAGTTTACGCATGAACAATGTCATACAAAGAATACTTATATACCGTTAGGTCCTTTATTGTACATAACTTTAGCTGTCGTTGACATATTCTTTAGATACACACAGTAGATTTTTTTCACTAGGATTAATGCTTCTATCTAGTTGGCCATTCTGTATTACTGACATTATGTTATGTCAACTACGTCACTTAGCGTTATGCGAAAGCTCGATAAAAGCAAGCCTTTGGCAATGTACAAGTCAGTTCTTCGCCAGATCTCATCTTCGCTCCTTCTTCGCTCCTTGGAACCATGAGTTCCTAATCTTCCATTTAAACATCGCTCGTGTATTTAAGCCAGTTCAATACTACAGTGCCGTTCTACAACGAATCTCATCTTCATCGCTTTTTGGGTCTTCTAACATCCCGATCTTCTACCTAAACATCGCTAGTGTGATTACGCCATTTCAGCTCAAGCTCCAATATTCCTACAGAAATTCCGTTCGTACAGTGTTACAGTGAAAAGTCAGTGTTTTCTTCGAAATTAGAAAGTATACGCAATAAATGCAATAGCAAGGAGCTAATAAGATTGTAAAATCTCCTGAATAACCCATTAAATCAAGTGTAAAACCGCAAATGTAAATAAATGTTAAGTTCAAAGTGTATATAGTAACAATACAACATATATAAATATAAAAAAGTGTATTATTTAAATCTTCTGGAATCCAGTGCACCTAGAGTTATACAGTCCACATCTTCAACATATTCTTCTTCCAACGCTAATTAGCAAAGCCGACTAGTTAGCGAGGGTGTGATCAATCCACCTCCAAAACATTGGGCTAAGAAAACAAGCTCTTTCTTCCCCATGTGTATCCGACCGATAACTCAAAAAATACTTTACTGATTTGGACCAAATTTGGGAATTACGCTTATTTTGCTAATGGCTTGGATGAGTTTGTTCATAAAATCTTAGCCGCCAATTTTTCTTAATAAGAAATTAAAAAAATATTTTTTACAACGCAATATCTCTTAAATTTTCTAAGTGATTGAAACGAAAACTTACAACTGAAAAGAACGCAGACAGACGTGGTTGTGTACCAATTTTTAAGTCATTTGATCAAAGGAAAATAAAGTTATTCGAAATTAACAATAAAATAATCTTCGATATCACTTCAGATTCTGTAACGCAATATCTACAATATTGGACAAAGGCAGATGACGTTATCTGTATTGCTATGCTATTTAAATAAATCATAGATAAAAATCTAAATAATGAAAGTTATTGCAAGATGTCAAACTGAAGAACATTGTGAGAGATTCGACAGGGACGCCATCTCCGTGCAGGACCAAGTAGTATGTTGTCACGAGAACTTTAGTTTGCACAACATTTAATAGATAGAGCTGTGTACAATGTACAACCAACTAACAATTTTGTAAATTGTCAGCCTTGCACCATTTCTTTGCTAATGCCGGGACAAAGTTTGGCTCCAAAAGCGCTAAATTTTAGCCTGTAAATATATACTAATAAATAAAAAATGTAATGAAAGTGATTCAATTTGTTCAAAAGCAATCTAGAACGACCTTTCATTATGTATAAATATTAAGCTTCCCATTCTTCACGTTCACGGTATTTAAAATTAAGAGCCATCTCTCTCTCTCTCTCTCTCTCTCTCTCTCTCTCTCTCTCTCTCTTTCCTAGTTTAATCTGACCCCACGTAGCTATTTGTCACAGAGAAGCGTGTACGCTTTACGGATAGCATTATTCGAAATCGACTCCGCTGATGCTAATTGCTAATACCTTATTAGGATATTATAATAAAAAACAACTAGGTACTTATATTCTATTGATTTTAACTTAACTGTAACAAAATGACTGTAGTAGTATATTATGATTTTAACATCCAATGAAACAAACATGAAAGTGATAGGTAAAGTGCATGTAGATTGTAGATATTTTATGTATTACCTAGTGAACTCTATACAGAATTCACTGGTAGCCATAACCAAAGTGAAACAAAATTATTTTAAGGAGAAATATACCGTCCCCAAACTAATACAGCAAGTACTTATAATACCTGGGCAGTTACTAAAAAGTGCATACATCCCTAGTTAAAATTACATAAACAGATATTTAGGTTAAATTATTAAAATTTGAATTTCAAAATTTTGTATTGTATATATTTATTTCATTTAAAAAAAGTATGGATACAGCAATAGTTAAGAAGTGTTTGAGAGAGTTTAAGTGCGTTATGGTAGCGAATTTTCATAAAAAATATTTCAAATGGTGATAAACCAAGTTCCCAGTTAATTAAAATCTTCAGTTTTGATACATATTAAAACCATATAAAAGCATCGTGGATACTAAATTTAAAAAATAACACAAGCTTCACAGATAATTACAAATTTGTTTAAAAAAACCTTTTTAGTGCATTTTTATTAAAAAAATTCACTAATATAGAGGTATCGATGGTGAGACTTTGCAAAAATTTTTTCAAATGAGCGCGAACTAGGACCTTTAGAACCCATATCCGGGGTCCGTTCTAATTTTTAATTGTTTATATATATATATATATATATATATATATATATATATATATATATATATATATATATATATATATATATATATGTATCCAACCGATAACTCAAAAAATAATTAACCGATTCTGATAAAACTCCGCAAGTACCTTTCTTTTATCAATGGCTTGGATGAGTTCGTTATCCAGGAAAATCTGAAAAGGTTTTCCGGCAAATTTGACTTAACCTTCAAAAACAAAATTTTTCTCCGAAATTTACAAATATATTTTAACAAAATTTGGTGGACACATACCAAAATCCAATTTTCCAAGTTTATAGATATTAAAATTTGAAGCATTTAATGAAAATTCACTACCATAACGCACAGAAAGACGACGACAACGAAACACCAAAATATTTCGCAGGATAGTGACCAATCTATTGAACGACGGTATCTTCCACGCAAAGAAACTACCAATGCCTAGAAATGAAGAAAGAAATAATGCCGTCTTACAGGTTTCAAACGAAAACCCTCCGCAATTTGTTCAGTTTTATGGTGAACAAATTGACGTGCCAAAAAGTACGGTCCACCATGTATTAAAACGAAGTCATTACCATTCATACAAACCTACAATCGTACAAGGCTTAAATGTTGGCGATTACCCTAAGCGAATTCAATTCTGCAGATGGTATCAAGGACAATGTCAGCAAGATGAACATTTTCATTTGAAAGTAATATGGAACGATGAATCCAGATTTACAAATTGTGGTGTGTATAATCGCCATAATAGGCAGATTTGGTATTAATGTTTGGTGCGGCTTATTAGGTAAAAAACTGTTATTTCTATTTGTAGATTGGACAGTTAATTTAAAAAAAATTCAGGTAACTTCCGTGTTGGTCCGTTCTTTTTTTTTTTAATAATTTAACTGGGAAAAGGAATCTAAATCTATTGAGAAATAATAGCTTACCAACAATTAGAAGAGTTCATGATAATTTAGACGAGATTTGGTACCAACAAGACGGTTCTCCAGATCACAATGCTAGATCGTCAAAGAAATTTTGTACCAAAATTTTAATAATCGTGTCATTTGTAACAATGGGCCGGTTCATTCGTGTGCTCGAAGTCCTGATATAACACCCATGGATTTTGATTTTTTGGGTACTCTGAACAATGATGTGTATAAATTCGATCCACCACAAAATATCAATGAATTACGAAACAGAATCACGGAAGCTATAAATCAGATTAATCAAAACAGGTGTATAAAGTGCATTGAACAAAATGGTGGCCATATTGAACAATTTCCTATTTAGTGTATTTTTAAGTTTCTATTTTATTATTTGTTGAGTTCCGTTTCTAATTGTGTTGTTTTGTGGAGTTTAAGTTTCTATTTTTTATTGCCGAGTTTCGTTATTAACCGTTTCACATAATATTACCTAGCATTATTACCTAATTAATTATTGTAAATTAAATCACAATATTTTTTATCGTGAGACATTACGGAAAATTATGTTAAAAGTAGAAATCTATTGTTAGACTCCATGGCCTACTGCTTTGTCAACACTTTTTTCTCATTTGTTTTCTAATATTGAATTTCATAGCCTACTATCCTCAAAACGGTTTTTGTCAAAATTGTCAGTTCAATTACAAGATTTCTCAAGCATGTTGTACATCATTGGAAAGCTCTTTTCACAGGCTATCACATGAGCAAAGAATCCAATATGGCTGGCATTATAAAGACAAACATTGATACCTATAGCCAAAAACAAATGACAATCCAAAGTTGAGAATGGCATCAAAAGATTACTCTGTAAAATGTGTCCCGATAATGTGTCTTAGACATGTCAGATCAACGCCTACTTAGATATTGAAGGAAAAAACTGGATTCCCATCCAGTTTGGGACACACTATATATATATATATATATATATATATATATATATATATATATATATATATATATATATATATATATATATATATAGAATTATATGGAATGTATTGCTTTCTCCGTAACTATTAGAGATAGGAAGACGGTTAAATTAGCAATGTTTTGTAGAATTTCATGCTCGTTCCAAATATGACTTGTATTTTTCGCTGCCTTTTTTTCGTTTTCGAGTTATACTTAATTAGGTAATAATGCTAGGTAATATTATGTGAAACAGTTTAATAACGAAACTCGGCAATAACAAATAGAAACTTAAACTCCAAAAAACAACACAATTAGAAACGGAACTCAACAAATAATAAAAGAGAAACTCAAAAATACACTAAATAGAAAATTGTTTAATATGGCCACCGTTTTGTTCAATGCACTTTATACACCTTTTTGAAACATGCCTACAAACTCTGGTGGGGGTGTTTTGATTAATACGATTAATAGCTTCCGTGATTCTGTTTCGTAATTCATTGATATTTTGTGGTGGATCGAATTTATACACATCATTCTTCAGAGTACCCCAAAAATAATAAAAAAAATCCAATATGGCTGCCATATAAAAACAAACGTTGATACCTGTAGCTCAAAAACAAATGACAATCCAAAGTTGAGAATAGCACAAAACGATTACTCTGTAAAAAGTGTCCTGTTAATCTGAAAGTCTTAGACATGCCAGATCAACGCCTACTTAGATACTGAAGAAAAAAGAAATCGACAAATTTTGTTTTTTTCAAAATAACTCGAAAGCGAAAAGAGGCAGGGCAAAATAAAAGTCATATTTGGAACCAGCTGGAAATTCTATAAAACATTGCTAATTTAAACTGTCTCCCTATCTCTAATAATAACGGAGATAGCAATACATTCCCATCCAGTTTGGGACACTGTATATGTATATATATATATATATATATATATATATATATATATATATATATATATATATATATATATATATATATATATATAAACTGACATAGCAACTGACACCGGATATGGGTTCTAGGGATCTCAGTTTGAGCTCATATAAAGATATTTTTTGAAATTTCAAATGTTGCGATCTCCTCACTAGTGAATTTTGTAAAGAAAATTCACTAAAAAGATACAGTTTTTCATACAGTTTTCTACCATTCTACAAAAGATCACTCTTTTATGTACATTTAGGGCAACACAAAATTTTACATACAACTCGACAAATATTTGTTAAAAAGTTGGAGCAACCTGACAATACACAACTTTCGTCACGGTGCGTTTGTTTTATGAGTAAGTAGATTTCATGTTAATCTTCCCTCGTATAAGGAAGTGAGCGTGATTAGACCATAAAAAACAAATGAAAAACACTTAAAACATAAATGTCTATTGTAAATTTACATACATTCTCTTTTGTCTTCAACATTATCCAGTTCCGGACCTCAATATAAATTTAACGAGCTACATAAAGTAACGCTTTATCATAAAAGTGATTACAATGAGAGAAATCAATGGAATGAATTTTTGTCCTGTAGGGGGAATTTGTCATCGTTGAGAGTAAATATACGACCATAAAGTGGGACGGGAAACGCGGGCAATTCCCTGTAAAATATTCAATTATTTGCAGATGATATAATCCGACCTATTTTTAATCATAGACGGCTATCTCTTTTTATAGCTTTAATCGTTAAAGGTGCGCATAGACCTCGTAAATTTCGGATATGGTTTTTTTTAGCGAATTTTCATTAAGAAAAAAGAACTAATGCGGAGATCCCGACATTTGAATGTTGAAAAAATTTCTTCAAATGAGCGCAAAATAGAACCCCTAAAACACATATCCGCGGTCAGTTTCAATTTTGATATATATATATATATATATATATATATATATATATATATATATATATATATATATATATATATATATATATATATATATATATATATATATATATATATATATATATATATATATATATATATATATATATATATATATATATATATTGTTATGTTATTGGGTGTCTTGGTTATTCTTGTGTAATGTATAGTTAATCAGTATAGTTATCTCAAAAAAATCCCACGATTAGGGCGCTATTTTATTATGTTATAATAAATTCTGTGCGATGTATTACTACTATTATTATCTTAATACTAGAAAAAAACATGTAAACTGTAAACGCCCTTATTAAAATTTATAAGGTTTATGCCATGCACTTACCTTTGACTGTTCTTTGTCTACGGCTGACTTTCTGCTCAAGGTGTGTCTTCTACTCGTCTCTATACCTAAATTTAACTATATAATTGCCCTCTCATAAACTCAAGTTTAGTCAAAGTCCCAAGGAAACACAAATATATTTTACACTAACCCTTATTTAGCGATCACGTATCTAACTCGATATAATAATATTTACTTAAACTATAAATACCTTAATACATTCTACCATCATCCCTTATAATACTAGTAGTCCTCTGTTATACGGTCACAGCTTTGCTTGGCATCAGCTGACCTCGAAAATGACGCTGCTTTCTTCTTGTTCTTTTAAATTTCTCTCTGGTCTGACCAAACTCACTTTCTAATCTCTCCAAACTTACTTCTTTATTTCCCATTTCTCTTTCATCTGACACGTACTTTCAAAAAATATGTACCTCTCCTTATTAAATTATCTCCAAACTGACTTTTACTTTCAAATTCATCAGCTCAATTCACCCCAAATTCGCAACATCTCTCTAATATGACATTTCCTTTCCAATTAGTTTTTACCTTTCAAACTTTCCGTTTCCATGACAATCGGTCTTCTAAATCACTTATAGTCATCTTTTAATTACATCATAACAAAATTCTTACAACTAACATCTTATTTCATATACACAAATTACTGTCTTAATCTCAACTTCTGAACTCCTTAGTCTCTTCTACACCACTTATTTACACCCTAGTCTACCGCTTATTATTAATTACTTAATAATACCTAAATTATTTACAGGCGTATCATTGCTATTTGAGTCCATGTTCTGTTTAATTTAATTTATTTTTATAAATTGTACACAATCTCGGTAGTACATGGCACATACTTTGACAAGTGAAGATTGGCACCTGTGGTGAGCACTGAAAAGTACAATTTGATTCTAATTTTTTTGTTATTCAGATATTCTTGGCTATTAAATTTGCAATTACCGTCTCTTACATTTTTTGTGTGTTAGTAATAGTAAGAGTTGTTATGTGTGTTATTTTATGTGATTTTATGTGTGTGTATGCGAACCTGGATAACACCACTATATATATATATATATATATATATATATATATATATATATATATATATATATATATATATATATATATATATATATATATATATATATATATATATCACACCGATAAGTCAAAAATAAAGGGCCGATTTTGGTTTAATTTGTTGAGTACCTCCTTTTTGTAAATGGCTTGGATAAGTTAGTTAGCCAGTTAAATCGTACAACGTTGTCGGGGAAAATTTTGGGTTTTCTTTCGAAAAAAATTCATATCTCCGAGAATTAAAAAGCTATGGTAACCAAATTTGACACGCTGATTTCTGTCATAAAGTGTATCCTTTGCACCAAAATACAGATCCTTAAAAAAAGTTGAAACGTTAAAATTCATAATTCTGGTAGTCGTACATTAGTACGCATTAGCGCGTTATGAGTTAAAAACACGGCTCGAAATGACTAACAAGCTCCTAGATCTATGTCTCAGCCGTCATTTACTTTAATTTAGTTAAAATATGAGAAAAAATTCAATTTTAAGTAAAAATTGTATGGTGTAAATAACTAAGACGTTATAAAGTTAATATACAAGAGTATAAACCTGTTAGTACATAAATCTGTCATGCCGAGAATGTCTGAGAGGTAAAGTAAGCAGTGTAATTTAATAATGGACTTCTATAATACGCGTTTTAATCTCAGTTAGAGACTTAACTTTTTTTTTAATTTTTGTAGTCTTATTTCATTTTACCGTTATCTGATCAGATTGTGTAAGTCCGATGAATTTTTAGCGAGTTTTTGTATGACAAATTCAATTAGGACGAGATGAAAACTTTTTGACTCAATTCAATTTGAATAGCACATCTGGTTGGTTGTTATTGCCCTAACTTAGTGAAACCGTTCTATACTTAATACAGCCGTGGACTTTTCCCGTGGCTTTACAAGTGCTTGTTCTTTTCTGCAACGTATTTCAATGTTTACTTGACGCAGCAAGTTCGTTATGGTAGTCAATTTTCATTAAAGTTTCAAATTTCAATAGCTCAATTTGATTTTTGGTTTTAGGTTTATTTTCTTATTACATTTTAAGTTTATTTTCGAAGAATTTTTGTACATTTTCAAACAATAATGTCATTTTGATGAAATATGGTACATTGTTTCTACGATATAGGTTATACTGGTAACTCAATTTTATGCCTGCTTTCTTAAAAAAACATTATTAAAACATTTATATCAAAAGTCACTACCCTAAAACACTTGATGCCTCCAGACTTTTTACACATTAACTCAACTGCAGCTGGCGCCCTCTACGAACAATAACAAAACTGTTAACAGATTTCAATTCCTCGATCTAAAAAACCTTAAACGCCAAAATTTTTTATGAACTTTTTCTACGGAATATAGCTGAAATTTATAGACCATTAAACCACAACTTAACTAAAACTACCGCCAAAGCATCAGAGAAAGGGTCTATTTGAAATGAAATTTCTGGAAGCATTTTAGTAAAATGAAGGACAATGACGGTTGCAGCTGTAACTTAAGGGTTTCAAAACACTCTTGTTGCGGCATCTTCTTGTATTTGTTCTTTGCTTAAATGTTGCCAGTTTTGAAGTTTCAAATCGGAACTTTGGCGTTTTGAGGAAAAACCCAATTTTGTTTCTTTAAATGCTCATAACTTTTTTGTCTTTCAACTTAGGTAAAGTGCCGGCTGTGCATGGAGAATGAAGAAACAGCAGAGCATGTGCTGTGTTACTGTCCGGCAGCGGACAGGACTAGATACCTGCTCTTTGGCAAGGTAAAGCTTGCTCCAGAAGACCTGGATCAACTTTCGCCCACAAAGATTATCGACCTCTGCAGGAGGCTGGATTTGTTTGGCGAAATATAGACTTTAGGCGTGAGCCACAATAGACCTTAAGGTCGCGTTGGAGAGCCGATATGGCCCACTCACATACAAACCTAACCTAACCTAACCTAACCTAACCTAGGTAAAGAGCTAAATTGTGGTACCTGGTTCACTATTTACAATATAAACATGCGTACCAAGTTTGGTTGTCCTTACTTTGTTTATTTCCGGATATATAATTATTTTCTAAAGCAAACACAATATATATATATATATATATATATATATATATATATATATATATATATATATATATATATATATATATATATATATATATATATATATATATTCAGAAAGATTTCCGCGGTCTTTAATGTGAGACATACTTGGTTCTCGGGTTGAACCGCGTCCAGAATTTATGAAAACTCGACGTTTCGGCTCCTGCTTTGGAGACATTTTCAAGAGGTAAAGGAAATATGTAGGGACACTCTAAGGCCTCAATCTGCCTACTCCTTAGAGTGGTGTAGAAAGGTGGGTAAAGGAAATATGTAAGGACACTCTAAGGCCTCAATCCGCCTACTCCTTAGAGTGGTGGACAAAGGTGGGTAAAGGAGATATGTAAGGATACCATAAGACCTCAATCTGCCTACTCCTTAGCGTGGTGGACAAAGCTGGGTAAAGGGAAATATGTAAGGAGACTCTAAGGCCTCAATCTGCCTACTTCTTAGAGTGGTGGACAAAGGTAGGTAAAGGAAATATGTAAGGACACTATAAGGCCTCAATCTGCCTACTCCTTAGAGCGGTGGACAAAGGTGGGTTGGGTTGTTGTAGCTCAATTACGGGGCCTCAATCTGCCTACTCCCCAAATCTCGCCGGAGATCGTCTGTGAAGTCTCAGTGTGTTCAACCCTAGGATCTCTCTGAGGCCTAGGGTTGAACACACTGAGACCTCACAGACGGTTTCCGGCGAGATTTGGGGAGTAGGCAGATTGAGGCCCCGTACTCGAGCTACAATAACCCAACCTTTGTACACTGCTTTAAGGAGTAGGCAGATTGAGGCCTTAGAGTGTCCTTTCATATTTTCTTTACCTCTTGAAAATGGCTCCAAAACAGGAGCCGAAACGTCGAGTTTTCATAAATTCTGGACGCGGTTCAACCCGAGAACCAAGTATGTCTCATATATATATATATATATATATATATATATATATATATATATATATATATATATATATATATATTGAAACAGACCCTGGATATGGGTTCTAGGGCGCCTAGTTTGCGCTCATCTGAGGAAATTATTTTAAAATTCAAAAGTCGGGATCTCCTCATTAGAAATTTTTTTTTAAAAGAAAATTCACTAAAAACTAAAATAATATTTTGCATTTCACACTCTGTATTTATTGTGTATGTATGTGTTTCGATTTATTGGCTGTGACTTTGATCAGCCATTAGCACATTATGGCCCTTCTATGCTACCGTCCCTTTATTTGTTTAACTATAAACTTTCGGAGCAAACTAAGTTCGGCTAAATCGAAATATCTGCTCATGAATTTTGGCCCATTGCCTCGGAACCACCCTATATATTCTTCTTCTTCTTCGAGTGCCTTCTCCTATCAAAGATCGGCAACAATTTTGGCGAATTCTTCTCTGTCTTGGGCCCTTTTCAACAAAGTGTTTGAACCCAAGCCTGTCCAATCTCGTATTTTCTTAAGCTAGAAGCACTGCCTGTGTCCCGGTCCACGTCTACCTTCGATCTTACCCTCTATCCTGAGTTGTAGAAATTCATATCTATTGTGTCTCATTACATGACCGAGATATGCAGTTTTTCGCTTTTTGATGCTTTCGATGAGTTCTCGTTCTCTGCCCATACGGTGCAAAACCTCCAAATTTGTGGTGTGAGCAGTCCAAGGAACTCGCAACATTCGTCGATACACCCACATTTCGAATGTCTCGAGTTTGTTTAGACCGCCATCCTTTAGCGTCCACGCCTCAACTCCCTACAGAAGCTTCGAATATATGTAGCATTTCACAAAATTGTATCTAATTTGTATAGAAAGTCACCTATCGCTGAACAGGCTTCGCATTTTTAAGAAATTTGCCCTGGCGATTTCAATCCGAGCTCTGATTTCCAAATCAAGATTCAGATCTTCGCCGATCCAACTGCCCAAGTATTTAAACTTAGAGACCTTGGTTATCAGTGTCCCGCATAGGTTTATATGTATTGGTTGATTTGGATTACCGCCAATATCTTTGTTTTTGCGGTGTTGATTTTTAAGCCTAATAGACCTCTTTCGGCTGATATAATTTTGGAGTACATGTTAAAAAGCATAGGGCTCAGCACACAGCCTTGTCTGACTCCACGTTTAATTGGTACAGTTTTTGTTTGGGTGTTTTCATTCTGCACTGTCGCCACCTGGTGTTCATAGAGGTACTGAATGATTTTTAGATCTTGTGAGTCTAAACCTTAACTTTCTAGTATGTTTAGCAGCGTGCTATGTTTGACACAATCAAATGCTTTAGCATAATCTATGAAACACAGGTATACTTCCTTTCGCTGATCTCGACACTTCTGCAGCAGGATCAATAGCGCAAACAAAGCCTCTCTAGATCCCAATCCTTCTCGAAACCCCATCTGCAGTTCGCTCAGATCCTGTTCGCATTTCCTATGTATTCGATTATGTGGACCTTTATAAACAACTTTAATATCTGACTCATTAAGCTACCCTATATATAAAACATAAAATAACAATTTAATCATAATACGACACCTTATTCATTACCCTGATGCACTTACTGCGTTAATATTTTCAAATTTAATTTTTCAGATAGGTCTATACGTTACCTGTTACAATAATAAACTTGCTGCGCCCTCTTTACCGCGTAAACTAGAACACATAAATTTGTGTGTCGGAGAATCTGGTTGGCAGGAAGAGCTAAAACTATAGGATTACTCTGACCTCGGATCTAAGTTCTAAGGGTCTTAGCTCACGCTTATTTAAGGAAATATTTCAAAGGTCTTAAAGTCGTAATCTTTTCGTAATCGAATATTTCTATACAAATTGGTTAAAAAAATTGTTAAAAAATCCACTGTAAATTTTCCACGGAAATTCATTAAAAAAATATACATCTAATTTTTAAAAACTAGTTATCTATAGTATAGTATATATATATATATATATATATATATATATATATATATATATATATATATATATATATATATATATATATATATATGCCATCAAAAACTTACATGGTTAGTCAAATTAAATAAAATAAGTCATGTATAAATAAAAACAAATTACACAATAAAATAAAGACACCTCAATTCTACGGCAAAATACAAACACCAAGTTACAAACTACAACACATAACAGACACAGCAATCAACAAAAAAATATGCACATATTAAATAAGAATGGCTGGAATGATACCAACTGCAAAAATGCAAGCACTAAATAGGCGCCATGAGCTCTTAACACGTTGAGCACGGGCATAAACGAGAAAATATTTGTTCTCTGGACGGGCATTCGTATTAGAATTTTTCAGTGATGTAGAACCTGCTTTCTACTATTGTCTCATTTTAAGTTACAGAGGAAGCAATTTTTATCAAAATTTTCACAAAAAATTGTATGGCATCTTATATATGCCTCGCCGTCTTTAGCTGGCCCTCAATTCGGTATGACGGTGAGGCATGAATGTTTTGCCACATCCTGCGAGTCTGTTCTTGTCGCTTTGCAGTACATTTGTTTTGTCTATCGGCTAACTCATTTTTGCCATTTGTTACGTTTGCATCGTGGTGTAAATACGTTATAAATATGGGTGAATATGAGCGAGTACAAGAACAACTCAAAATATTATGGGATGAGTGTATGTGATGAAGACGATAATAGAAGTAAATTCGGTGATGTTTATCTTTCCGACGAGTATGAACCTAGTTCCGGTAAAGATATTTCGAGCGACGATGAAGCCGGAATTCCAAGAAAACGCGCAAAAAAGTGTACAACAGCCGCCGAAACGGATAATCTGAATAAAATTAGACCATCTACCTCCTGGCAGAATATAAACGCAGATATGGTTGATATGAATAATGGGGTAATTACCTTATATTTTTTTCTTGTTCAACGTCTTCATTGATTATTTATTCATCCATCGTTATATTGCAAAAATATGAATTATCACCAGATTTTCTAACTCATATTATAAATGAAATGCACTATCAGTAACAGTTGCAATTTTATTTACAGATTGACAATACAATAGAAGATGTTATTGCACAATATACAACCGAAGATAATTATGGAGAAACCGTTGCTCCTACTGGAAGCAGTGACATAAATTGGGGCCCTGTTGATGGTTCTTCATTGAAACATTTCGATTTCACAGAAGCAGACGTTGGAATCAAACCTGAGTTTTATGAAAATTATTTAGAAAAGCAACAATGTGATTTTTTTCAAATCTTCGTTACCGATGACATAATAGAGTATATGGTATATCAGACAAACTTGTATGCTGAACAAGTGATAAAGGAAAAATCAAAGCCTAAGGGTCACGTGAAAGAATGGGTTCCGACTAATAATAAAGAAATGAAAAGGTTCCTTGGCATTATGTTGTGGATGGGACTTATTAAGTTACCACGACTAAAAGCTTACTGGAGCACTAATGTTTTATACGCCAATAAAGTGAAAGAGGTCATGGCGAGAAATAGATTTGAACAGCTCTTACAGATGTGGCATTTCAACGATAACGAAGATAACAATTTCATAAACGACAGGATGAGAAAATTGACTCCTTTAGTGAATAAGTTGAACGAGCGATTTGAATATGTTTTGGTACCCGATTCCAGTGTTTGCATTGATGAAACACTCGTTCCGTTCAGAGGCCGCCTAAAATTTAGGCAATATATAAAGAACAAAAAACACAAATTCGGCATTAAATTATACAAGCTATGCACTGCAGGTGGATATACCTACAAATTACGAGTCTATTGTGGAAATGACAATGTGGGAGCTGGTAATGCTTCATCTAATGTTGTTCTTTCCTTGATGGATATAATTCTAGACACTGGACGAACTCTGTTCGTTGAAAACTATTACACCAGCGTATTTTTAGCTAATCAGTTATTACAGAGAAAAACACATCTGGTGGGAACTTTACGATCAAACAGAAAACTGAACGTAAAAGAAGTGTTGAATAAAAAACTGAAGAAGCACGAAGTATTTGCCCAAGAAAGCGGCACTGGCATTGTAATGATCAAATGGAAGGACACTCGCGATGTATTATTATTGACAACAAAGCATACTGATTAAATAGTCAAAGTTCGTCAGAGAAAAATAAAAAAGCCTCAAGCGATTGCAGACTACAACAAGTCTAAAGCCAATATCAATCTCTCAGATCAGCTAAAAGCGTATTCACACTGCCTAAGAAGGGGCAGCAAATGGTACTGAAAACTAGCTATAGAGCTCGTTTTGGGTTCGGCGTTGGTGAATGCATTTCTATTATTTAAAGAAATCACGCAAAATAAAATTCAGATTACTGAGTTTAGAGAACTTCTTGCTTTAGCACTCTTGGGCATAAATGATAGCCTTCCACGAGTAAACGAACCTATTCAGCATCACTCGTTACAAGAACATGCTAAGAATATATGTGTAGTATGCTCTGTATAAAGATGAATTTGGACGAGCCGTGGCACAAAATAAAACAGCCAGGACAAAATGGCAATGTACATCTTGCAAGAAAAACTATTGCATCTGATGCTTTTTCACAACGCATTTTGCTGAAAAAAAAATGACTAATATCCTGTTATATTATATATTATATAGTATATTATTTTACGTATATTACCGATGTATTCCCAAAGTATCAACAAATGTTTTTTATTATGTGTATTTTTGTACATTTTGTACCTAATATCATTATGTTGAACGATAATCAAACTAGAGTGTAATTCTAAAATGTATTGAAGTACCAATGGCCAGGCGATATAAATGGTTCGTATAGACGGCTAGCTATCGCTCCTCATGCATTTATCATTATAGTGAGACGCATATAAGATCCACACCGTCTTGTGTTATATTGAACATGAGACCTCATTGATGCCTCTCCGTCTGAACTTACCTAGACGGTGAGGCATAAGGGTAATGCCACACCGTGCTCAACGTGTTAAGAGAAGACCATTTAAGGTACTCTCGCACTGAATAAAATCTGTCATTGAGCAATAGAGATTTGACACCAGCATGCAAACTTCTTCTGTCACTTGAAGCCTTCAGATGTTGTGAAAGTATGTTAAAAAGTTTTATGCCTATGTAGTTGATCCCAGTTTTTGATGCTTCAGTCCTATGAAGTGGTATTGACAACTCACCTCCATGTCGAGCTGTGTAACTGTGGTATTGATTGTTCCTTATTAAACCCTCTTTATTGTCCCATATGTGGAGCACACAAGTGAGTATATATATACACTAACAACTGTAAGTATATTATGTTCTTTGAAGAGTGGAGGACAACTCACTGTAGGACTCACATTACTAAGTACTCGTACAACTTTATTATGTTCTACTAAAACTTGATGCAGCTCGGGTGATGAGCCCCAAGCCTGAATTCCGTAGGTTGCCACAGAGTGAAAGTTGGCAAAATAAGCCAAGCTAGCCGTAAGGTACGTAGAACGCTTCATGAGTTTCTTTACACCATATACTATACTCGATAAGCGACCACAGAGACAATCAATATGAGAGTACCATTTCAACGAAGTATCCATAAAGACCCCAAGAAAGTCTACAGACTCTTCCCGACCATCATTTCTAGCTTTGAATTTCAGGATTTTAGTTTCTTCTTCATTTAGCCTTAGTACGTTGCTTTTGAACCAGTTTATATATATATATATATATATATATATATATATATATATATATATATATATATATATATATATATATTGTGCTGGGAAATTGCACATTATAAACTATTAGTACATCATAGAGTGTACATAATACAAATTCTATATAAATTTCACTATAAAACAAAAAAGGAAAACCCTTACGGAAGTCTAGTTTGATGAAGTTAAACTCCTATCATTGATTAAATTATGTAAATATTCAGACCTAGGTATATTGGGGGGTTAGCTTAGCAACGTTGTTGCAATAATTGTACCACAGGTCAGTAGTAAGTACCATACTTACGGTTTACACGTGATGTATATGGGCTCTCAGTAAATTGTGTATATATCCATATCGTTCGACATTTTCTTTACACTAAAACATAAAAACAAAATAAAAACATTAATATACAAGCATATTTTCTATTATTGTTAGTCAGTTTATTTGGATAAGCAATGCAGGTATAAAGCCATAATTTATTAAAATAATCGTTAGTGAAACTTTCGAGATTTATAACTTTAGCAAATTTGGATAGTATCTCAGTTTAAATGGGTTTAAATGAGCCAAAAATCTATATGCAAATAGCTTAAACTCTTAATCATGACATTCAAACCAAAGAATTATGCTCTAAAACAATATTCACCTTGATAAGTTAGAGTAAGATGTGATAAAAAAAAACACTTTGTATATAATATATAAGAGAGTGTTTTTTTAAGTAAGCAATGGAATAAAGTTTATCAAAGACGGAGTGTTTTGTGTTGTGAAACTCTTTATCAAGAATTGCAGCATATAAAATTGCTTTCGTTTTAAAATTAGTATTATTTGTTACTGTCTAGAAGTAAGGTTATGCCAAATGTCATTTTTATTAATAGTGATCTAGAATAATAAGATTTGAACTTACCGGGCTTTTTCAAAGATAAACAGCTGTCAAAATGATACAAATTATTTCAAGGAAGAATGCTCTGAAAATAAAGGAAGCGACATTCCAGATGAAATTGGACGAGATTTACGTTTTTCTTGTTGATTGTTGGTTGTTAATGCATTAAGACGCTATAGAGAGCGTCATATTTTACGTCCCAAAGAATTTAAATATTTTAAAGTATATTTTGTGTAAAGAAGACCCATTGTGTACCTGAAAGCAAGAGAATGTATTGAATGGATGTTCCCAGTAAGAACTATACCAGAAACAGTTTATATATATATATATATATATATATATATATATATATATATATAAAGAATTACCACGTCCAGATTTACCTACCAAAACTAGCCAGGAATCAAGGTTTGAAATCCATTTTATTTTGTTTAAATCACAAGGTAGCAGAAACCTCAAATAAAGACAGTCAATTCTGTCAAACATCTATCAATATGAAGTATTGGTGGGAAATTGGAACTTCTAAGTAAATAAACAGACATCTTATTTGCGTTCTCACAATAAGTAAAAGTTTAGGAACATAGAGGGCGTGAAGTCCGCAGCACAAAATTCGAAAAGCCATTTTAAATATTGTTTATAAACTTTAATAACAATCAAAATTCTGTCAGTAATTTTATTAATCAACTTTGTTAATAAAGTTTAAGAATTTTCATAGAGGATCCGCTTTAAGTTTGAATTTAAAATTCTATGAAATAAAATTTGTTACGAGTTAAAATGAGATATTTCTTTGCGTGAAGAATAAAAACATAAATTAAGTTTAATTGCATATTAGCAGGCTATTTTTCTTGTAATTAACACAACCCATCGCTGAAAAGAGAGAGAGAGAGACAGTACAAAAGTAAATAAAAAAAAGTAAATTGATTTCAGTAAATTATAATTACTACATTTGACTGAGGAATAAAGGGGGATATGCAACCAATATTACACTAAAATTAATTTTAATATAACATATCTACAGGTATGGATTCAAATAATTAAAACACCACCGTCATAAACATTTATTAAACAAACAAATACATTAATAAAATCTACAGGGTCATACATAAACATTGTGTGTAAACTGTCAATATAAAAGTTTCTATTTACATTTTAAAATACAACAAACAGAAATAAAATCATCCTAAATTATACCCATTAAAATTAAAATCAAAATATATTTATACAGGGTGATTATTTATACGAGATACTATATATAAAACTATACAAATTTAAATCAAGTATAACAATTAAAATTATATAAAATAAGTACAATCACGAATAATATATATATATATATATATATATATATATATATATATATATATATATATATATATATATATATATATATATATATATAAACATTTTAAACTAACGTCAGAACAGTGGTTCCAAGGGGCCTAGTTCGCGCTCATTTGAAAAAAAGTTGAAAATCTAAATGTCGTAGTCTCCTTATTAACGAATTTTTCTACGAAAATTCGGTTAAATGAAAAGCCTATTACTCAGTTTTCTATAAAGCTGGAAACTTTAAATTTGATATCTACTAGTCTTTATAAAGGCAGCATTTCACAAAATAACAGGTATTTTCAAAGGAGGAAAATATCAATTTTTTTCAGAAATACTGAATCCATTCGCCAACCAACGTATCTAATCCATTTACAGAATAAAGGTACCTACCAAATTAATAATCTTCCCTTCGTTTATCGATTGGATAGGCTTGTAAGCCTCCTAAATCAATCGATTTTCCCGAAAAAAAGGTTTGAGACAAGTTTGTATTTCCCCAACTTATTATTTTGATAATTTTTTGATTCGAATTACTTTTATGAAAATTCGCCCGAACTTTGTAAAATTTCAATTTCTTGATGAAACTCATCTTGAGTCATTCTTCTTTACAGTTTTTCAAGGTTGTTTTTAAAAGAATATTAACACCTTTGAAACATTTTATTCATTTACTTGTTTTAATTTTCAAAAATCGTTTCGTGTAAACCTTTAATCTTTCAGCAGGGACAGCAAGCTTAGCGTAATCTGCTAGCAGGATTTTAAACTGAAATACCCTGGGCGTTTGTCGAATAATACATAGTTTGTTACGTTTAGCTTGTTTCGTTGTAATTTATGACTTTTTATCTGATAGATCGCTGATAGCATCCAGGCGGGATTTAATTGAATGTTCTGCTTAAAGAGATCCCTGTTTTGTAGAATACAATCCAGTCCAGGGTTAGTCAGCTCCACACGATGCTTCTGCAGAGCTTAAAGAGGATATTCGTATTCTGCTTACATGAGCGCTCGTCTTCTCATAAATGCAGTGGACGATCCGGGCGTTGGGACCTACCGCAAACAAGAACTCCTGTATCGGAATAGGGCACTACAACGGACCGGGTTATATTGTAGGGTTCAAATATGTTGACTGTACGCTATCTTTAATTATCCCATGACAACAAATTCATTTGTTAAAATTGTATTCATTTTAACAAATATATTTAAAGTGGAGTTTTGGAATCACCAATCAAGTCATTACTATAATTATTCATATATATATATATATATATATATATATATATATATATATATATATATATATATATATATATATATATATATATAGGGTGGCGCATTGAGAACGAAACAGACCGATTTGCGTCCAGAATTTTTTTTAAACGCTGAAAGACGTCAATTTTAATATTAAGAGGAACATGTTTTTACATAAAACTCAACTTTGTCACATCAACCCCTTAAGGGTGGTGATAACAACCCTTATATTTTAAATAAGGAACATGGGTCGAGTGTTACATCAATTGAAAGCCCTTTGTTTTCTGAATTCAGCACACAATTTTTTTTGGAAGTTTTATCAACTCGTTTAAAAATTATTCACAGTTGAAAATGCAAAAACGCATTTCACTCATTCCGATAAGAAATTTGCTGACAGTCAATGTTTTGTTGGCTTGTAAACAAAAAATTGACTATCAGAACATTTCTTATCGGAATCAGAGAAATGCGGTTTATTATTTCCGTTATCGGTCGGTTTGATACTTGATAGTACTACCGAAAATTAATGTAACATGGGTGTATTCTGTAGAAGAAAAAGTTGAAATAATTACCCTTTGTTTAAAAAACGATGACTGTGCCAACCGTACCGCAAATTTGTTTAATGAACGACATACGAATAGAAAATACATTTTGGAGTTAGTCGCAAAGTTTCGACAAAGTGGTTCAGTAGCCAACAAAAAACAGGACCCTGAATATTAATTTCCGGTTAGAAATGAGACTACTGAGATTGAAGTTTTAGGACAAATTGCTGCAGACCCAAGTTTGAGCACGACAAAATTGGCCACTGTTTCAAACATCAAAAGAAGAACTATTCAGCGAATATTGAAGCATCATAAATTTCACCCGTATAAAATTCATCTTGTACAACAACTGAATGAAGATGATTTTGATCGGCGGCTGGAGTTTTGTGAAGTTATGACTGCACGAATAGTTGATAACGGGAACTTTCTGTTCAATATCTGTTTTTCAGACGAGTGTCTGCAGTCAATCGTCACAATTGTCGTTATTGGGCAAATAATAATCCAAGAAATTTTCACAAAGTCCACATTCAAACTCCAAAGAAACTGAATGTCCGGACTGGCATTTTTGGATACAGTTTAATCGGACCAATTTTTCTTGATTGCAATTTGAGTGGTGAAACGTATTTGGAGTTACTAAAAGATATCGTTTACCCTCTACTAATTGACATTGTTGAAAATGATGATCGCTATCAAGAAAATCAATTAGTGTTTCAACAAGATGGAGCTCCTCCACATTTTTCACAACGTGTTAGGGAGTTTTTGAACAGAGAGTTTCCAGGACAATGGATTGGGCGTAGAGATGCTATAGAGTGTCCCCCTAAGTCACTGGATTTAACTCCTTTAGACTTCTTTCTAAGGGGCCATTTAAAGAGTAGAATTTACGCAACAGAACCGAAGTCTCGGGAAGAATTACGACGACGCATTGTTGAAGAATTCCGTCTAATAACTCCACAAATGCTCCAGAATGTCAGAGCTCGTTTTCAACAAAATTTGTACTTTTGTATGGAAGCTGGTGGCCAACAATTACTTAACCGAATAAACATTTTTGAACGTTTGGTTTTGTTTTTTAGTTGTTTTTAACGAAAAATTGACTATTTAGTGCATTTCTTATCACAATGAATTAAATACGTTCTTGCAACTCCAATTGTAAATAATTTTTAAACGAGTTGATGAAACTTCCAAAAAAATTAGTGTGCTGAATTCAGAAAAGAAAGAGCTGTAAAATAATGTTACATTCAAACCATGTTTTCTGTTTAACATATAAGGATTGTTATCACCACCCTCAAGGGTTTGATGTGACAAAGTTGAGTTTTATGTCAAAACATGTCCCCCTCAATATTAAAATTGACGTGTTTCAGCGTTTCTGAAAAAAGTATATCTAGACGCAAATCGGTCTGTTTCGTTTTCAATGCGTCACGCTGTATATATTGAGCTACATCTTAAAAAAATAATGCTGGAATTACAGGCTGGCCCATAAGCCGTTGGTGATTCAAATTTTCTTTTTTAGTGAATTTTCTTTAAAAAATTCACTAATGGGGAGATCCGTGTTTATATATATATATATATATATATATATATATATATATATATATATATATATATATATATATATATATATATATATATATATATATATCGTACCGATAACTCAAAAAATAATAGACCGATCTTGATCAAATTTCGTGAGTACCTTCCTTTTACAAGTGGCTTGAATAAGTGCGTTAGCCAGGAAAATCGGACCAGGTTGTCTCGGAAAATTTTGTGTTTTCTTTTTAAAAAAATTCATATTTCCATAAATAACAAAGTGAGGGCAGCCAAATACGCGTATTTGTATTATAAAGAGTGAACCATGTACAAAATTTAGGTTTCTAAGTTTAAGGACAAAAAAGTTGCGGGCAGCTAAAGCAACAAACTTTGGAGTTTTCCTCAAAACGTCAAACTCGCAATTTAAAACGTCAAAATTGGCAATGTTTAGGCAAAGAACGTGAAAGAAATACGGATTGTGAAATAAAATGTTGCAAGAAGAGTGTTCTGCGAACCCTTAAGTTTTAGATTCAGCCATCATTGCTCTTCATCTTACTAAAATATTTACAGAAAATTCATTTCAAATAGACCCTTTCTCTGATGCTTTGGCTGTCGATTTAGTTAAGTTGATGCTTTCGCTGTAGGTTTAGTGAAGTTTGTGGTTTAACGGTCTATAATTTTTAGCTAATTTTCGTAGAACAAGTTGGTTACTGCATTTTAGCATTTTTTATCAAAATATGATGCAGGTTTGTAAAACAAAATCTGGACGCAGTAAATGCGTTTTGGTAGCAAATTTTCATTAAATCCTTCAAATTTCAATAACTTAATTTCCTATTAACGTAAGTTTTGTTGGTTAGGAAATCAACATTTAACTTTGTTTTCGGAAAATTCAGTACGGCATACTAATTTCAGCAAAAATGCATCGAAAATAATACATCTATCGTATAGCCAGTCTCAAAATACTCAGTAAGTGGTGGTTGTGCCGCCACCTAGTTGCGGAACCAAGTAGTATGCTGTCACGCCAGCTCCAAATAACACAAAGTGTTAAAAAAATAGAGACTGGATACAGCTAACTAACAATTCAGAAAATTGTCAGCGCTGACCCATTTCTACCCCAATATAGGGACAAAGTATGTAAAACTCGATGCATTTTCGCAACAATTACGCTATACGATAGCCGTATTATTTTTGGTGCATTTTTGCTGCAATTAGTATGCCGTACTGAAGAGCTCTAATGAAAGCGAAACCGGACTACGGTTCTAATTGTTGCGAAAATGCATCGAGTCTTACATACTTTGTCCCTATAGTATGCCGTACTGAAGAGCTCTAATGAGAGCGAAACCGGTCTACGGTTCTAATTGTTGCGAAAATGCATCGAGTCTTACATACTTTGTCCCTATATTGGGGTAGAAATGGGCCAGGGCTGACAATTTTCTGAATTGTTAGTTAGCTGTATCCAGTCTCTATTTTTTTAACACTTTGTGTTATTTGGAGCTGGCGTGACAGCATACTACTTGGTTCCGCAACTAGGTGGCGGCACATCCACCACTTACTGAGTATTTTGAGACTGGCTATACGATAGCCGTATTATTTTCGATGCATTTTTGCTGCAATTAGTATGCCGCACTGAAGAGCTCTAATGAGAGCGAAACCGGTCTATGGTTCTAATTGTTGCGAAAATGCATCGAGTCTTACCGGTAACCAAATTGATGCCTGCTCGCATTAGAGCGATATATGTGTAATTAAAAATATTTTTATGAACATTCGCTTCCATAACGCACTTTCTGCGCCCAGAGTTTTTTTCACTATAAGGATGATATACGCTAGATAGTAATTCCCTTGACACCCGATGTATATATATATATATATATATATATATATATATATATATATATATATATATATATAGATATATATAGATATATAGATATATACGTTTATTAGCCTGGGATTTAATACATCATAAACTACAGGCACGTCAATGTACAATAAAATAGATACACATTAAAGAGAAAATCTAAAATATATACAAACCAACTATATATAAGACAAACAACAAGAACAAAGATGAAACTACCAAACATAAGACTGTTTAACATGATAAAACCTCAACGTCGGTACAAATCAAGCCATTTAATCATTACCACTACTACCCATCGCAACCCGTACACCGATCGGTAAATTTCTTGATGTTATAAAAGCAGTTGTCAACTAAAAACATCTTTAGTCTATTTTTAAAAGGCGCCCAATGTATTAACAGTCTTTATTTTACTAGGCAGTATGTTAAAATACATGTAAAATTCAGAACATTTTTATCTCACCTATGCACTTATCAGTGTAGAAAAAAAAAATAAAATTAAATTCTGTTTTCTTACAACTTAACATTTAATTCCGTTTCATTATTTTCACTGGTGATTTCTTCTGTAATAGTGCAAGTGCTTTGTTAGAAAATTTTTATGGTCCCGATTTAGATCGGATTAAGCTCTTGTCTATTTAGTTAAATTACATACCGGTTTTTGGTTGGAATATTCTTTGTTGGGATTAAGCGAAGAAACACTTTAAAATACAGAGCCTCGTAAGCTACGGGTAAGTCATTATCATTGTAAATTTCTTGTAAGCATACACTTAATACTGGATATTGTATTTTAGGGCTCTTTCGTTACCTCATTCATTCTCTCCATCGTTCTTTTAATTTTATACAGTTTATGTAAACTACCCGAATATCTGTTATTGACTTTGGTATGTCCTCTTGGTTGGAAATTGTACCACAAACTGCCGTAGAGCACTGACACGGTGTCCAAGTGACCAACTCCATCTGAAGTAATATGTCTACAAGAGCCATCCTTCACAGTTTACACTCAGAAAATTCACTCCAATGTTCTGTGCACCCAGGTGACATCATTTCAATAATTCGTTTACCTTGTATTTAATAACCTGTTGATTTCAAAACATTTTTACATATTATACTTATTTTGCATGAATATAATAATAATATAAAGAATTATTCTGGTTATCTTGAATATAAACCGTCGCAGTCTGCTAACGGGTAACACTTTCTTACTTTTGTATATAAGCCTAATTTGAAACTGAATGAAAAAAAGACATCATATTTCAGCAACTCAAGAAAATCCTACTGCCGACCTTATACAACTTAAGATAAGTGAAGGTCCTCTACACGAAGATGTTCATTCACCACTTTCAATGACACTTGAAGAATGACCTGATGCCAATTCAATACATGGACCAAGTCGATGGATATTTGTTCGTTTCTCTGCGGTTGGTTTGTTGATCATTCCTGCTTATTTGTCTACGTTTAAAAAAAATGTAGCACACATTACAAAAATATTTCTAAATATACAGAGTGGCTCGCCACAGCAGAGCACATTTCACATCATTTTATTAAGTAGAACATCCTATATATTTATACGTTTTTCGAACCATCATCAATTAGCTTTTCCAACCAAATTCGCCTTATTAGTTTTTGCTGCAGCGCTGCCGAGTTATTCAAAAAATGTAAAATTTTGGCCAAAGCAAAGTCAAACTAATTTATTGGTTGTATGAGTACCATGATGAGCGAATATGATTTTTTTTTCTATTATGTAGCTGACAGTTGTAATTGGAGGATACATTCGCCAGATATTGTGCATATTAAACCGGATGGTCATTACACAATTTTCAAATTGAAGAAATTCAAATAGCATACATTGTCCATATATTGTGCATATTAAACCGGATGCTGATTACACAATTTATAAATTAAAGAAATTCAAATAACATTTAAAAAAATTTCAAATGGAACCATCTGTATTTCATCTGATAACTGAATTCGCATATTCCTTACGTATAATTTTCGTGAGTAATGTTTCATGCCTAAAATCAATATTAGTCAATTTTCTTAAAAAAAAACTCGCTTATGAGAAGATCCCGGATTTTGAATTTTGAAAAAATTTCTGAAACCAGTTTGTAGGGAATATTTGGAGTTTATTTTCGGAAAAATTTTGTACGTATCAAACGAAGAAAGCTATTTTGATGAAATATGGTACTTTGTTTCTACTGTATAGGTTATGCAGGTAACCCAATTTTATGCCGGCTTTCATTAAAAAATTCTGGACGCAGCAAGTGCGCAATGGTGGTGAATTTTCATAAAAATGTTTTTAATAGCAAATATGTGTGTTTTTTTTTTCAGAAAGCAGGCACCAAATTTGATTACTAGTATAACATATATAGTGAAAACAATGTGCCATGTTTAATCAAAATAGCTTTATTATTTGAAAACGTACAAAAATTTCCGAAAGTAAACTTAATTAATAGCAAATTGAGCTTTTCAAATATAAAGCATTTAATCAAAATTCGCTACCATAACGCACTTGCTGCGTCAAGAATTTCTTTACTTACAAACATGCATTATATTTCGATGAAAAATGCAAAAAAAATAAGGCGTTTTCGACTAAAAAATATTTGTATCACCAACGACTTATGGGCCACCCTGTGATTGTAGAAATATCTTTTCAAGATGTAGCTCAAGACACCCTCTAATTAATGTATACAATTTTTTTTCATATCTTGTATAATAACGGATATATTGAGCTTTATTGATTTTTTACCAAAATTCGACAAAAGTTATATACCATTAAACGATAAACTCTATAGCTATAATTACCGCCAAGCATCAGAGAAAGGGTCTATTTAAAATGAATTTTCTGGAAACATTTTAGTACAATGAAGGACAATGACGGTTGAAACTAAGACTTCAGGGTTTGTAAAACATTCTTCTTGAGACATTTTATTTCCATAGCCCGTATTAAATTCAAGTTCTTTGCCTAACTGTTGCGAATTTTGACGCTTTAAATTGTCACTTTGACGTTTTGAGGAAAACCCCAATTTATTTTTTCAAATACCCATAACTTTTTTGTCTTCTGACCTACAGCGCCAAATTTGGTAGGTAATTTACCTATAGCGATATAAAACGATGTACCAAATTTGGTTGCCCTTACTTTGTTATTTCCGGAGATATGATTTTTTTTAAAGAAAACACAAAATTTTCCAGTAAAACCTTGGCCGATTTTCCTGGATAACGAACTTATCCAAGCCACTTATAAAAGGATGGTATTCACCAAATTTTGTCAAAATCGGTGCATTATATTTTGAGTTATCGGTGTCATATATATATATATATATATATATATATATATATATATATATATATATATATATATATATATATATATATATATATATAAACATATAAAAATCGAAACTGACCCCGGATATGTATTCTAGGGGGCCTAATTAGCGCTCATTTGAAGAAATTTTTTCAAAATTCAAAAGTCGGGATCTCCTCATTAGTGAAATTTTTTAAGAAAATTTACTAAAAAAGACATATTTGCCATTAAAAATATTTTTAAGAAAATTTAGTTCTATAACGCACTTGCTGCGTCGAGATATGTTTTTTAACTTATGCAGTCTTATGCATATTAACAGGATTTGCAAAATAAAAGTCATCGTAAAAATTCTCATTCTTTTATTTATATTTCGGGTTAGCTAAAGTTTATCACAATTTTACTGACCAAATAATTTGCGAAGATGTTTAGTTTGTGTTCTGGATAAAGTTAAAGTTTTGATGCAACGATCGTAATATTAAACCTATGTTGTAAGTTCGTTCTTCGAATCAGTGCTAAACACAAACTCCAAACCGTACAATATACTAAAATGAAGACTTGTTCCGTATTAAATAACAGTATTCATTTACGTGGACTTATACAGACCTTTGGATGAGCATAGCAAATGTTATCTGTAGACTAGACAACCATAGTCTCCTCTTTGTTCTTTTGTTTAAAGCTTCATTAGCTACAGCTGACACCAAACTATTTTCCAACGGTTCCAAACTTCCCCTCGACCAGTTTGTTAATATTATATAGCCTTGTGCAATTTTCTCTAGTAGTCTGGGGTCTCTTTTTCATAGAATAATGTTCTGCTAATCATAATATAACAGGGAATACTAAAACGGGTTGGTTGAACATGAGCTTTTATCATGCATAATGGACATAGGCTAACACTATTCAGCCTAGTAACATACACTAGCTATGTAGTCAAAATTATTGACGCGATTAAGCTTACTCGCTTATTTCCTAAACGGTAACGGCCACTGTTATATTCATAACAAGGTACAAATTTCACTGCGTTTTGTTGCTACAGATATTTATACCATTTACAAGGGTACATCCAAATGATTCGCTTCCGATTTGTATAAGCAAAGGCCATGAACAATTAGCAAATTTTATCTTTCAACATAACCCCACTCATTGTTAGTTTTGTATGAGCTCGTCTGCAATATTGTTTTGGGTGTAATTAAGCCTAAGAGGCTTATTGTGCTGACACTTATTTTATTTATTTTCTATTTTATTTATGTAATTTATGTAAGATACCAAAGGGATTTCCAAGTTCCAAGTTGTCGAGCCCTGAATGACAACGCGCCACTTCTTCGCACAATGTGGACAGTTGCAAGAATTGCCGCTTTCTGCTTAGGTTTGTGAAATTACTCTCCACGGCCCAAATGTTATCTGGAAGATTCTTAGGAACCACACAAGTTAAAGACATTACTATCGGAATCAATCAGACACTATTTGTCCTCCACTGTTTCTTTACCTGCATCTTGAGGTGTTTGTACTTTATGATTTTAGGGTTGTACTTTGTTTCCAAATTATTGATATTCGGAATGACCAGATCAACCAGCGCCACTTGTTTGCATGATTTATTCACTATTATTATATATGACGTGTGGGCAACTCGTTGGTCCGTAAGCTCGGTGCAATCTCAGTACACCTTGTATACGGAGTTCTCCAGAACAGGCTCAGGAGTACATCTATAGCATGGCCCACGTGTCTCACGTGCCCCACGTAGAACTTCCATTAGCCGTTTCTAGAGTACGGCTCACAATTTAATTCTGAAAGTTCACTCACGTAGGTTTCTCGAAATTTCCAGTTCACTGAAAATATTGACATTAGTATGGGACCTCCGGTTATACCGGAAGTAGACATCAACTCCTTATTTCAAATAGAAGATGGTGTTTTTTATTACGAATCTAAATTGCTCGTTAAATTTTATGGTAGGTTTAACGAACACATTATGTCATTTTTCTCAACCCTTTTCGAGATATTTGACTTTTTTCAACAATTTCTTAGAAATCATTGTCACATTAACACACCTGTGTCCCTCTTATTTTTCAACCTAAAAAGCTGAAATTTTAAAGTAAAAATTCTAAAAAGCCACCAAATATTTGATATTTACTAAAGCTAGTACAAGTTATACAGATTTTTTTTTAAATTTTAACAACACACCACGAGGGTTTACAGCCTAAATACTATCGTACCGTGGGTGTCGACAAGGCGGAAAGTGGAAACTTGTTAATTCTGGACTTGAAGGACTGGAGGTTCGGGGGAGAAGGAAAAACATGTGCCGGCAAGGAATTCAACAAGTTGGAAGTCCTCGGGACAAAAGAGCGGGCAAAACAAGATGTTCTATGTCTGGTGACCTGGACAGTAAAAGGGTGCATTCGCTCTGTTCCCCTGGTAGATCTGTTGGGGGAAGCAGGTGGAGGAACTATGGAAGAAAGCTCCTCTAAGCAGTGCCCGAGCAGATATCTATAAAATAAAGAGAGGTCACCAACGGCACGTCGGTGGGCAAGGGATTGCAGCCTTTAGGTGAGGGTAGGTCGACGATGAGACGTATAGCTCTCTTCTGAATGGAGTCCAGGATAGCGAGTGTAGATGCGGCAGCGGCACCCCAGATGTGGGAGCAGTATTCGAGGTTTGGTCTTATTTGTGAAGTATATAAGGTAAATAAATTAGCTGGTGAAAAGTATTTGCGAGCCCGGAAGAGGAAATATAAGTTCTAAGCAGTCGCTTCTGCAATTGATGTGACATGTTGGTGCCAATTGAGATTTCGATCCACAAAAATGCTAACAAGTGGAAAGGACTCATTACTTTGAATAACTTGGTTGTTTATTGTGATGGGTCTAGGGCTGGTGTATCTCTTATGAGAAAGAAAGCAAGACTGTAATTTGGTGGGGTTGAATTGTACAAGATTTTTACTTCCCCAGTCTAATATTTTTTGGAGATCCACGGAGAGAGAACCCTCCATGAGTCTGCGATCCTGGGTTAAAGAGACAGGGTTAGAATATTGTATATTTGAGTGGAGGGTGCTGTCGTCCGCGTAACTGTGAACTGGGTTGGATGTGCTAGAGAGAAGGTCATTGATGTGGAGAAGAAACAAAGTAGGGGCTAAAGCTGAAGCTTGAGGAACTCCTGCATTAATTGGATACAGTTTAGAGGAATGGCCATCCACGACAACAGAAATGCTCCGGTTGGAGAGGAAATTTGCTGTCCACGTAAAAAGTTTTGGTGGTAGGCCATAGGCCAGTAGTTTATTAAGCAGCGCTGCGTGCCAGACCTGGTCGAATTCTTTGGATATGTCTAGAGCGACAATCTGGGTCCGAAATAGACCGGTAAATCGTGACAAGTTTAAACCTAATAACTCTCTTATTTTAAATAAATTGGTTCATGTACTTTTTATTGTTCTTTCGATTGGTATCAGCATTCCCTATACCTAAGTCCCACCGATTTGAAGATATTTAAACATTATTTGAGATAAGAAATAATTATTAGTCAGTTTATCAGGTTGCCTAGGAGATGAAAATTTTAAACGTCATCTTCCGACGTAAGTAAAATACGCGCGACGACTTTTGAATATAACTTTTATTTACGAGGAGTATAATCGAATTATTAGCAGAAGATGTTGTGTGGTTGCAAAGAGATTTCCACATAAACACAGATCAACTCGTTACATGATACAAATTTCATAAGAGTAAAGCATTATTAGATAACAAAGAGATTTGTGTGTTATCACTTCACAATAAAAGTTTGAAATTTGCAACTTCGAGGTATTTGATAGCTCTTTTATGATGGTACCCGTGGCTCGAGAAAGATAATCTTATTCCACTGCGTTAAAGGCCTCTAATACTCTAGCTATCATATCTTGTTTTGTAGTAGGTGGTTCCTAGTAAACTTTGTTCTTAATGCACGACCACATACTAACATCTAGTGGAGTCACGTCTGATGAGCCGGACAATGTTGAGGATCACCGTTAGCTATCCATCTGTCTTCAAATGTTTCCTGGTGTAGGTCGCTTACTATCTGTCGGTTGTGTGGTGGAGCTCCATCTTGTTGATACCAAACTGTGTTCATGGAACGAGTTTAGCGCTGGTATTATTACTTGCTACAGAATGCGACTTACCTTTTTTTTATCTCACCATTATTACTGATATGAAAAAAAATGGTCATATTTTCAAATTTAGTTTCAGTGAGCCTAATAAATATTTAAATAAGATAATGTACTAAGACGCTAATGAAATTCAGTATTGTTTAATATTATTGGTACCAACCTGTTAAGTTCTCATCATAAATGTTAAGGGCAAAAATTCTATTGTATTTTACTGCGCAAAATACACTGAAACTCCAACAGTCCTGGAAATTTCGTTCTCTAGTAATGTGAGGATTTTTGTTCGACCAATAGTGACTATTGTGACGATTGAACATGCCCCTCTTTGAACATTTTGACTCATCGCACCATATAATTTTCCTTGAGAAATTTTCATCTTCTTGAGTTTTCAGAAGATACCATTCCCAGAATTTTACACGCCGGGAAACATCCCCAGGTTCTAAATGGTTTATTAAAGTAAATGAAAAGGGTGTCCATTTCTTAATTTTTAGAATTCTGTGAATAGTTTCTCTTGAAAGATGCAAATTTCTACTGCAGTCTCTGACTCACGCATGCGGATAAGCAGTAAAAAATGCCAAAACATTTATTTGTGTCTCTTCATTGTCCAATAGCGGTTTATTTTTATTACCTTCTAAACGAAACGTTCCATTCTCAGAATCATTTTTCAATAGTCATCTGATCATGTCAGGTGCTGGTCTATGTCTATCTGGAAATCTCTCTGTAAACACACGACATGTTCTGCTAACAATTCGATTACACTCTCCCTAAATAATAATTAAATTCAAAAAGTCATCGTCTGAGAAATTGAAGTGAGCCATTATTGTGAAAAATACTCTCTTTTATTAAAATACAATTGACAAACGTACTTTACAGTACAACCATTAAGTTTACTGTCGGAAGATGACGTTTAAAATTTTCATCTCCTAGGCAACCTGATAAACTGACTGATAATTATTTCTTATCGCAAATACGCCTCGAAGTGAACGTTGCAAATTTCGAATATTTATTGTGAAGTGATAACACACAAATCTCTATGTTCTCCAATAATGCTTTACTATTATGAAATTTTGGACGAAATAATCCATTCTTAGAAATTTGTTAGTAGTATTCTATCATGTAACGACTTGATTTGTGTTTATATGGAAATCTTTTTGCAACCACACGACACCTTCTGTTAATAATTCGATTATACGCCTCGTAAATAAAAGTTATATTCAAAAGTCGTCGCATATTTTACTTATGTCGGAAGATGACGTTTAAATTTCTCATCTCCTAGGCAACCTGATAAACTGACTCGTTCTACGGGGTTCTGGAATTTGTTGACTGACAAAACACAGCTTTTCAAACTACTATTTTATTATAACCAACTATTTTCCAACACCAGTATCAACTAAATTATTTCCCCTCTTACTAAATGTCCATAGAATTATATTTTTCGCCTTCTATGATCGCTTCCTATAGACCAACACTTGCTGACTCGCTTAATACTCTAGAATCACTTATTTACACCGCACTAATCAATACTGAACTAACTAACTCTGCGCACCGCTCGTCTCTTTATACTGTACACTATTCTACACCTGTCACTTCTGGTCCCTTCTAGAAATATAATTCTAGAGTGTTCGCTCTTACCAACACACTTTATAACTGACATCCGACCAAAGTCCATAAACGTACTTCTCATAGCCAAATGTATCTTATATTCGATCGTCCCGGTCGATTTCTGACATTTATTGGAATGGCGTAAGTCTGTGTATATGGACCACCTTTATCTTGCTCTTCGGGCTCCACTGAATTCGATAGACAACGTCATTGATCCTTTTGACCACCTTATAAGGACCTTCCCATAATTTCTGGATTGTAGAACCACACACGATATCCTTCTTTAAAACCAGCTGTATTAGCTCGCACGTCATAACGGGTCTTCATGCGGTCGCTTTCTACTCGTACAAATATAAGATCAAGAGGAAGTCTTAACTCTCGCCCAAAAACCACGCTGGCTGGTCTATGTCTGGTAGTCTCATGTACAGCCGAGCGGTATGCCAGTAGAAATAGTGGGATGTGCCGGCCCCAATCCGTTTGGTGTTCATTGACAAATATTCTTAAGTGTGACTCCAAAGTAGCATTGAATCTTTCCACCATTCCGTCAGATTGAGGGTGCATGGGTGTAGTTCCCGTTTTCCTGATTCCCATAAGCTCACAAACCTTCTGAAATATAGCCGACTCGAAGTTGCGTCTTTGGTCAGAATGAAGCTCTACTGGTGCGCCAAATCTGCAGAAAAACTCACTCACTAATACTTCTGTAACGGTGGTGACCTCTTGATTCGGGACCGCAAACACTTCTGGCCACTTGCTAAAATAATCCATCGCTACAAACATATAGCGATTTCCTGCGTATGTTCTAGGGAAAGGACCAGCTATGTCGATTGCAATTCTTTCGAAAGGGGCTCCCATGTTGTACTGCTTCATTCGCCCCCTGGTTTTTGATTTAGTCCCCTTACTGGATTCACACTCTTTGCAGTTTTTGCACCATGCTTCCACATCAGCTCTACATCTTAGCCAATAAAAACGTTCTCTGACCTTTTCCAAAGTTTTCTTTGCCCCTAAATGACCTCCACCTGCCCCGCCATGGATATCGTCGATTACCTCCCTAACTCTTGGCCGCGGAAGGATTATTTGCTTAAATATGCGGGTTCTATCCTCTGACTCTCAATTCCTGACCAAAAGATCACCTTCGATTTCAATGGAGTCCCACTGGCCCCAGTAACTTTTGGTGGCAACGCTTTTATCACTAACTTCGGACCAAGTGGGCCTTTCGTGGCAAGTCTCCTTCCATTTGTAGATTGGTTGGATATCAGGGTCTTCTTTTTGGTCCTCCATTAACCTCTGCGAGTCCCATCGGTTAATTGGTTGCACCGTTGTCCTCTTACACACTTCGAGGTAGGCAGGGTCGCCTAGATAGGGCGTCGGCATTACCGTACTGTCGTCCAGGGCGGTGTTCGATGGTAAAATTGTACTCTTGAAGGCGTTCAAGCCACCTCGCCATCTGCCCCTCTTGATTTTTAAATTGAAAAAGCCAGAGTAGGGAAGCGTGGTCGGTTCTCAGGAGAAATTTTTACTGCTTTAGACAAGGCTTTGCTGAAATACCCTACAACCTTCTCGTGGCCTCCCTGTTCCTGCGAAAGAACACCTCCAATACCAACATTACTCGCGTCCGTGTCTACAATAAACCTGTGACCAGTCTGGGGGTATGTCAGAATCGGGGATGAACAGAGAGCCCGTTTTAGTGTCTCGAATGCTTTTTCACAATTATTGGTCCAAATGAAGGGTGTCTTCTCTTCCGTCAGTTTATGCAAAGGTTTCGCGATGTCAGCAAACCCCTTTACAAAACGGCGGTAATACGTGCAGAGGCACAGAATGCTTCGCAGCTGATGTACATTGGTTGGAATGTCCCAGTTCATAATACAGTCTTCATCTATTTTTCTCATTACTTCTTTTGTTTCTTCACCTCGTTTTCTCATTTCTTCTTTAACTTCTTCATCCCTTTTTCTCAGTTCCCCTCTTATCTCTTCGTCTCTTTTTCTGGCATCTTCATCTCTTTTTCTCATTTCCTCTTTGGCTTATTCATCTTTTCTTCTGACCTCGTCATCTCCTTTTCTCATTTCTTCTTTGGCTTCTTCGTCTCTTTTTATGACTTCTTCATCTATTTTTCTGGCTTCTTCATCTCTTTTCTGGCCTCTGCTTTCATTTCTTTAATCAATTCCAATAGCTGGGCGTCCATATTGGCTGTTGCGCTACGTGTCTTAGGCATAGACGTACTTAAAGCTGGTACACAGTTTATTCTGTTTCAAGAACACACCCAATTATGAATCACTGCCGACACTGATCTTCAAGAGATTCTAGAAGTTTCTACGTTGTTCAACGAATATTATGGAAAATATTTCCCCTAGCAGCTTGAAAATCCCAGTTATGACACCAGTTGTTACGTTCTACGTGGTTCTGGAGTTTTTTGACTAACAAAACACAGCTTTCCAAACTACTATTTTATTATAATCAACTATTTTTCAACACTAGTGTCGACTAAATTATTTCTCTTCTTACTAAATGTCCATAGAATTATATTCCACTATTCGCCTTCTATGATCGTTTCCTATACACCAACACTTGCTGATTCGCTTAATACTCTATGATCACTTATTTACACCGCACTAATCAATACTGAACTAACTCTGCGCACCGCTCGTCTATTTATACTGTCCATAGAGATTCTAGACCTTCTACACTATTCCAAACCTGTCACTTCTGGTCCCTTCTAGAAATATAATTCCAGAGTGTTCGCTGTTACCAACATACTTTATAACTGACATCTGACCACAGAATAACCAAGTCCATAAACGTACTTCTCATAGACAAATGTGACAATCTTCAAATCGGTGGGACTGAGGTATAGGGAAGGCGGATACTAATTATTTCGCAATTGCGTCGTACCTCTCTTTGCATTCTGTTTCAGAAAATGCTTGACATGCTCCGGTGACGTGGTGGATAGTCCCTGACCGACACCTGCATTTGTTGTGTTGGACTGAATAATTTCAACTATACACTTTACTAGTTTCTTATTGGAATGAGCTGATCTTATATAGGCACCAACCAGTAGTTTGAGGATGATTTGTCGACATGTGCCTGGGAAGTCTCATTCAGATGCCGCCCATGGAGAGGATTCTGCATCCAGGATTGCAGGTTGTCGTGAGTTGGAAATAAGTATGCAGGTTCAATATCTCTTGGCCCAAATGTTTATCAATATTCAACACTCTTCTTCCACCTTGGTGTCAAGGTAGGGTTACTTGTTCGAGGGCACTATGTGGGTGGTCCAATGGTGAGTTGGAAATAAGTATGCAGGTTCAATATCTGTTGGCCCAAATGTGTATCAATATTCAACACTCTTCTTCCACCTTGGTGTCAAGATAGGGTTACTCGTTCGAGGGCACTATGGGGGTGATCCAATGGTGAGTTGTAAATAAGTATGCAGGTTCAATATCTGTTGGCCCAAATGTTTATCAATATTCAACACCCTTCTTCCACCTTGGTGTCAAGATAGGGTTACTCGTTCGAGGGCACTATGGGGGTGGTGCTTTTTTGAACTTAGTAGTGTTCGCACCTTCCGTTGTAGATTTTCGACATCCACTTCACATTACCAAATGCATAAGGAAGTGTGTGATATGTGTCAGGTTTTTCTGTTGGGATGTGCTCCCACTTTGTGCTTCAGTCGCATGGTAAACTTATTTGCCAGAACAGTATTCATTACTGAGTAGTTTAACTTCCTCGCCTGCTGTATTCCCAGTTATTTATAACACATTTAAAGGCACCTTTCTGAACTTCCGCATTTCATATGCACCTGTTTGTATCTTCCCCTTCACCGCACATAATGCTAAGCCCAAACTGCATGTCAATATCTCTGAAAAACCCCTACATGATCTTAAGTCATTGTTCTAGATAGCTGGAAACGATCAGCTTAAGGTCATCCATACAAATCAGGTAATTGAGCCTTACTTGGGCCATGTCATTGTTTTTTTATACCGAAGCCACATAATGTAGACTTCAGACGGTTCGATAATAGATTCAGTGCAAGTCAAAACCACAATGGACCGAAGCGCTTTGAAATATTCTTCTTATTGCGATCCTGTGGGTTACCATGTTATCATCCATTTGTGCCTGGGAGCTGAATTTTTGTTTTTCAGGTAGACGCTGTGTGTTCTAGAAACCCCAAGATATAATTATCAATTTTATAGATCTTCAGCACACTTATAAGAAATTCGTGTGGAACTGAATCAAACGCCTTTTTGTATTCCATGTAGGCAGCTGTTCTAGTCGCTAACCTACATTAGTGGAGATGGCACCCGAAGAAGAAGAGTAGGCAGCAAATATATTTCTTACTCCATTGTAAGCTTGATTTGTCACGACCAAATGAACAGTTAGCTGCTTTTTGCATCCCATATATATTCTGACATATCCTGTTAGCTGGACTGATATTATATTGTTTCGTTCGCAGTGCGCATATACGCGTCTCTCAAGGCAGGATGTGATATTATTATACAGAGTCGGGAGACAAGTTATTGGCCGATATCTGGCATGGTCTACAAAACACTGTTGGTTCTTTAATAGATGATATGTATATTCTTGTATGAAAATCAATGACATCTTCTTTGGACCAAGCATAACATCATTGCATAACTCAATTTCTTAGGGCCAAGTTTTTGGATGCCTTCAAACTAAGGGACTTTCAATTGTGTAACCCTTTAATAACACCGAAAACTTTATGTTTGGTAAAGGGTTCCTGATTAATCTGTTCATAACCCTGACAAGACAGGTGTTTTTCATGAACTCAGCTGGCTCCAAAATTGCAAGAAGCTGTTGCAGCTATTTGATTTTCCCAGAACTCTTCGATTTGTTCCTTATTTGGAAAAGTATCGGTAGCTGTATTAGTAACTGAATTAAGCTGACAGTACAACGTTCTTTTGGAACGCTCAAACATAGCATTTTCTATTGTTGCTTGCTTTAAATCTCCTTAGATCTTAAGGGACAGTTAAATGGTGTTTGTATTTATTAATTAATTAAAACGAGGAAATAATGCGTAGCGATGCATTATATTCATACAGGACATAAAATAGACTTTGACAATGCCAACGCAATAGCCTTAGCCTAGAAGTTTAAAACCAGAATTATACGCGACGCGATTGAGATCCAAAAATGTCCCGATTGTTTAAACAAAAGAGATGATGGCCCTTGGATCTTGATTACCTGGAAACACATCAAATCACCTGAAGACTTATTGTATCATTGCAGACACATCAAATGGGCAATAACACAATAGATAATTTAACTGCCCTTCTACATAACTCAAGAAATAACTCTAACCCGCTTAATCTACTTGCTTCCGTTACCAAAGTAGTTGACTCAATAAGCCTTACCGATAAGGGGCCAAATAAACGCCATGATATAAATAATACGAGACTTACGACGAACGGTCAGATCTCTCTCTCTCTATCTGGCATAGGGTTGAGCACCTTGAGATTTTAGAGACGATCTTTAGTAATAATTGAGGAGTAGGCAGACAACCTGCTCTTATCCACCGCAGTACAAAGTAGGCAGCTGGAGGACAGCGTTCGTTTTCTTTCATAGTTCCTTGACCACTTAAGATGTCTCCAAAACAGAAGCTGTAACGTCCAGCTTTAATCAAATCTGGACGCGGTTTCTCTGGAGAACCAAGTACTTATATATATATATATATATATATATATATATATATATATATATATATATATATATATATATATATATATATATATATATATATATATATATATATATATATATATATATATATATATATATATATATATATATATATATATATATATATATATATATATATATATATATATATATATATATATATATATATATACGTGAAAGGTACAGTTTAAGGACTTCAATTTTTCATAATTTATGTAATTTTGTTTTATGGTTAAATAGATAAACATAAGCGTTCCTAATGTTTTGCTTCAATCCTGGTTACAAAAGAATTAAATTTAAGAGAACTAGAGCATGCTTTGTTCACTTTGAGGACTTGGTGTGGTTTGTGTCTCAGCTAAGTAAAGAAATTAGGTAAAGTGCTTTTTGGGGACATAGTAACAAAATGGGGGTACTTGCTGGTGATGAAGTTTTAAATATGGATAGTTTACTTAAACCTTCGTATTCGCCTGTATCGCCTTGTCCATGCCACTGTAACGTCACAATAATGCCACATGTACTTAACATTGGAAATCCATTTGAATAGTCAATGCCAATGGAACTTATTAACAACTTGAAAGTCAATGGAAAATCCAAACTGCAGACATGTGTTAAGCCTCTTCTGTCAATTGTCATTGGCATTCTGTCATGAGTTAATCGGTTATACTGAGTATATTGAGTATTGGGTCAGTGACTAACTTTATATAGTCACAATTAGAGACGCGCAATTACAAGCCATACAAACATTTAAACAAATTGAATTTAATGTTAGTGAAGAATCTAGAATGCAGAAAGCGAACAAGACTAAAAATTAATAAAAAACCCTTCATTCCAAATTGTCACTCACTTATATTAATTAATTGTTGTTTCTGAGGTATGTCCTTATTATAGATAACTATTAACGAAATAATGGGAGACTAGCCTTTATGTACCTTCTTCATTAGGGCGAAATATGTACTCTAAACAGTTCTTTTTTGTAACTAGTAACCACTAAATGAAGTAGGTCTTTTGTACATTACATTTAAACAATTATATGTGAAACTGCCATATTTTGTGTTACTTTTTGGAATAAATAGCAATTCACAATAATTGAACTTTATTGGTTTAAAAAATTTTTACAATAAAACACATGTTGATCATCTCAATGAACTATTTATACAGAAATGTCTTTTGTTCATTACATTTAAAGAATTTATATGTGAAACTACCATATTTTGTGTTACTTTTTGGAATAAATAGCAATTCACAATAATTGAACTCTATATGGTTTGAAAAAATTAAAAATAAAACACATGTTGGTCATCTCAATTAACTATTTATACAGAAATGTCTTTTGTACATTACACTTAAAGAATTATATGTAAAACTACCATATTTTGTGTTACTTTTTGGAATGAATAGCAATTCACAATAATTGAACTCTATTGGTTTTAAAAAATTTAAAAATAAAACACATGTTGGTCATCTCAATGAACTATTTATACAGAAATGTCTTTTGTACATTACATTTAAAGAATTATATGTGAAACTACCATATTTTGTGTTACTTTTTGGAATAAATAGCAATTCACAATAATTGAACTCTATATGTTTAAAAAAATTAATAATAATAGAAGCCTAATTAAAAAAGATACACAACCGCTAGTCATTTTCATTAACAGTTATTTACAAATAAGACTACCTCAGAAATAGAACAATTAATTCAGAAAACTTAACAATTTGGAAGGGAGGCTTCTTCATTATTTTTATCTTCTTAACTGATTCGATTATTATTCTAAATGTACATAAAAATTTTGCAATATATTCGAAATTGTATTTGATATGCCCACTCAGTTAAATAGTCATATAATTGATTTCACATATGTAGGTATTAACTATGATAGTAGTACGTACTTATATTAATTACTTGGCATAATATTATGTGTAATAGCATGCCGAATAAATATTGCTATATATCACACACAGTACCTCGAGATCGATAACGACAGAAAAAGATTGCTTGTATATGTTGCGTTTTACATAAAAAATGTTCCTTTTAGTATATGCTGTGGTTCAACAAAACTATACTAGCTTAAGTATTTTTAAAAGTACCTATTAAAAAAATGTCACTTAATATTCGTTTATTGTGTTTAGTTAACTTTAGTCAATAGCTAAATCACAGACGGTATATTGAGTATTGGGTCAGTGACTAACTTTATATAGTCACAATTAGAGACGCGCAATTACAAGCCATACAAACATTTAAACAAATTGAATTTAATGTTAGTGAAGAATCTAGAATGCAGAAAGCGAACAAGACTGTAAAAATTAATAAAAAACCCTTCATTCCAAATTGTCACTCACTTATATTAATTAATTGTTGTTTCTGAGGTATGTCCTTATTATAGATAACTATTAACGAAATAATGCGAGACTAGCCTTTATGTACCTTCTTCATTAGGGCGAAATATGTACTCTAAACAGTTCTTTTTTGTAACTAGTAACCACTAAATGAAGTAGGTACCTACTTAGCTTGCGGTCGTTGCCTGTTCTAACTTTAAAACATATAAACTTACATAGTTTCATGTGGACGCCAGGAACCAGTAAATAGTACGTAATAATCATTTGACGACATAATTTGTAAAATTATGTCAAATAAGTATTACTATAATTATTAATATCAATACCTTTATTATCGCTAGCGACTAAAAATGAATTGTTCATATGTTGTATATTAACATAAAAATGTTACCTTTAGTACAGGCCATAGTTTTAACAAAAACAAAGACAACTTGTTTAGAGGAGCTTTAGTATTTTTGTAGAAACACATAGAAAAAAATCGAATTCAATGTTTCCAGCGACGTTTATTTTATTTGAATCAATTGGTAAATCAGATACGGTATAGTTAGTCAATGGGTAAGCTTTAAATGCCATAAAATTTGCATAAGAACATAGAGATGTGAAAAAATCATAGAATAATTTGAATTTAAGATAAAATCAAAGCATGAAAGCGGAATCTATGGATAATTCCACATCAATGACATTTAGAGTATGTTTATGTTCCGCATATATTCTTGTAGTAAAAATTGCTAAATACAAAACGGATCACATTAGCAAGGTTAGAAAATTTCTTTCCGACCGGTTCTATCACGTCTATGGTTCTATCTATCTATCAAACTATAGTTTAAATTTATTGCCATTGCTGTTATCTGGTAGGTAGGCATAGCTTAGTAGAGTTTGAATTAAGCAATTCTTATACTTGCAACGACTCAGACTTTTATGTCTTTACTATAAATTTCCAATTTTAGAATTCAAAATAACGTATTTTGTTACGAAAAATTGAAAATTGAAATTAATAAAGCACGATCGCGCGACGTACGTCAAAGATTACTGTGGCTTACTGTTTAGTTCATATTAATCGTTATTGTGCGTTTTCTGTTTGCTGGATAAAACTTGATCAAAAGAACCCAGAAGATGGCTTTCAGAATAATTAATATCGTTTTGATCTATTAATTATCGTTATCATGAGTATATGAAATGTATCAAACATGGTGAAAATAGCTTGAACTCTGGGCATCTAATCTGACAGCGAATTTACCACTGATCAAACCTATAATATAATGACAGAAGATATATGATATTGCGCATATGACCCGCCCCATCCTATGACGTCACGTGGTGAGTAACGTTATAGAAGTCCAACTACACACTTAAAACAAAGTCATTCGCAATCAAAAAGTTTCTATACGTCAGCTTAATGTGGTTGAAGTTACGCCTATATTGTCTTTTTCAGATCATATAAATCGCAGCACTAAATTTAATCTTTTGCATTTTTATTACTTCCAACTGTATGCACTTAAATATTAGTACAATACGTAATTTGTTAAGAGGTTGTGATGAAAAGTCAAACCCCACTCCACGACAGCATATTATTGTTGCATTGGACTCACCACTTGACACCATGCGCGTGACAGGTCGAAAAATAGGTAGTCTGAATATCATATCTCTCGTTATTTGGATCGTGGATCACACCTATCAACTAACATATATATGTATATATAAAGCGACCCTATGCAAATTTGTCCTAACAAAGGACAATAAAAATCTGCATTAAGATGTTTCAAAATTTCAACAAAAACTCTTTAAAGGCTGCGTTCAAGCCATGTTGCCAAGATTATTGTTACATCTTAACTTCCCTTTAAAAATAATTATTTGTCCTTTTGGTATCACATTATCACTTATTCATTAAACCCATATCCTTGGAAGTGATCTCCTGTTCCGTGAAAAACTAGAGTTCCTAACCTAAAAAAAAACCATCTACCTCATAATAGTCATTTGTTGACATTTGTCAACGCTGTTGAGATCACCACTATCTAAACGACTTTCTAGACTTTGCATGTCAAATCTTTAGTGGAAAAATGCGCTAGCGCAAAGGTACGAGTTAAAATAAGAACTATGAGTTTTCTAAAATGCAGATTTCGATTATTTCTTCATTTTCTCATAAAAAAAAGTCTGGACGCAACAAGTACGCCATGGAAGTGCATTTTCATAAAAATGTTTTTAATAGCAAATATGTCTCTCTAATGCAAGCAGGCATAATTAATCTGTTTCATCAATTTTTCCTCTTCGATTCGGGCTTCTAAATCTACTATTGCCAATCGTCGAGGCCAGGAATTAATATCGTCATATCCTGAGTTACATAATAGGTATATATTTCGATGGTAATAGTAACAATCATTTGGTATAATATAATTTTTGATATTGTGCCAAATAAATATTACTATTAATTAGTATTAACATTAGTCCATTGGGATAGCTATGTATGTATGTATGATAAAAATTTAACTTTTTGTATCCACATGCAGTCGCTCTGTGTGTACATCAGCTTTAGTATTATGTTTAAAGAAACCTATAAGAAAAATAATATTCAATATTCTTCCTGGTAGTTAAATTTAGTCAATTGCTAAATTTTCATTGCTGCATTTAGTCAACGGCCAAATTTTTTATGCCACCTGGCGACACAGAGGCCAGATATTACAAATCATCCAAACATTCAAAAAAAATTAACTTAGAGTTATTAAAGAATAAATAAATATCAAAGTATTTAATTAGCATGTAATCAAACTGTTTTTTATCTATTTATTAATTGATATTGTAAATACAGATGAAAAACAAATCACCAACGTACATTACGGTCAAATTTCTTGTTTTAATAATAGTTTCATAGACCTAGATAACTGTTGGTACATTATTTGAAGACAATTATACCAGAACAACCACATATAACTGAAAAATTATGACCTTTAAAAATCATGGTTTGTGTCCGTGCTAAGTGCCTAGACTTGTAGTCTCCAAACTGTACATTAAATAATAGTTACACTTTGAGGTCGGCCCTCAAACTGTCCAAATGTCCTCATACTGTACATACGATTGATGAATACGTCCTCAAACTGTACCTTTCACGCATATTTATATATATATATATATATATATATATATATATGTATATATATATATATATATATATATATATATATATATATATATATATATATATATATATATATATATATATATATATATATATATACGCTTATTAGCTATCATCAGTACGGTATAGCCAGGTGATGATGGGAACACTCTGGATGAAGAAGCAAAAATACACGGAGTCACAACAGGCAACCAGTGCACATTTTCAGCATCATTCGGAAGACTCTCAATTCGAGGGCAACAACCAAAGTCGCCAGAGAGGCAAAGAAATCACCTGCGTGAGCATCCGGAGCCCAGGAATCATACTATTTATAACAGGATTTTTAACACCGCATTTCTGTATACTATAGAAGGAGAAAGGTTAAGGGCAAGACCGCAAGGCGACAACCGCATACACGTGTTTCAAGCTCATTAGCTATTATCAGTACGGTATAGCCAGGTGATGATGGGAACACTATGGATTAGGAAGCAATGATGCTGCAAATGTGCACTGGTTGCCTGTTGTGACTCCGTGTATTTTTGCTTCTTCATCCAAAGTGTTCCCATCTTTACGTATATATATATATATATATATATATATATATATATATATATATATATATATATATATATACATACATATATATATATATATATATATATATATATATATATATATATATATATATATATATATATATATATATATATATATATATATATATAGGTATGGTAATTTTCCATCTATTTGCTTCCAGCATAAAGGTTTTCCCCTTAAAAACACGCGAATGGTTGTATTTATTTCACAAAGTCATTGTCAGTTATCTCCCCCTTATTTAGTATTAAAAGGTTTTATCAAGTTAGGACAACATCAATTAATGTAATACATTTTTTATGTTTCTCTTGAACTATTTCCAGCTAGCTACTACAAAAATTTTACATTATTTTTGTCACGTGACTTAGGAATAAATGATTGCTTATTCGGAGCACTACGAATCAGGCTTTGTTAAGGTTGTATTTTTCATTATTGGGACGGGAGCATTTCATGAATTTTTATGACCAGATATTCTAATTCGCCTGGGAAATAAAGACTCCTCACGAAAATGTCTTTTTGTAATTTTAATTAATTATTTGTATAGAAGAGTATGAGTCGTAGAACGGCCGTTTACACTGTGCTTTGTAATTTAAATTTGAAAGCAGCAGGCTATGTAATCTAACAGCAGAAGTCAAGTTGATGTGCCTGGGTTGTGGATCTTTTCTCCAGAACGTTCACTGCAGTAGATTCTGTAAATATGAAAAAGGTTCTGTTTATTTTATTTGTCTTCCGGAGTTAAATTAGCTTTTTGTTTTAAGTCATTCCGATATTTATGTCTGCTTTAATATTGTGACAAGCTAATAAATTTGTGTTATCTTCCGTTCCTTTGAGGTGCTCTCAAGGATACAGAAGATGAAACCTGTCTGCCACAATCTGTTTATTCTTAAGCCACACAAGAACAAATATTCTATAATTTAGGTAAGGGAATCGTTTTTTTACGGGCATTTAAAATATCATCCCTATCCTATAGGTAAATGTTTTATATATTGCGTACCGTGTATATATTATTTATCTCCAAGCAACCCCCAGATGCATGATTCTTTTATTTCGTTCCAAAAAGTATTACCAGGTGTACTTTTTGTTTATATTCAAGTGGAAAATAATTTTAAAATTTTCAAACAGTTCTTTATTGCAGTAAATAGAAAAATTTCGGGACGCAGTAAGTGCGTTATAGTAGCGAATTTCCATAAGAATTGTACGCTATTATTATATGGCATATTAGTAAAGTTATTACTTTAAACTTACACAGACCTTGAAGATCGATTTTTAGAGGTCATAGTACGCGCACATTTGAAGATTACTATCGATATTCCTCGATTATCAAAAACATCTTGCGTTCTAACTCCTTTTGAGAAAAATGCCCAAAACTCAATTTTCTATGAAGCTAAAAAACCAAATGTTGCTATATCAGTAGATAGTGTAAGTCTCTTTGAAATAAACTTGTATTACAAATTTCATTAAAGTTCTACAGGAGATTTCTAGAAGGAAACTCAATTCATATTTAGAAAAGTAAAGTATCTGCCAAATTATAAACGTAGCATTTATTTTTGCTTATTAACCGCCAGTATGATTTCGTTTTAGTCAACCTAGTCAAACCGGTTTTTTCAATATTAACAATAAAAAAATTATAACTCAAAGGTGACAAACTTATTTAAGCGTTTTTAACAAAAATCAGGTCTTGTTAAAAACGTATGAAATCTGTGCACTATTGTTTCTCCAACTGTCAAAATAAAACATAAAAAACATACAATCATCGAGCTGGATATGATCGCGTAACCTTCTGATTAGGAGGGAAGCGCGATGCCACCTAGGCACACGTCAACTAATGTTTTATTTGCGTGATGCTTTAGATCGGCTTCAGGCCCGAGATATTATACTCAAAGTATACGTACTAATTAATAACAGAATTAGTAGAATTACCGTTGAAACACATCCCACGACTGTTTCGGTCTTATATGAGGTCTTATGTTTAGGTTTAAAGATAAAAGAAACTATTTTAGAATCATTTTTATAGAGACTCGGCTTGATTTTGTTTACATATCTATATTATGCGACAGCATAATATATCTATGCTGCCGTAAAATTGTATTTGACGCCGTTTATAAAGCTACAAATATAGTGTCTTTGAATAATTCATCGAATCCCCATTCAAATAACAATCACAAATTTTTAATTTGATGTCGTTTGTCATTTTCCATAATTGCGGCCGAGATTTCATGATTTTTGGTACGGGTAGTATGTTTTATGCCTGGTATATATTTAGTTTAGTTACCGTTGATGTATGGTTTGAATGAACCAATCTACGCGTGGCAGTTAACTACCCTGTCTGTCAGGCATTGGACTTTAACCACTAAGTGGTCTCAACGCATGTCTTATTTTAAATTTGGAAAAAAACCTAAATATTGTGTACCAAGTTACTTAAAATTCACAACATGGGTTTACTTGCATTATTTCTAGCCACATGTAAAGCGTCATTCCTGTTACTCCGACACTTACAAAAATATAGCGTTTTCAAAAAGTTTTTCTTGTTTTTCCACCGAAAAAACTGGAGTATAAAGGCTGATTAACGAACTCGACCTCGGTTTTTGCCAAAGAAAGATTTTTGCCAGGTTTAATGGAAATCAGTTTAGTATTTTTTGAGTCATCGCTCGGATACATGTATATATATATATATATATATATATATATATATATATATATATATATATATATATATATATATATATATATATATATATATATATATATATACATACAGATGAATCTACATCTTCGTCGTCCTCATCAAAATCAAGTCCATCTACGTTCTCTTCAACTATTTGGCTGATGATTCCTAGGAGTTAGGTTTCAGTTCGAGGTCAATTTTTTTGGTGATTGGCCCAACGACCCATTTTCTGAAAAAAAAACTTATTGTGTTTCAGAAAACGCTTTCATGCAGTTCTAAAGTCATACATGTTTATCTACCTCTAATACATTTATCATGCTCAAAGTAATCAACGAACGCATGGTGTATCGTAAATTATACATGTAAATAAAACAACAAAAATGACATAATTTTCGAAACCAAACCTGAAACTATAAAACTGACTTACACTTATTGTTGTTGTGTCCTAAAGTTTAGTGAGAGTGTGAATGATGATCTAAAGCGGTAAAAAAAAACAATTGCTAATAACTAACTACACCACCAGCAGCACTTGACACTAGAAGCAGTTATGGCTACCGACTAAAAAATTGGCGGGAAAACTACATTGTAGCAGTGTATGATGGAACATGTGCACAGTGTTGCAGATCTTCAAAAACTTTTAATTTGGTAGATAGTTGACAGATGGCAGTAAAGACCAAATTTCAGTGGTGTATTATATCTGATACACTATGCACTTAATGGTTAACTATAGGTTTGCAAAAAGAACTTTAGATGCATCTCTTATTTTTTTAGAAAAAAGTTTCTTTAAGGTAGAGTATATCAAAGTCTTTAAAAATCGCAACAGTTTTGTGTTTTGAGAAAAGTGGCAATTAAAACTATGATGAATTTTAAAGCCTAGTCTAATTTCTTTTAGAATATATCACTAAATAAATGAGTAGATATAGATTTTTAATTAAGGCGTGTGTTTTTGCCGTTAAAATTTCTGTGTTTGCCTATATTAGACAATAAAAATAAAGGGATTTGGCTTAGAAAATGTATTATAAAATCGAACAGCTCCAAATTTACAATATAATTAAACTTTGCAAATTAAAAGAAAATGATTAATAATGGTAAGTTTAAAGATTTAAGTATAATTACTTTCAAAATGAGAAACGAAGAAAATCATTTAAATTAAGCTAATTAAATTTAACATTTTTGACTGATGGTATTGTATTCCAGATAGGGCTTAAATTGTGGTATGATGTTGTCACGCCTTTTCTTTCCTCCCTCGGGGCTCATCCGCCTCTTTGCCGCCCCGATAGCACCGCAGCCTTTGGCTTATTGTGCATGCACTTTGTCTCTCCTCCACCCATTCCCAAATCACTCTTTTAAAGCTAGTCTGCACAGCAATTGGTAGGGTGAAGTTTTATATTGCTATGTCTCCGGTCTAGGCTGACCGTAGATCAGTTGCCTTTTGCGGGCGGTCTAGAGCTTTACACTCGCACAATATGTGCTGGTCTGATTCCTTCTCTTCGCCGCGGAGTATGCATGCCAGGTCCCCCTTAAACCGCGCCATTTATGTAGGTGCTTCTTGACGGGCATGTGTCCCATCTAGAGACGTGTTATGTTTCTGAGCTGTCCTCTGCTAAGATTTAGCAGCTCTACAGCTCTCTTTGGAGTGGGTTGCCCAATTAACGACTTCCAGTGTTTAAGCCCTGGTCAATCTGCCCAGTATGCCTTGTGCTGTTCCCTGACTCAGGATTTGATCGTTCCCCTGGCCGTGCCGTTCGATATATTCAGGACCGGTTCTGGTCCAATAAATGGTTCCGCTGACTCTCTCTTCGCGAGAATGTCCGGGTCGGTCCGTGAAACACATGAGCGCGTCCGCGGTAAGCCCGGTGTCTCCTCCTGCCATGCCTCGTGGTCGGGGATTTCCACTATAAAATTGTTTCCCTGCATATTCGCGGGCTCGTGAAGTCTGACCTCATTTCCAGCATGGGCTCCTTCACGATCTCCTGAATTTTGCAGTGCCCCCTGAAGCTTGGGTTGATCTTCAGTCTACCATTGTAGGCTAGTCTGTATAGTCCTAGCCAGGCCTCCCCTATGATAATTATGTGTGTGGCAAGTGGGGGGGGGGGGGGGTCAGCAGATCCAGCAACACCTCCATGGTGGCTGTTGGGGTTGAAGGCATGGCCGCTGTGATGCCCAGGCAAGCCATCCTTTGGATCTTGCCTAGTTTTTGTTTGGCACTGGATTGTGTCACCTTAGGCCACCAGACCAGTGTAGCGTATGTTAACGATGGTCTGACCATCCTTGTGTACAGCCAGTGGGCCATACTAGGTCTTAGTCCCCACGTTTTTCCATATAGTCGCCTAGTAACGGCTAGAGTCATAACTGCCTTACGCAGTATTTGTCACGCCTTACACGTTTCTCTATGTTATATTTCCAATCATAAACATACTTGTCATCTATAACGTCATCACTTTTGTCTATCAAATGACTGAATACAGATATTCGAAAATCTAAAATTAACGGTTTTCCATGTTCTACCGTTCTAAAAGTAACTGACGCCACTTATCTCTGACACCGACAGCTATATATACAACGAAAAATTCACCAGGTTCTTTTTTATCGCATTTAAATTACATTTTAATATCTAGTGTGCACAACGAGCAGAATGCTGCCGCAGGCTTGATATTTTAGTTCCATCCAGGTATAACCTTATACGTGAATGGTTATTTTAAATAAAATTCAATAACAAATAATTTGGCTTTAAATATTTTGACACTACTGCCATATGTTCTGTACCACCTATGATATAACAAATCTGGCTAACGCTCCAATCAGCAGGTAATAGTGTCAAAATTTGCATCTTCTGATCTCGAGTAGTATTTTCATTATTAAATTTTTCTTTGAGATTCTCGAGAATATTCTTGTAATTAAAGGAATTCTCATAATGATTATCAATAGAATATTCATCTACTGGAGTGATATTAAATAAAGGAACAGCTTGATTTATAATGGGAAATTGAGTACCAAGGCTTAATTGCGATAAGATACTTAATTGTTTTGTGACTTCTTCGCTCGATGATGATAATAAACCTTAAAGAAAAAAATAACCGATAACATTTATACTTGAAATGAATAATGTAAAACTGTAATTATCCTGCACATTGTGTACTTGCTGGATCCAGTGGTACACATACTATTTGTGTCTGTTCTATTCCCAGAATATCGAACTGATGATGTTAGGTAAATATAAAAAAAACTCTAATATTATTTTGTGACAGGCTCTAATTTAGCAGCATTATCTCATGATCAAACAGTGCCTTTACTACAATATAGTGACTGCTTCAAACTCATTTTATCCCCTCATCCCTCATCTGATTGCTATTTTGTGTGATGTGATGTCAGAGTCATTTCAAAATCACTAAAAAAGAATACACAGTAACAAAAAGTGGTTTTAATAATCGCTAATCGCAAAAAAAATGTTTTCGAATTTTCAAAAATCGAAAAAAAATTGTAGTTGTCCGAACCCCACTATCAACTGGGGCTTAAAATTTTTAGAATTAGTAGAAATTTTACATAGAAAATTTTCAAAAAAATGAAAGAGTACAAACAGTTTAAAAAATGCGATTAAAATTTTGAATTAAAAAAATCGCGTATAAAAACACTTGGTATAATTCTTTTATATTTTTCTGTGCAAAGTACATACAATATCGAAAATTTTGAAAAAAAAAGTTACAATTTGGACCATCATTCAAGAAGTTATGTTATATTTTTTGAAACTCCGATATCTTTTGAACGGGTTATCAGAAAAATCTCAAATTTTGCCAGAAAGGGTTTTTCGAAGGGTACTAAAAATGTCAAAAAATTGAAGAAATCAAAAATCCAAAGTTGTAAAACTGTCTGATTTGGCGTGGAATGCCCCATATATATATATATATATATATATATATATATATATATATATATATATATATATATATATATATATATATATATATATATATATATATGTGTGTGTGTGTGTGTGTATCACACCGATAATTCAAAAAATAATGGGCCCATTTTGATAAAATTGGGCATGTACCTTTCTTTTGTAAATGGCTTGGGTAAATTCGTTAGTCAGGAAAATCGGACGAGGTTTTCCGGGAAAATTTTCAGTTTTCATTCGAAAAAAAAATTATCTCAAAAAATAAAAAAGCTATGATAACCAAATTTGGTAGGTAGATTAACGATATAAAAAGTAAACCACACACCAAAATTTAGATTCCTATGTTACAAAAAAAGTTATAATACAATATTATGTGCCAGATTATTTCTATGAAAATTCACTACCATAACGCACTTGCTGCGTCAGGCTTTTAGTGAATTTTCTTAGAAAAAATTCACTAATGAGGAGATCTCGACTTTTGAATTTTGAAAAAATTTCTTCAAATGAGCGCGATCTAGGACCCCTAGAACCCATATCCGGGGTCAGTTTCAATTTTTATATATATATATATATATATATATATATATATATATATATATATATATATATATGTGATAACTCAAAAAATAATGGGCCGATTTTAATAAAATTTGGCATGTACTGTTCTTTTGTAAATAGCTTGGATAAGTTCATTAGTCAGGAAAATCGGACGAAGTTTTCCGGGAAAATTTTGAGTTTTCATTCGAAAAAAATTCTTATCTCAAAAAGTAAATAACCGATTTTAATAAAATTTGGCAGGTACCTTTCTTTTGTAAATAGCTTTGACAAGTTTGTTATTCAGGAAAATCAGACGAGGTTTTCCGGGAAAATTTTGAGTTTTCATTTGAAAAAAATTTTTCTCTCAAAGAATAATAAGCCGATTTTGATAAAATTTGGCACGTACCTTCCTTTTGTAAATGGCTTTGACAAGTTCGTTAATCAAAAAAATCAGACGAGGTTTTCCGGAAAAATTTTGAGTTTTCATTTGAAAAAAAAAATTATCTTAAAAAATAAAAAATCTATGATAACCAAATTTGGTAGGTAGGTTTACGATATAAAAAGTAAACTATACACCAAAATTTAGATTTCTATGTTACAAGAAAAAAAAGTTATAAAATATTTTGTGCCAGATCATTTCTATGAAAATTCACTACCATAACGCACTTGCTGCGTCCAGGCTTTTTAGTGTATAGTTTAGGTATATAAGTAGCATTATTTTGCACATACAGTTAGTTTAGCGACAGGTACTGATGAAGACAAATTCGTTGTCGAAATATGTATCTAATGCATAACTCCCTGTTTTTTTTTATTTTTTAATTTAGGTAATTCTGCTTTTTGTTTCAGTTTCCATCCAAAGTGTCCAACCTCAGTCTAGTATATGCAGAACTTAAATGAATTTCACGACCTAAAACACGCAGTTATCAATTACCTCAGACAACATCCTCCAGATGCAAATTATGTAATACACTCTTACTGTTTCAGGTTTTATGTCCTAATAACTGAACAAGGTATAACGATAATATGATACAGGATAAAGTGACAAAGTATATTTATGGTTTATTTATGACTCGTTCGCAACCACATTGTATTTTATTGTGTAGTCGGTGTATATGTATCAAGTCCCAATTGAGCAGTACATTCTTTGTTTCACTGTAACAAACCCTATATAAGTGCCTTGTCAGCCAGCACATAGTCGCCATTAAATTTCTGGCTGAATAAACGTGAAATGCACTTAAAGCTGTGAGAACCTTCATGGAGAAGTCCAAGGTTAGTTGTATTTCCTAACTCCTTAACGATACGGTACGAATGAGATTCTCTTGGCTTTTGTTTTGTTCAGATTGCGATGTTGATTGTTAGTCGGGGATGGCTTAGAATCCCAACAGAGAAAAAGAAAATCGATTCTAATTGTATAGGTAGTTTTTACAACATTACTTATTAGCTTCACTCGACTGTGTTCGAGTAATTTCAACCAAAGTATTTATACAATAATGCATTGTGCTGATAATAATTTTAAATACCAATCAAAATTATCCTTACATTTTTAATGTGAATTTATAGAAAATGATTAACGGTATCTACGAGATCTCGTTAACAAAAAATGTCTGAACGCAGCAAGTGCATTATGGTAGCGAATTTTCAAAAAAATTATATATATATATATATATATATATATATATATATATATATATATATATATATATATATATATATATATATAGTGTGTCCCAAACTGGATGGGAATGTATTGCTATCTCCGTTATTATTAGAGATAGGGAGACGGTTAAAATAGCAATGTTTTGTAGAATTTCATTCATTCCAAATATGGCTTGTATTTTGCCATGCCACTTTTTGTTTTCAAGTTATTTTGAAAAAACCAAAATTGGTCAATTTTTTTCTTCAATATCTAAGTAGGCGTTGATCTGACATGTCTAAGACTTGCACATTATCGGGACACTTTTTACAGAGTAATATTTTTGTGCTATTCTCAACTTTGGATTGTCATTTGTTTTTGAGTTACAGGTATCAACGTTTGTTTTTATTATGGCAGCCATATTGTATTTTTTGCTCATGTGATAGCCTATGAAAAGAGCTTTCCAATGATGTTCAACATGCTTGAGAAATCTTGTAATTGCACTGCCATTTTGAGAAAAACCGTTTTGAGGATAGTAGGCTATGAAATCCAATATCAGAAAACAAATGACAAAAAAAAAGTGATCAAAAAGCAGTAGGCCATGAAGTCTAACAATAGACTTCTACTTTTAATATAATTTTTTGTAATGATTCACCTTAAAAAATATTGTGATTTAATTTACAATACTTAATTACGTAATAATGCTAAGTAATATTATGTGAAACAGTTTAATTACGAAACTAGGCAAAAACAAATAGAAACTTCAACTCCACAAAACAACACAACTAGAGACTGAACTCAACAAGTAATAAAATAGAAATTCAAAAATACATTAAATAGAAAATGGTTCAATATGGCCATCGTTTTGTGCAATGCACTTTATACACATTTTTGGAACATGCCTGCAAACTCTGATGAAGGTGTTTGGGTTAATATGATTTATAGCTTCCGTGATTCTGTTTCATAATTCATTGATATTTTGTGGTGGATCGAATTTATACACATCATTCTTCAGAGTACCCCAAAAATAAAAATCCATGGCTGTTATATCAGGACATCGAGCACACCAATGAACCGCCCCATTGTTACAAATGACACGATTATTTTGCTACAAAAATTATTTGACGATTCTAGCATCGTCTAAATTATCATGAACTCTTCTAATTCTTTGTAAGATATCACTTCTCAATATATTAAGATACCTTTCTCCAGCTAAATTATTTTCAAAAAAGAACGGACCAACAATGAAGTTACCTGCACTTTTTTTAAATTGACTGTCTAATCTACAAATAAAATTTGTTTTTTACATAATAAGGCGTACCAAACATTAATACCAAATCTGTCTTGCAATCGTCTTTCTTCCTTTACATGGGGATTTTCATTTACACAATAATGCCTATTATCGCGATTATACACACCACAATTTGTAAATCTGGATTCATCATTCGATATTACTTTCAAATAAAAATTTTCATCTTGCTGACATTGTCCTTGATACCATCTGCTTGAAGTCGCTTAGGGTAATCGTCAATATTTAAGTCTTGTACGATTGTAGGTTTGTATGGATGGTAATGACTTTGTTTTAATACCCGGTGTACCCTACTTTTGGGAACGTCAATTTGTTCACCATAAAACCGAACAAATTGCGGAGGATTTTCGTTTGCAATCTGCACGACGGCATTATCTCTTTCTTCATTTCTAGGCAACGGTAATTTCTTTGCGTGGAAGCTACCGTCGTTCAGTAGATTGGTCACTATCCTGCGAAATATTTTGGTGTTTGGTTGTCGTCTTTCTGGGTAGTTGTTTTGATATGAATTTGCAGCTGCCTCAGTATTTCGGTTAGAACGAATATAACATTCCAACACGTCAAAATATTCTTCATACTTCATATATTATATATATATATATATATATATATATATATATATATATATATATATATATATATATATATATATATATATATATATATATATATATACTACAGGCTAATCAGGTTCGCGGTAAACCAGGACAGAGCGGCTTAAGTACCAGTCGATGAAGAGGGAAGAACCGTTGGGTTGATCAACTGGAAAACGTTCTAAAAAGGAAACCAGGAGGTTCTCGCAGGGACGCTAGTAAAGGAAACAGCTGCAAAGAATATAAGGCCGTTTTTAGATAGCCGTTTTTAGAGGCTGCAAAACGTGCGTTCAACGCCAGTATTTCCTTACAAAATGTGAAATTAGCGCTACTTAGAAGAAAACAGAAATAACAAAAGAGGACACAACGAGAACAAGACCCGGAGCGCCACTGTGCGGTCTTTAAGCGCTTTAAACAGTTCTTGTTCAAATACAGAAAGCTACATAATTTGCTGGAAGCGACAGAAGTTTTTAATACCTGTCTGAGATATGACACAGGCCAGCCTGTGTGGTTACCAAAACCAGCAAGCAAAGGGGAAGGACCAGTATGCGTGCTACTTGTCATCCAAAGCTGTTTGAAAAACTCTTGGTGCCAAGACTGTTGCATCACCTAGAGAGAAACGGAAGACTGTCGGTTATCCAGAATGGTTTCCACAAAGAACGTTGAACAGCGGAGGTTCCAGCTAGGGTTGTGAACAAAGTTCAGGGGGCAACTAGGGCTTAAGAAGTAGGACCTGCTGGTCAGGGTGAATATTCAAAGTGGCTGTACCTTGGCGTGATACCGCCTCAGAACATAACTGGCAGATTCGGGTTGTCCAGGAAACTTGACAAAAGCAGTAGCAAATTTCCTGGAAAATCGGATAAATACTTTTCCAGGCTTTTCAGATTGTATGATTTGATGGAAATTCGCTACTTTAATGCATTTTCTGCGTCCAGAATTTTATTTTTATGGTTTTATGTTTATTGACTATTTTTTTACTTAGCAGACAGATTAGGCACTATACATACCTTCGCACAGTAAAAACAGTTTCCTTTACATCAAGGCATATAATTAAGTAAATATTGGAACCTGTAATGAACACTGATAGGCTCACTTGGATAACCCAAATCACCATAACACATTTAAAAAAAACTGACGATCGTTTCACTAACCGAGTTAGCGTCATCAGAGAATTAATAATTTATCCTTGCCTTGGTAATAAGCGCCCTTGGAGAACCCAATTCACCAAAACACAAAAAAAACTGCGATCGTTTCACTAACTGAGTTAGCGTCATCAATAATTCATCCTCTGATGACGCTAATTTGGTTAGTGAAACGATCGTCAGGCTTTTTAAAATGTGTTGTGGTGATTTGACTTCTCCAATGTGACCTGATGATCGTTTCACTAACCAAGTTAGCGTCATCACAGGATGAATAATTATTCATTCTCTGGTGACAACAACTTAGTGAAACCAACGTCAGGTTTTTAAAAAAATGTTGTGGTGATTTGGGTTCTTATTTTTGGTGTGCTCATTAACAAGGCACATATTAAACTAAATCCAGCCAACACCGCTGAAAAGCTAAATCATATCAGTTTTGAAGTTGTCACAATTACTGTGAGAAAAGGACACAATACAGGCACTCTAGACTCAAAACCAAACGAGACCAGTGAGATTTCCACTACGAAATCCTCATTCTTATCAAATTACCTGTGTCTGAACGTAACCTTCACTTCAAAATGCGCAATTCTGATTCGATATTAATATTTCCTCGATTGTAAGGTTCTCCTGACACATGTGGGGCACAGTTTGAACCCTCACAACTGGAAACTGCTTTCGAGCGGTGAAAAACTTTCTGAATAAATTACAGTGAATACTAAAAATCACGGCACATCTGTATTATTTCGATTTCTCGATACTCGCCAGAAACGTAACATAAAGACCCCTTCTGAAGAATCTACAACTGCTTACTAGCCGTGCAAAATGGAAAATAAATTTCAGAATTAAAACTCGATAAGCATCTTTGAGAAGTTTCAGATAGTTTAAAAAAAGTTTACCGAGCTATGTAAGATGTTTAGCATTTTCTTCCGTTACATCTTACCCTCTTTTTACTTTCATTTTCTTTCTGCGTAAGGCTTTCCGCGCTACTTGGTAACAGCGGCTGAAGTAAAAGCTGTTAATGTAATAGGTCAACGAAATAAGTTTAGAAGGTAGGGTTGTGATAAAAAATAAATTTAATATTCGACTTTTCCTTCCCTTTGCTCTGGTTATTCTACGCAAAAAAATTATTCCTAAGCTCAGCTTGACATTTAAATTTTCTTACAATATTATTTCCTTCCAGTAAAAAATATTTTTAACCAGAAGGTTATGCTATTCCAGCAGAGTTTCATATGTGTAAAATATAAGAGCTGCTACCTAGGCGTGAAGTTTGTAATCCCATGTCTTTTTTCCTTATTTTTAATCCTAGTTTATAAGACTTAAATACATACACCTTACCCACAAAAACAAAATGTAAAGTATGATGGGCATAGTCTCTCTTCGTAAATTATTATTGGTTTACATGAAGTAAGGGAAATTTAGGTGTTTGTTTGCTGAGCTTGGTAGACGATAGCATAGAGAATCCATTTTGTTTTTATTATAATGTAAAACATCATATTATAATAGGGCGCTGTAGCACTAGTTGTTGACCTGGAGTGACCGTGGCTAAAAGAGCTTTGCTCGAGGCCAAAACAAGTTTAAAAAAAAAAAAAAAAAAAAGAGCTGCTATTTATTTCCTGGTGATTTTAGTTTAAATAACAATGTTTTATATCTAATATTCACTTTTAAGAGTTATATTTCTGATATCGGGTATAGGTTTTGCCTTTACAGTGAATTAAGATAAAGGAAATTGCTGTAAACACCAAACAAATATATGTATATATATATATATATATATATATATATATATATATATATATATATATATATAGTAAATAGTAAAGAGTTTTGGTGCAGTAAGTGCGTAATGGTAGCGAATTTTCGTAAAAATATTCCAAATGGTGATAATTCAATTTCCCATTAAACTAAAATCTTCAGTTTTGAAACATACTAAAACCTATATAAAAGCAGCGTGGGTACTAAATTTTAAAAATAAGATAATGAGCTTCACAGGCAACGACAAATTTATTTTAGAAAACCCCTTTTGTTATTTCGTTTGCAGAAACTGGGTCGATTTGAGTTGGCTAAAATGGATCATCCAAGCGACTAATACGGAAAAATATCTGCCACGTTTATAATTTAACAGGTACATTCGTTTTGTAAATAGAAATTAAATTTTCTGTAAATTTGCAGACTAGCACACGGGGACCTTTTAGGAAAATAAATAAATTAGAAACATGCTTAGATCTCCTTCTGGATGAGCAAACCACAAGAAATATTTCTTGCAAACAGCCCCCAAGAAAGTTACGGGACCAGGTGTAAATAGGCGTGTTGGGCGGGGAAGAAGATAAAAAATGAATTGTTAGCGGAAAGTGCGAACAAAACCAGCTTAGTCGGACCTGTATAAGCTGCCTTTATCCCATTTTGCAGCTATACCTCCTTAAAATTCTGTTTTAGCCCAGAACCCCTATATTCACCGCAGGTCCCGTAACTTTCTTGCTGGTTGTTTCCAAGAAACTTTTCTTGTTTACATTGTTCTTGTTTATGCATTGAGGGTGGTTGTAGGGTCACAGAAGGGGAAGCAGAACCACTGTGACAAAGCAGCGAACCACGATTTTCAACTTACGTTTAAATTGTTACCCCATTTCATTTGTTTAAAGTACTTTTCCCAAAATTAAATTTAGGTGGCCTTGTTTGTCAGTCTTACATAGAGAGCTACAATATTTAATTATTTAAAAAAAGTGTGGATACAGCAGCAGTAAATAAGTGTCGAAAAAGGTCTGGGTGCAGCAAATACATAATGGTAGAGAATTTTTGTAAAAATATTTGAAATCCGATAATTCAATTTCCTATTCAGCCAGAATCTTCAATGTTGAACCATAGTTACACCTATGTAAACGCAGTGTGGGTACTAAATTAAAGAAAAATTACTTAATGAGCTTCGCGGATAACTACAAGTTGGTTGTAAAAAACCTTTTCGATTGGGTTGACTAAAGCAAAACCATCCAAGCAATTAAAAGGAAAAATACCTGCCATACTTATGATTTGGCAGGTACATTCCCTTTAAATAATTAATTTTTTTCTAGAAAACGTTTCTGACTTTAATGACATTTGTACCACATTTTTTTTAAAGACATAGCTCCATAGAAAATAGACACCTCTTTAAGTAGTCGATATCTGGGACTTCTAAAACCGGTATTCCAGGTCCATTTAAAGTTGAAGAATTAGTTTTAATAATATATCTTACTAATAGTGTACAATTCTTATGAAAATTCACTATTATAATGCACTTGCTGCGTCCCGAACATTTTTCTTTATAGGTGTGTTCTCGCTGTAGCTAGTATACCGTACTAACGAGCTCTAGAGCGAAATTGGTATGCGGTTCTAATTATGGTGAGAATACATCTAGCCTTACATACATTGTCCCTATACTAGAGAAGAAATGGGCCAGGGCTGACAATTTACAAAATTGTTAGTTGGTTCTACACAGTCTCTATTTTATTACATTTTGTGTTATTTGGAGCTGTCGTGACATCATACTGCCAGGTTGTGTACCGAGATGGCGACCCTTCGTACATCTCACAAGGTTAAAAGCCTTGCTATGTATCTACCCATCTTTTTTTTTTATTGTACACTAATATTTACAATCAGAACCACCTAATATATTATATACATTAACTAATATGTATATATATTGAGTTCTATAAGTAAATCTGCTGACGAGAAATTGACATGAAGGAATTACACCCATTGATGCAATCCGGCAATTGTGATTTTATTTCATACCTGCCTCCATAGATCTGATGGCCACTTTCTATTCAGTCGTCTTCTTTGGTTTTCAAGCAATGGTCTAACGGCAACATTTGTATGTGCTTCCAGTTTTTGAAGGTATTTGCTTGCTCTTTTAGTGATTTCTTCTAATACGAAGGGTATATTTAGATATCTGTGAAGGGTGTGGTTGCTTACATACCAAGGAGCATCTGTTATGATGCAGAGGGCTATGAACTGAAAGCGTTGAACTAGGTTAGTGTTGCATACTTTGGAGGATCCCCATAATTCTAGGCCATAGGTCCAGATTGGCTTGATTATAGCCCTCTATACCAGGACTTTGTTTTCTATGGCAATTGGAGATGTTCTACCTATTAGCCAGTACAGTTTGTTCATTCTCAGATCCATCTCTTTACGCTTCTTTTTAATGTGGTTATTCCATGTGAGTCCTTTGTCTAGATGTAGTCCCAGATATCTAGCATGATCAGCTTGAGGAATATCTGTGTTGTTGATGTGAAAAGGTGGACAAGTCTGGCGGTTCAGAGTGAATGTGACATGCGATGACTTTGCTTCATTGATCATTTGTCTAACCATCTTTGCAGCAATGAAAGGTGATTTTGTATATGAAAGCTGGCTACTTCAGGGTCTTCATTTACAGACTGTATGGCTGTGTCATCTGCGAATGTGGACATGTCAGTTTCATATGAGGTGCATAGTAGATATAGAATCGGACCGAGCACGCTACCTTGAGGTACCCCTGATTGGATTGGTCTGATAGATGAAACTTCTTCGCCTTGTTCAATTTGAAGGTATCGATCTGATAGATACGATTTAAAGATGTAGTAATAGTGACAAGGAATGATTTCTTGATTTTGTACAGGAGTCTTTATGCCATACTCTGTCAAAAGCTTGACTTACATCTAGGAAAACTGAAGAACAGTATTTTTTTGATTCTAGGGTTTTTTGTATTATATTCACGAGTCTATGGCATTGTTGAACTGTTGAGTGCTGTTTACTAAATCCAAACTGGTCTTCAGGAATCCAGTTCTCTTCGTCCAGTTCTCTTAGTAAACGATTAAGGATGAGCCTCTCAAGTACTTTTGATAATATGGGCAACATACTTATATGTCGATATGACTTCTGTGGGAGGCTTTTCTGGTTTCAAAAACATCAATATTTGAGCAAATTTGAGCGGCTTGGACCAATAGATTAACCGTAATATCGCATTGAAGATTATAGTTATAAATTTGAGCCATTGCTCTGGTAGTTTGTTCAGTACCGTGCCAGTAATAAGATCTAGTCCAGGGATCTTTACGTTTGTTTAGCCTCTCTATTTGTTCCTTCACCTCTCTAACGTCAAATTTACCAATTGGAGGAGACAGCTGTAGCGGATCCATCTATTTCAGAATCAGGTTCATCTGAGTACAGTTGGAAGACTTCTGATAAATGTTGACTAAAAAATTCGGCTTTTTAATTGTCTGACCTTGACCAGGTGCCTCCAGTTTCCCGAATGGGTGATATATGATTTTAAGGACTCTTATAGCTTCTCGTGGCTCCATATGGAGTGATCTTGGCCATTTATGTTTTCTATGTAATAACGGAATGTTTCATTTTTAGGATTTTGTAATTTATGCTTCAGTCTGTTAGCAATATTGTTGTAGCGTGTTTTGTCTACCGGGTGATGAGTTTTATGCCATATAGCTCTAGCTCTTTGTTTTTCTGTAATCAGTTTGGTCACTTGCATTGGAATGCTACCTAAGTCCTTGACTTCATCCTCTTCTATAGGTGTGGCGTACCATGCAGCATGTTGTATGGTTGATATTAGGTGATTTGTTGCTTCTTCCAACTCTTCTGGTGTTTTTATACTTATTTGTGGTTGGAGTTTGTCGTTGATGTATTTTCTAAAGATATTCCAGTTTGTTTTGTTGTTGTGTAGGACTGGTTTTGCTTCCTTTCTTATAATTGTGGAACTTACCGTTGCTACGATTGGCGTGTGATCAGATGATAGATCTAGACAAGATTGTGCTTCTAGATAGTTTTGTGATAACCCATTGACTACAAAGAGGTCTAATAAGTAGAGAATTTTGTTTGGATCTGTAGACCAATATGTTGGTTCTCCCGTGGATAATGTACTGTACCTCTTTTCTATTATCAGCTTAGAGAGTTCCCTACCTTTCGGTGTTGTCAGTCTTAAACCCCAACTAGTATGTTTTGAGTTATAATCCCCACCAGCTATAAACTCGTTACCTAAGGTTACAAAAAAGGACTGAAAGTCCTCTTTTGTAATTCTATGTCTTGGCGGACAATACACTGCTGATACTGTTAGTGGAATAGGAAGCTTGTTAACTTGGATCGTAGTAGCTTGTAGAAAATCTGCTTTGAATTTTGGCATCTCATAATGAGTTTCTAATTATTATTGCGGTGCTACCATGAGCTGTGGCGTCTGGATGTTCAGTGTGGTATATAGTATAGTCTGGTATTTTTAAGTGTGTTCTGTCCGTAAAATGTGTTTCTGATACGAGCAGAATGTCTATTTTGTGCATAACCAGGAATATCTGTACTTCGTGTCTTTTGGGTTGGAGGCCATTGGCGTTCCATAATGGTATTCTTAGAAACTGAGACATTGTTAAGCCCGTCTATTAATGACAGTCGACAACATGTTTAGAATCATGTTATTCTGTTGCATGAGCTGACTGAACATGGCCTTGAATTCGTTTAAAAATTGCACCAGTGGTATATCATTTTGCTGTTCGATATCATTGAACGTAGCGTTGTTTTTCCTATTGTGCTCATCATGACGGAGCGCTTGTGCATAAGAATGATTGATCTCTGACCTTTTGGGAGCTTTAGTCTGACTAAGATGATTTCGCTGGTTATTGTCATGTACTGAAGTATGAAGCGAATTTTGCTGATGTCGCGAGGGTTGGTGTCGTAGATCTGATTTATTTTTGGCCTGGAATTCTTTATAAACTTGGCAACCTTTATAATTGGATAGATGAGGACCATTACACAAAAAGCACTTAGCTGGCGAGTCTCTTGTTTTGTTGCATACTTTGGAATCATGACTTCCTCCACACCTAACGTAGGCATATGGTCTATTTCAATATTTCTTGGTGTGGTTGTACATCTGGCATCTGGTACATTGGACTATGACTTTGTTTTTTCTTGGTGGTTGGATTACTATTGACTTATTATTAAGGTACCTTAGATTATATACATCTTTGTTATTGGGAGCTGGTTCAAGGTCAACAAGGAAAGGGGGCAACGGTTCTTTGGTGACTCTGTGTCTAACATTAATCAGGTTTCTGACTTTGTGTCCATTATTTTCTAGCTCCTCTTGTATATCTTTTCGGGGTACAGTATGGTGAACGTGCTGTAGTAGTAGTACTGGTAGCAGTGGTGGGGAGGCCAACGCCAAGCAAGTAGGCCACAATGGGCCCTTTTTGCCAACCCCAGCAACCATGCTCTACTCTTCCTCGGTTCCGTCGCCAAACCGCCTCGACCTCGAGATTAAGGCCATGACGGTCTTCAATTGGACGGTACTTACCTGATTCCTCTGCAGAGTCCTTGATCCGAACAATTCTGCTCGAAGACTCCCAAAAGCCTCGCATTCACACAGGTAGTGGTAGGACGTTTCTTCATCCTCGCCACATTCCTGGCAAATGGGATCCCTCTCTACGCCTATCAATGTGAGGTGTCTTCTAAGGGCGCAGTGGCCTGTCAGCACCCCGAGGATGCGGCGAAGCGTAGGTCGACTCCTTCTGAGTAGCCAGACAGCTTTATCTCTGTCCGGCCCCTCCACGAAGTCCCTCGCCTGCCTGCAGCCATCAACCGACCCCCAGTGCCTCTCCATTGCTTCCTCGGTCCACCTGTCTAAGACGACAGAGACTGTCTTCCTACTTATGCCTATCGCAGGCTCCGGGCCACAGAACGGCCGCCGGGAACCGAGCCTTGCGAGATTATTCGCCACCTCATTCCCCGCCACGCCACAGTGTCCCGGAACCCACACCAGTTGCACCTCCTTCGTCCTGGCTAGCCCCCTGAGGGCGTCAGCGCACTCCTGAACCAGGGGTGACCTGATTCTGGCCGCGCAGACTGCCCGGAGGACCGCCTGGCTATCCGAGCAAATGCACACACATTTCTCGGGACTCATCTTCACATCCTGTCTATTGGCCACAGACAGGATAGCATACGCCTCTGTTTCGAATGCCGTGGTGTATGCGCCAAGAGCATAGATCTCGCGCACCCCCAGGCCCTCGATGTATATTCCTGCCCCGGAGGATTGCTGGTCCTCCAGCCGCGATCCGTCGGTGAAACAGACCAGGCTTGCGGGCTGGAATGCAACCTCATTTTCCCTCCACTGATCCCTACTGGGGATCCTGAGGGTGTATGGCCTAGTCAACCTAATATCGTCCTCGGCATCCCTCACCTTTATGGCGGAAATCGGAATTTCCTTTTCCACCTCCTTGGCGACTCTTGCATGCCCTATTACTGCTCCCTCTCCGCTCCAGTTACCTGAGTTCCGGATCCTAAGATGCGACGCCATAGCCTCCCTTCTGATACAGATGGGAAGCGGTGGCAGCATCAACAGGACCTCTAGAGCGGCTGAGGGTGTCGTCCTCATAGCGCCTGTGATACCCAGGATAGCCAGCCTTTGGAGTTTGGCCAGCTTCCTGCTGGTTGTTTGGTTCACACCACACCACCAGACCAACGCCCCATAGAGGATTCTCGGCCTGACGATCGCAGTGTAGATCCAATGAAGGATCCGGGGATTAACTCCCCAGGTCCTCCCTATCACACGACGCAGCTGCCAGAGGGTCGCTACTCCCTTCCTCACAACTCGTTCTATTTGCGACCCCCATGTTAGTTTCGGGTCCAGGATCACCCCCAGATATTTGACCTCCCGCACTAAAGCTAAAGGTTTTCCAAACATCACGGGCGCCCTGAACCCCTCTACCTTCCTCTTCTTGGTAAATAGGATCATCTCCGTCTTCGCCGGGTTTACGGAGAGTCCCTGCTCACCACACCACCTTTCGATTATGCTACAGGCAGCTTGCATGCACTCACAGACGACGCCGAGGAATTTGCCGGTGACTAAGACCAGCCCATCATCAGCGTACGCCTGGGCGTAGAAGCCATTCTCAGAGAGCCGCTCCAAGAGGCCGTCCATGACCAGACACCATAGATGAGGCGAAAGGCAGCTCCCCTGGGGACAGCCGCCCGTCACCCCAACGTCCAGCCCTCGGCCCCTCAAGGTCAGCGACACTCTCCTGTCCTCCAGCATGCTCGCCACCCAGCTTGTTAGAGACCTCGGCGTTCCCCTCTCCTGTAGGGCGTTACAGACCGTATCCGTCCTTGCCTTATCAAAGGCCCCCTCCACATCGAAGAACACAGCTAATGTGCTCTCCCCGTAGTGTAGAGCCCTTTCCACCTTCCGCGTCACAGCGTGGAGCGCCGTCTCCGTCGATTTCCCCCGCTGGTACGCGTGCTGACCTTTGTGGAAGGGATGATCCTTGAGGATCCCTCCCAACAGAAACCTATCTACTAACTTTTCCAATGCCTTAAGTAGGAAGGATGTTAGGCTGATTAGCCTGTACGCCTTGGCCAGCGTGTAGTCCTCCCTTCCCGGTTTGGGAATGAAGACCCCCTTAACCCGGCGCCAGGCCTTTGGGACGTAGCCCCACGCCAGGATGGCCCGAAAAACCTCCCTTATGTTGGGAAGCAGTATATCCAGGCCCCTCTGGAGCAGGGCTGGAAAAATCCCATCGCAGCCTGCGGATTTGAATGGAGCGAACTCGCTCACCGCCCAGGTTATAGAGCCATCTGTGACCACCTCCTCCGCCAGCTGCCAGTCCGCATTCGGGACTGTCCACCGGCCCGGTTCGGCAGCCTCCGTGACGGCTCCACCGCCCTCAAGGTGAACTTCGGCGAGATGACGCAGGGTCTCCTCACCGGTGCTTGTCCAGCTCCCGTCCTGTTTCCTTAAAGATCCTACATTACTACCTAACTCTTGTTTGAGTACTCTCACCAGCCTGGCTGCGTCAGGCAGGGAATTGATTTCCCCGCAGTACGCGCGCCAACCAGCTCGCTTACTCCGGCGTAATTCCTTCTTAAACTCCCTTCTGACAGTCCTAAACTCGTCCCAGGCCGCTTCACCCGATTCTCGGACGGCTCGGTTTAAGGCCCTCAGAGTCCGCCCGCGTAGTACGGCGAGATCCTTGTTCCACCATCTAACTTTGATGGACGGTTCCCCCCTAAGTGGTGACGCGGCCTCGTAGGCTGCCATTATTTTCCCTTCTAGGGCCTCGACCTCGCTATCTAATGCCTCTATAGAGAGTCTACTCCCCTCTGGGCTCCTTGGCGACCCACCGAGGCCTATTAGATAGGCATCCCAGTCGGTCTTCCTTGGATTTCTCCTGGGGGGAGGACTCTCACGGTCCACATCCAATTCAAAGCTGATCATACGATGATCAGACATTGATATGTGTTCCGTCACCCTCCAGTTAGATATATCCTACGTTATTCCTCTGCTCGCTAACGTAATGTCGATCACCTCCTGTCGGATACGATTGACAAACGTTGGAGCTGTACCTCTATTTAATACCTCTAGGTTCGTTGTAGCCAAGTACTCTAACAGAGCCTCACTGCGTGGGTTGGTATTCGTGCTGCCCCACAATCTGTGGTGAGAATTGGCATCGCAGCCTATTATCAGTTGTAGCCCACGCTCCCTCGCGTAATCGACGATACGCACCAATTTCTCCGACGGAGGCAGCCCCCGCCGATCGTAGGGAACATAAAGGCTGCACATCAGAACCTTAAGCCTAATATTACTCACCTTATACTCCAGGACAGCTGCTGTGACGTCCCTGGACCCGAGCTGCGGCAGCAACATCACGTCCAGATCCCTCGACGCCAGTATGCATGTCCTTGGTTGTTCTTCCTGTGCTTCACCACCGATGAGGATGTTGAAGCCAATTCCTCCAAGCCCTCTAACTTGCTTCCTAAACACATAAGGCTCTTGAATCAACACTACGCCGCCTGGACCGCCTGCGAGGAGCTTTGCTAGCTCCCCAGTGACATCCCGGCTATGCTGAAGGTTGATCTGGCCCACCCGCAGTTGCCCCGCGAATTTAATCGCGACGCCGCTCGGGCGGAGGCCTCCCCTGGTCGGAGCCCGTCCGTTCGCCCGCCGCAGGCCGGGCGGAGGCGACCGCACTCCATGTCGGAACTCTGGTTACACTCAGAGTCACCAACTCGAAGTACAGCCGCCAGCCTTGCCCGTCCAGCTCGCGAGCTACCTCAGGCCCCACCGAAAAGACCAGACGCCATGCCCCAGGTTCTCCTGCCGTCTCCAAGTGCCGCCACTGCCCAACATTGAGCGAGCGGTTCTGGAGCCCAAGCATCCTGACAACATCCTCTAGGTCCACCTCTTGACTTCTGAGCCAAAAGCCGATCCAGACCGGCCATGGGGCGCCCCCTGCCCTTACGGCGCTGAAGGCGATCTCCCCCACCGTCGCCCCGGACCAGCCATTGAGAAGCCAACTCAGGGACTCGTCATCCTCGGCGGTCACCAAGAACCACCCCGGATCGACTTCCCAGAGCTGCGAAAGCGGAGCTGCAACGCCCTGTCGGATACCGTCATGGCGTCCAACATCCCCGCTAGCAAACTCCTCCTTATTGGCTCCGCCTCCTCCGTCAGGACTACGCCATCCCCCCTGTTGGAGGTGATGACTACCTGCATTTCCCTCCTACCCGCCGGACCAGATCTCTTTTTTTCCTGCTTCTCTGCCGACCGCCCGGGGGGCGACATAGGGGTAGAGCCTTTCGGCCCCTCCCCCACACCTCGGCCCTCGCCCGGTCCCGTCGGCAGGACAATCGCTTTCACTTCCTTTTCTCTCGCCTCACGGTGCCGTCCCAGGCCGCCCGATCCGGCAGCTTCCCAGCCCTGACGATCCCTGAGGGTTCACCCGGCTCAGAAGCAGCCTGACCGGCCGCAGAGGCGAAGGGGATTTGCGGGGTCGCCGCTCCCGAAGCAGCCTGCGCCTCTGGAGGACCAACACCCCCCTGATGACGCTGCTGCCTCAGCTCCTCCCTCTCTCGCCTCCTTTTCTGGGCTCTCCACTTCCTTTTCCTTCCTCTCTTTCGCTTCCTTCGCGACTCCTCGTCCTCGGCCCCTCCCATGGACACGTCCATGGGCCCGGCCAGACTCGCAGCCGACGAAGTTCGCCCCCCGTCGCTCCCCCCGGCAGCAACGTCCCCGACGGACCCGTACGGTTCCACCCCGGTCGCCCCGCCAGGAGAGCGGAGAAGCGTTTCTTCCAGTTCCCTGATGGAACTGCTTAGAGAGACAGGGATCTCTCCACCTACTACCTCCTCGCTTATTTTTGGCACGTTACCTATATCTTTTATGTCCTCATCCATGGTTGCTAGAAAAAATTTGTGTGATGGTGTGCTTATGGTTTGGTGAGCGAATAGATACGGGAGGTCACCCCACCGCCCCCCGGCGCTTCATCCATGATGAGACTTGATTCCGTTGAGAGCGGCTCTGCGGCCACGCCGTGGCGACCCGAAACGCGCAGCTAACCCCCTGTTCCGGAGCTACCTGGTGCTGCTGACACGATCGAGCATTTTTCGAATGGATGATAGGGCAGCCCCCTACACCGGCCAAGGCAAGGGTGGGCCCCTGTACTGTCCATACGGCGCCAGGTGTGCCAGCCCTGGTTTGCACAGCGCTGCCAGTCCAGAGCAGGCTCCGCTCGGAGCCCCTCCTCGGAGTCCGCGCCGAAGGCCGAGAAGCCCAACCCGATCTATGTGTCTCGTGTCTGTGTTTGTATGCGTGTGTATGATGTGTGTGTGAAGGTTTGAAGGTTTGAGACTTTAGTAGACCATCGGCCCTGGGCGTTATTCCCATTGCCGACAGTCGCGCCAGGGGTGGCACGTGGAGCCAGTCTCTAGGAGTCCAGTAGCTAAGTCACCCGCTGATCGATCAAGAGAACGATCAGCGCACGACCAGGCTAAGGGACCACACCCCCCGAACGTGCTGTATCACTACTCTGTATGGCTTTTCTTCTTTCATTTGATATGTGTGGTAAATAATGTTATTCTTCTTCATGTATCTTTACAAGTTTTCGGTAAGTATCTGGGGTGTTAGCGTTAAGTTTTATAGTATTATCCCGAAGAGCTTTAGTTGTGTATTGCTCTTCTTCTACAATATTTTGTAGTGAACGAATCATCTCTGGGTATTTGATGACGCCTTGAATATATATTGGGGGTGGTTTGGGATATCTTTCTACTACTGGCTGCGCATCTCTTAGATCGCTATCAGATAACGTTGTTAGGGGTGCAAATCTATTGCTAACTAAATCTGAAGATTCATCTGATGACCGACTTCCTTGTCTTTGTATTCTTTTTCTTTTATATCTGCTGCTATTCACTTTTGTCATTATTTAGTTGGTTGCTGGTATTTGTGTCGACACTCATGATTACTACGCCACTGGTATTGCTGATTATAGATTTAATATCTCTTGCTGGCTGATAATTTATCTGAATTAGTGGATCGGATGTATCCATATGACTGTTGTCTGTCATAATTTTAATAAAATATATTCCAATATGCAGCGATTAAGTATGTAACTATCTCAGTTACTATCTAAATATTCTCCGTGAAAATATTTATCACTTAAAATATTATTATCGCAGTCACTTTTGATAACTTTACCGAGATCGCTACACTATACGTCCGCACCTGACCACGATTTTCACAAAACTTATCTACCTATATAAGTCAGCATATATTTTCTGCTAACTTACGCGCCAACGCCCCCGCGGCAAAAACAGAATGGAAACATTCAAACCCAAACGTCATTGTGTGAAATATTTCCGACGGAGGTATGGACTAAGGTTCGGTACTATGGGAGGGAGTTTTAGTGAGTAGGAGTCTCACAGTACCTCAAAATTCCCACGCACTTCGGTGTTGTGAGTGAGGTCTGCATGCAGCATTTCTCCCTCCTGTATCCAACACAAAAAACTATTTTTCTGGGAAGATTTGCACATATCGTAAATTTTAAAACAGATTAATTAACATCTTTGGTGAGAATATTAATTCACTCTTCGCAATAAGGGACTGGAATACCGTATTTCTAGCTACTGTATCTTGAAAATCACAAGTGAAGTAGATAGAATTTCGGGATGAATATTTATAAGGAGCCAGTCTGTTCTATCATACAATGTCTGTTTATTAAAATGAAAATTGGCAGGTTTACGCTAACCCAACAAGAAAGAGCCTGTCATTGTCTGAATTAATAATTTAGGTATAATAGAACGCTATGCGGGGTAAAATATTATTATTAATAAAATAGGCTAAATTGGTGTTTTCGAACGCAAAAGGTTGTTTCTATACAATATAAACTAAACCCGCTGAATAAACTAAAATGTTCGGGACGCAGCAAGTGCATTATAGTAGTGAATTTTCATAAGAATTGTACACTATTCGTCATCATCATCAATCAGCCCTCTGCGTCCACTACTGGACATAGGCCTCCCCTAGTTGAGTCCATTCTTTTCTGACTTGAGCGCTACGAATCCAGTTTTTTGTAATTTTTGTAATGTCGTCTGTCCAGCGAGTTGGTGGTCTTCCTCTGTTTCAAGTAATCGTTTTGTCCACCTGTCATCTTGCATGCGAGCCACATGTCCCGTCCACTTCCATTTGAGTTTTGCCACATGTACGACCACATCAGTCACCTTGTTACTCTGCGTAATTCTTCATTTCTAATGTGGTCACGTAACGAAACGCCAAGCATGGAACTCTCCATTTTGTGCTGTGTTACTTTCAGTTTCTTATCAGAAGCGTTGGTAAGGGTTAGTGTTTCGGCGCCGTAGGTCATAACCGGTAGAACACATTGGTTGAAAACTTTTCTTTTCAAGCATATTGGAAGGTCGCCTCTGAAAACGTCTCGAAGTTTGCCGTAAGCCGTTTGCCGTATCTCGCATGTTTGGCTGGCTTTGGATATGCTTACCTCGTGGCCCAAATATGTGTATTTATTTATCCATTCAACCTCAGAGTTTTCAATAATCAGGTTGTTACTTGGGACGAGGTTTGTCATAAATTTTGTTTTTCGGATGTTCATTTTTAGACCTACTGTTGCACAGGATTCCCGAAGTTTCTGTAGCTTCACTCTAATATCTTCCAAGTTCTCAGCCAATAAGACAATGTCGTCTGCAAACCGTAAGTTTGACAGACTTTGGCCGTCTATTCTTAGACCTCTATGGTCTCAATCTAGCTGCTTGAACACATATTCCAGGACGGTGATAAACAGTTTTGGAGACATCGTATCTCCCTGAGGTACTCCTGTCCCAATTTTTATAGGATTCGTGTTTTCATGTAGTTTTCCCGCAAGAGTAGCATTTATATATATATATATATATATATATATATATATATATATATATATATATATATATATATATATATATATATTGTAAATCAGTTTGGTGTACCGATAGTCAATACGGCATGCTTCTAGGGACTGCAACACTGTGTCCAGCTCCACAGTGTCGAAAGCCTTATGGAAATCCACAAAAGCAAGGACAAGAGGTTTGCCATATTCGATGGTCTTTTCAATCACTATTTTGACGCTCTGGAGATGATCATTGGTTCCAAACCCACTTCGAAAACCAGCTTGTTCCACTGGCTGGACGAAGTCCAACTTCTTTTCAAGTCGTGTAACAATTATTCTAGTAAATAATTTGTAGATGTGGCTAAGCAGACTTATCGGCCTGTAATTTTCTAGGTTCGAGATGTCTCCTTTCTTGTGGACCAGTATTACGATAGTGTTGTGCCACTTTTCTGGTATCGTACTATTGAAGAGACAAAGGTTGAAAAGAGATTTGATTTTTTGGAGCAAGCAAGGACCACCAATCTTTATCGCATCGGAAACCACGCAGGCTTCTCCGGGCGATTATTGATTTTTCATCTTTTAAGTGCTACTTTAATCTCATCTAGTGATATTTCCATTAGTATTTCCGAGCCTTGGTTACCCACACATTTTTTACGGGTTAGTATGTCAGATTCTGGATGTAGACTTATATCACTTTGGCTTTTATATAGCATTCCATAAAACTCTTCCACTATATTTAGAATATCTTTCCTATTTGTTGAGGTGTGCGCTTGTGCATTTTTAAGTTTTATTATTTGTGTCTTTCCATTGTCAATCTTTCTACGTAGAACTTTCATACCCTTGTTGTTCTCTATGGTATCTTTGATTTGGTTGTGTCTAAAAGCTCTTGCGTCGCGAAATTTGTTTATTTATTTCTCTTAATTCTTCTTCAAACCCATAGCTTTTTGACCTCATATCCCTTCTTTTTATATATGAGCAGTTTGATCTCCCTGCTTAGTCTTTCTTCTCTTTGATTTGTTGAGCAGTGCCGACTTTGGGCTTCAATTATTGCGGTTGTGATGATATTATTAAGTTTGTTGATGCCCTTACCAATGGTGTGTTCTATTTCAGCCTTGGTTAATTTAGTGGTGATCCATTGTTTAAAGTTATTTACATATGCTGGATTTATTAGTAAATTTGATTTATTGCACTATTAATAAGGTATATTATTAAAACTAATTCTCTAAATTTAAATGGACCTGGCAGACCGGTTTTAGAGGTCCCAGTTAGCGATTATTTAAATAAGTTTCAATTTTCTATGGAGCTAGAAAATTATAGTTTGGTAGAGATATATGTAAGTATTGCAAGTCTGTTTAAAAAAATTGTCTAACAAATGTCATTAAAGTCACAAAAGTTTTCTGGAAAAAATGATTTATTTACAAAGGGAATGTACCTGCAAAATCATAAATATGGCAGGTAATTTTCCTTATAATTGCTTGGATGGTTTTGTTTTAGTCAACCCAATCAAACTAGTTTTTGCAAGCAAAACAACAAAAAATGTTTTTTAAAACCAACTTGTAGTTATCAGCGAAGCTCATTAAGTTATTTTTCTTTAATTTAGTATCCAGGCAGCGTTCACATAGGTGTTACTATGGTTCGATATTGAAAATTCTAGCTTAATAGGAAATTGTGTCATCGGATTTCAAATATCTTCACAAAAACTCTCTACCATAATGTGTTTGCTGCACCCAGACCTTTTTTAACACTTATTTACTGTTTCTGTATCAACACTTTTGAAAATGATGAAATTTTGCAGCTCTCTATGTAAGACAGACAAACAAGGCAATCTAATTTTATTTTTAGAAACATATTTTAAACATAAATTGAAAATCTTGGTTCGCTGCTTTGCCGCAGACGTTCCCCTTCCCATTCTGCATGCATACAACTACCCTCAATGCATAAACAAGAACAATGTAAACAAGAAAAGTTTCTTGGGAACAACCCGCAAGAAAATTACGGGATCTGCAGTAAATATAGCGGTTCTCGGCGGGATAAATAAAATTTTAAGGAGGTTTAGCTGCAAAATGGGATAAAGACAGCTTATAGCGGTCCAACTAAGCTGTTTTTTTGCACTTTTTGCTCACATTTACTTTTTATTTTCTTCGCCGCCCAACACCCCTATTAACTCCTGGTCCCGGAACTTCCTTGGGGGCTGTTTACAAGAAATATTTCTTGTGGTTTGTGCATCCAGAAGGAGATTTAAGCATGTTTCTGAATTTCTTTCTAAAAAGCCCCCGTGTGATAATCTGCAAATTTAAAGACAATTTAATTTTTATTTACAAAACGAATGTACCTGCCAAATTATAAACGTGGCAGGTATTTTCCTTATCAGTAGCTTGGATGATCCGTTTTAGTCCACACAATCGAGTTTCTGCAAACAAAACAGGTTTCCTAAACCAAATGTATAGTTGTCTGTAAAGCTCATAGAGTTAATTTTTAAACTTTGTACCCACGCTGCTTTTATATAGGTTTTTGTATGTATCAATACTGAAGATTCTAGTTTAATGGAAAATTTAATTATCACCATTTGAAACCTTTTAACGAAAATTCGCTACCATAACGCACTTGCTGCACCTAAACCCTGTTCAACATTTATTTACTATTGCTGTATCCATAATTTTTGAAAATGAAATAACTAAATAAAAAAACAATACAAAATTTTGAAATTAAAATTTTAATAATTTACACTGAACATATGTTTATAGGTATAGATTAAACTACTGCATGATATTATGTAGTTTCATTTACCTCAGCTTTTCCATATACGACATGAAGAGTAAATAATAATGAAAATTCACTAAAAACTAAAAGTAAACAGTAAGTACTTTATTCCAAGATTGTAAGGTATTAGCCGAGTCTTATTATTTGTTTATGATGTGTGTAAACAAAGAAGAAGAAGAATATAACCTCGAATTCGACTCTCCCCCCCCCCCCCCTACTGCCAGTTTTCAAAATACCAAATTATAATGACAAATAGCTAGCTGGCGTTGTCAGATTTAACTAGGAGAGGACGATGGGTTTTAAATACTTTGAAGAATGGGAAGCTTAATATTTATTTATACATAATAAAACGTTGTTCTAGATTGCCTTTAAACAAACTGAATAACTTTCATTTTATTTTTATTTATTACTATATATTTTCCTGATATCTTCAAAATCAGATGACAGTTTTGGCAAATAGCATCCCCGCTGATTTTTTTACTGTGATATTTTTGTAACCTGTTTGTTTGAAGTTTGATTTGAAGCATTTGTTTGAAATTGCAGCGTAACCCCGATATATCTGTCTGACCTTGTCTAACATTATAGGCACCCATTTAGGGGTAATTTCAGGTTATATCGTAAATTATTATTATTTTTTTTTGGTTATAACTTAGAATTTACTGAACTGATTAAGTTCAAAATCGGTAAAGAGGACCACAGATACGATATATACGTGAGTATAAAGTTTTAATTTTATACTTCTAGTAATTTAAAAGATATTGCGTTTTCAAACAGATTTTACATTTTTTTCTGAAAGTATGTGTGTCAAAACTGTCTAACGAACTCACCCAAGCTATTAACAAAATGAAGGGAATTGCCAAGTTTGGTTTCGATTGGTGAAGTATTTTTGAGTTATCCGTTGGATACATATACATACACACACACACACACACACAAATATATATATATATATATATATATATATATATATATATATATATATATATATATATATATATACTTTTCAGCTGACCTTGGATTTGAGCTCTATGGGCCCTAATTAACGCTCATTTGAAAAAAATTTCCAAAAACCTTATTATATGGTAGTGAATTTTCATAGAAATGATCTGGCACCAAATATTTTTTATTACTTTTTTTCTTGTAATATAGAAATATACATTTTGGCATATAGTTTCCCTTTAATATTGTAAACTTACGTACCAAATTTGGTCACCATAGCTTTTCTATTTATTGAGATAATTTTTTTTCCGAAAGAAAACAACTTCGCCCGGAAAACCTGGGTGGATTTTCCTTGGTAACGAGCTTGTCCAAGCCATTTACAAAGGGAAGGTACGTGCCAAATGTTATCAAAATCGGACCAGTATTTTTTCGGGGTGATATATATATATATATATATATATATATATATATATATATATATATATATATATATATATATATATATATATATATATATATATATATATATATATATATATATATATATATATATATAATATATATATATATATATATATATATATATATATATATATATATATATATATATATATATATATATATATATATATATATAACTGACTCCGGATATGGGTTCTATGGGTCCTAGTTCGCGCTCATTTGAAGAAATTTTTTCAAAATTCACAAGTCGGGGTCTCCACATAAGTAATTTTTCTTAGAAAATTCACTAATAAACGTGAAAGTAAACATTTTAGAGCCGTATAGCAGGGACCTGGGGAACAGCGCTGTGGAGTTGTCACGGCGGTCGTTCCGAGCGTGTTGATTGCGCGCGCACGGTAGGCCGGCGCACAGCACGGGCTGCGACTGGCAGGTAGCGGGCGACGATACGTGTGTGATGGCCCGAGCGTTGGTAAAGTTTACTGCCTGCTGCATCGGGATTCCGTTTCTCCGCCGTCCCCGTAACTAATGAGAAAAGCAGTGCCTTCGAGATAGCTCTGAACATTCACTAGCTGTTTAGTTAACTTTATTTGATTAGTAACCTCTGCCTTCGCGAAATAAATAAATCAGCGGCAAGTCCGTCCCGTGTTTTATGATTTAGATTTGTTCCGTTAATTAATTATTTTCAGTTTTTAAATATTTCTGTAAATATTTCTCCCGTTTAATGTTATAAATATACAGTGTGGAACAGCCAAATGGAATAAATTCGATAACGGATAAATGAGGACGTGTTGGGAAAAACGCTTGGACACGTCGATTTGTATTTTTAACTGCGCATCTTTTTCAAGAAAAAAAATTATATAGGGTGCGTCATGTGACAGTGGCCAATACCAACTTTCTTATTTTAAATACAAGCCCCTGTATATTATTAATTTTTTGGATTCTTCAGAAAATTCTAGACATAATTCATGTACAATGTCCTATACCTATCTTCAACTGTTTCGGAAATATTAAGTATTTTCAGATTTATTACAAAAATTAACATTAAAAATAGAAAATTATTTTATTTCACAAATTCTAATAAAAAATACTGATTATTTCTTAATAATTTAAAAAAACAAAAAAAAATTAATGTCAATGTAGTAAATGTTCAAAATGCTCGCCACGAACATCTTGGCAACATGCCAATCTGGTATAGAAATGTCTTCTAACATTACTCAACATCTCAGGCGTGACTGTTCTAATCGCAAGCGTGATACGTCTTTTTAAGTCATCTAAGTTGAGGGGCTTAGTTTTGTATACAATACTTTTGACATATCCCCACAAAAAGTAGTCTAATAGCGACAGATCAGGAGATCGAGCTGGCCATTCTATCGATCCGCGCCTCCCTATCCACCGATTTGGAAAAATTTGGTTCAGGTACTGCCGGACATTGATTTGGTAATGGGGCGGTGCTCCATCTTGCTGAAACCATATTTTATTGGCAGGAACTTGTGGGTTTGCTGGATCTGGATATAAGTTTGTCAAAGTTGGCACGACATTATTTTGGAGCAGTTCTAAATATTTATCCCCATTCAAGTTGCCATCAATGAAAAAGGGACCTACGATATGATTTCCAACAATTCCTGCCCAAACATTAACTTTTTCAGGATATTGCGTATGTTCCTCTCTCATCCAATGAGGATTCTCATTAGACCAATAGCGGCAATTTTGACGATTAACATGACCGTGAAGTGTAAATGTGCTCTCATCAGAAAACAAAACATCTTCTAATTGGATCACATTGTTATCTAACATTGCCATCATTTGTTCACAAAAATACGTTCTCCTATCGAAATCGTCCTCCATGAGCTCCTGAGTTGGTATCATTTTATAGGGATGCATTTTACTTTCCTTTAATGTTCGAAAAATTGCTGTGTGGCTAACGTTGAATAGTTGGGCTGCTTGTCGACCAGAAGTATGTGGGTTTTCTTGAAACTCAAGCGTAATATCCAATTTCGTATCATCACTTACTGCATTGGCAGCTACTTTTTTTATCTGTCTCACATGACCAAGCTCGCGAAACTGCTTTTCTATTTTGCTAATTGTTCCTTGGGATACAGGCGGCAAATTTGGAAATTTTTCGTGAAATAAGCGAGACACTTCCATCTGTGTCCGTGTGTTATCTCCATAACCAATCATTTGTAGAATGGTTATTTTGTGCATTTCTGTTAAATGAACCATTTTTCTGATATTATTACGTACAGTTAACGAAATTCAAACGACAATAGCACTGACACTAATCACTACTGTCATGCAGGCAGACAACAAGTTGCTAAGGCTACGAGTTTTATACGAACAGAAAGAAAACTGTTTTTGTTTTTGTTTCATTTCATATCAGTAAAAAGAAACGCAGGAATGGTTTTTGTTTACTTTCTCATTATCAAGAGCTGAATGGGAAATAAGTATTGAATGCAATGTAGCGAATTTGTGAAATAAAATAATTTTCTATTTTTAATGTTAATTTTTGTAATAAATCTGAAAATACTTAATATTTCCGAAACAGTTGAAGATAGGTATAGGACATTGTACATGAATTATGTCTAGAATTTTCTGAAGAATCCAAAAAATTAATAATATACAGGGGCTTGTATTTAAAATAAGAAAGTTGGTATTGGCCACTGTCACATGACGCACCCTATATAAATTTTTTTTCTTGAAAAAGATGCGCAGTTAAAAATACAAATCGACGTGTCCAAGCGTTTTTCCCAACACGCCCTCATTTATCCGTTATCGAATTTATTCCATTTGGCTGTTCCACACTGTATGTTGTACATAATACGTAGAATTTTTAATACTTCACCGTCTTACCCCAAAGCATGAAGTACTGGCAAGACCTTATATAAAGTTAGTGTAACTTTGCCTTTTACTCAGTCGAGCCTTGAACTCCACTTAAGTTTACCCTGGACTGTGCTGTTTATTATTAAGGCAGCTCAGAAGGAGGAATTGTTCCTGGTGACAAGTATCCCTAAGAAGAGCACTAGTTTCATTAATAACTAGTGCTGGCGCCCGAAATATATTAGATCTAACACTAATCAATTAATCTGGATCAAAAGTTTCCCCACGGTTTTCGGGTTACAGATAGTGTCCCGTAGGTTCCAGAATTTTCCGACAGGGAAAAAGCGGCTCACAGTGTTCAGACAATCACGTTCTTAGCACTGAACCACCGAAGCTCTTATTTATGTACTTCAACCTACGTTAAAAGAACTATATGTACAGGGCCGCAAGAAGGCATTCTGGAATTAAGATTAACTGCAAATCTAATAGACTGCTGATTAATGTATTTTCGTGTCTTATCGATTTTTGTGAATTTTCTTAAAAAAATAATTGACTAATAAAGAGATCCCGACTTTTGAATTTTGAAAAAATTTCTTCAAATGAGCGTTAATTAGGCCCCAAAAAACAATTATCCGGGGTCAGTTTCAATTATATATATATATATATATATATATATATATATATATATATATATATATATATATATATATATATATATATATATATATATATATATATATATGTGTGTGTGTGTGTGTGTGTGTGTTTTATAGTGATTTCTTCCGAAAAAAATTATATCTTTGGAAATAACAAAGTACGGGCAACCAAATTCGGTGCGTGCGCGTATATAATCAAAACGTCAAAGTGGCGATTTAAAACGTCAAAATTGGCAACATTTAGGCTAAGAACCGGGAACTAATACGGGCTATGAAAAGAAAATGACTCAAGAAGAATGTTTTAAAATTCCTAAAGTCTTAGCTTCAACCGTCTTTTTCCTTCATTTTACTAAAATGTTTCCAGAAAATTCATCTCAAATAGACCCTTTCTCTGATGCTTTGGCAGTAGTCTTACCTATAGAGTTTCTCGTTTAATGGTATTATCACATCGATATGTCTGTTATTATACAAGACACGAAAAAAATTCTATACATTTATAATTATAGGGTGTCTTGAGCTACACCTTAAAAAATTATTTCTACAATCACAGGGTGGCCTATAAGTCGTTGGTGATACACATGTTCTTTATTTTTTTTTAATCGAACACGCCTTATGTTATTGCATTCTTACATTTTCCATCGAAATATAATATAATAAATTAGAGACGCAGCAAGTGCGTTATGGTAGCGAATTTTCATTAAATGCTACAAAAGTAATAGCTCAATTTGCTATTAACTTATAAGGTTAACCAAGAAATCGTTTTTTTCGGGAGCACTTTAAGTTTACTTTCGGAAATTTTTGTACGTTTTCAAACAATAAAGTTATTTTGATGAAACATTGCACTTTTTTTTACTATATAGGTTATACTGGTAACCAAATTTGATACCTGCTTTAAAAAAAACACACACACGCATGTGGTATTAAAAACAATATTATGGAAATTCACTACCATAACGCACTTGCTGCGTCAAAGCTTTTGTGTATTGCGTAGCTATAAATGTCTGGGACGGAGGGTCGTCAGCCTTCCTCCTGCACCACACCGGGTACGCAATTGTACTAATCCCCGAAGATGACCCAAAGCAGCCAAAATGCATAGGGTTCTTATAACAATAAATCTATCTGGAAGTAAGGCCTTTCATTTGACTTTCAAATATTCTTATTTATTTCCATAACGCTCGACCTCTTGTTAGTTTCACAAAAGCCTGGACGCAGCAAGTACGTTATGGTAGTGAACTTTCATAGAAATGATCTGGCACCAAATATTTTATTAAAACTTTTTTCTTATAACATAGAAATCTAAATTTTGATGTATAGTATACTTTTTATATCGTAAACCTACCTACTAAATTTGGCTATCATAGCTTATTTATTTTTTGAGAAAAAATTTTTTTTTCGAATGAAAACTCAAACTTATCCAAGCCATTTACGAAAGGAAGGTGTTCAGCGAACAGGTAATGTTTCATAACGGCCGTAATAGCCCTAGAAACATAAGTGTTAAAAACACTAAAATCATAATTAAAAGTAGTTCATTTTAATTCTTTACAGTAAGGAATGTAAATATTGCGAATAATTAAAGGTCAAAATTGTATCGTTTGACATTGAAAATATCACATTCAGTATGTAAACAATAAACAAGTAAATTTGCAAGATATACAGGAATGTTGCAGTCAGCAATTCGGAAGGTCGTAAAACTAATGAAGAATCAAATAAGTGTTATTGTTTTGTAAATATAAATGAGATCAATTTTAGTAAGAATGAATCAATTAATTACATACGGTTTTACAATGTAGACAGCTAAGATAAGATTGCTACAGATATAACGCCGCGATACATATAATTTAATTATGTAAACATAATACTGTTGAATTAATAGTCACCATGTTACAATCTACGTAAGTTCATTTTGTTAGTTAATAATATTACTGTTAAGTTTTGTGAGTTAATATAGTTTACATTATCCCGTTACCTATGACTACATATGTGCCTAGTTCGACGAGTTTATCCCTATAATTATCCTCCGCTCCCTTAACATGGTCCTGTGAAGCCAAGAGTAGTTGAAGAAAAAGTCCTTCGACGAAAAAGAACCAGTGCCAGTGAAAAGACAGTGCTCACTTAAACCTTATCAAATATTCTTTAACCCAAGTCTCCAAATACCCTTTATTTTAGTGAACATAATCAGGGCAGTACCAGAAGAAGGTCAGTTCCAATATAGCAACAAAAAAGAAGCATCAGGGCAGTACCAGAAGAAGGTCAGTCCAATAAAGCAAATAAACAGGACAGAAGAGTCCGGGGCAGTACCAGAAGAAGGTCAGTTCCAATAAAGCAAATAAACAGGACAGAAGAGTCCGGGGCAGTACCAGAAGAAGGTCAGTTCCAATAAAACAAATAAACAGGACAGAAGAGTCCGGGGCAGCACCAAAAGAAGGTCAGTTCCAATGTAGCAACAAAACAGAAGCAGACAGGGCAGTATCAAAAGAAGGTCAGTTCCAGTAAAGCAGATACAGGGTCAAAGACAACAATACAGGGTTAAAGACAAGATATACGTCACAGACAACCAATAATCAGAATCAAAGAAGAACTAAGCATAACACAAGGTAACAACATAACAAAAATTTATTAAATCAATTAAAATTAAGGAAGCAATGGAGGAACAAAAAATAAAAATCACAAGACGTTCGAGAGAACTAAAATTACGGGTAAACCAATTTATCCAGAAGTTAGAAGAAGAAGCAGAAAAAATTGACGACGGCGATATACTGATCAAGTATAAAATCATAATAGGAAATTTAGATAAGCAGTGGGATAGAATTGAAGACAACATAATGGATATAAAAATAATAACAGAATCAGAAAGTCTGGATGAAGCTTATTTGACGCTAAACCAATGGTATAATAACGCCATAGTCAAGCTGAAAAGGAAAATTAACAAACAAACAGACCGCTGTGCACAGTTTCCAGCAGTCAAATTACCAATATTCACAGGTAAGTTCAAGGAACGGACAGCATTCCAAGAACAAGTCCAAAAGGCAATAGATTCAACAGTTGAGGAACACTATGCAAAAACAGCATCAAAAGACAAGCAAGAAAAATTTAATTTGAGTTTAAGTAAAGAAATACCAGAAGTTGAAGAAGTAAGAAGCAATCATGAAAGATTTAATTTAAATTTAAGTAAAGAAATACCAGAAGTTGAAGAAGCAAGAAGCAATCATGAAATATTTAATTTAAATTTAAGTAAAGAAATGCCAGAAGTAAAAGAAGTCAAAAACGAGCAAGAAATAGTTAATTTAAACTCAAAGAAAGAGATACCAGAAGTAGAAGAAGCCACAAACAAGCATGAAATATTTAATTTAAAGTTAAGTAAAGAAGTAGAAGAAGCCAAAAACAAGCAAGCAATATTTAATTTAAATTTAAGCAATGAGGTACCAGAGATAGAAGAAGCCAAAGACGAGCAGGAAAGAGTTAATTTAAAAAATTATCCAGATAATCTCATATCTGGAGCCAAATCAGAAGCGGAGAAATCATATGTAAGTAGAGAGAGCAAGTTATTAAAGTTTGAGGCATCAATGACAAAGGGGAAGAAAGAGTTACAAGAAGTAAAACAAGCAGTAGTACAAATAGAAAAAGTCCTAATAGAAACGAATATAGGAAATAAAGAATGTTATATTGAGAAGGTTCAATCTAGAATGGAACCAAAGCAATAAAGAAAAGTAACACTAACAGAACCCAACAAAATGTTCAAATGGGCTGGGTTCAAGTTAAGAAAATGGTCCAGCAACAAATCAAAAATGGTTGCCAAGCTGAAAATTCCCAAATTTTGGTTAAGTCAACCAAGGGGGGAAGAAACATCGATCACATCAAAGGTTAATGGTATAAGTACAACCACCCAGGTATTTACACACACTGGGGTGATGTATGGAGATCAGAAGCAGGGACAAGCAAAAATGGACAGAGGCCACAAAGTATACAAGGGCCATCCAGTAAAAATGGAGGGCTCACGAACAGAGCAAAAGTACAAGGTATATGGGTATAAGGTGCATGTTCGCCAATGGAAGCACAGGTTTAGATGGAAGTTCAAGAGGAAGAAAGTACACGCAGGGCACATGGTAACAACCAAACAATGGCCGCTGCGTGGTCAAGTTCAGTCAAGGTTTAATGGTAAAGCACTCCAACACGACTCAGGGTCGGCGTGGCTGGATTTGTGGAGTGGGAAGAGCTCTGCAAGCAAAGCAGAGGCAGTTCGTCAACTCATTCAGCAGGGGAAGCGCAACCACAAGACAACATGGAGGAGAGACACCAGAAGGAAGACGAAATGACGTATCCAACCCATCACCAGAAAGGAGGAATAAATTATTAGAACATGTAAATCATTAGTAATTATATTACGATCCTAGAATGTTATACAGAATTCTATTATTTTAGTCATTGTTATTTCGATTATATTAATATTAATTTCTTATCATTATGATTTATATTACCATCCGAGAGTGGTAGACGTAATTCTATTGTAATTGTAATTATTGTTATGTCGATTATCTAACGTAAGGTTGTATTCAAAAAGATTAATTTAATTATTATTACGATTACCATCATAGAGTGGTATGGTTATATTATGTTGATCATTGTGATTTCCATTATCACACGTAGGATTGAATCCAAAATAATTAATTTTATTATTAAGTCCAGTAACGTACCTAAGGTTGTCTACATTAATTCAAGTATTAGTAGTTCAAATTCTCACCCTTGGGCACTATACAATGTAACATTCGTGCGATCATTATAATTAGTGCCAAACCTAGGTAAAAGATAAGTTAAACATTTAGGTCAGAGCCATCCAGCGAGCCGTCATTTTGGTTGACTCGGCAGAATGTTCAGAGAATTACCTGTTAATTTCTCATAACGGCCGTAATAGCGCTAGAAACATAGGTGTTCAAAACACTAAAATAATAATTAAAAATAGTTCACTTTAATTCTTTACATCAAGGAATGTAAATATTGCGAATAATTAAAGGTCAAAATTGCATCGATTGACATTGAAAATATCACATTAAGTATGTAAACAATAAACAAGTAACTTTGCAAAATATACAGGAAGGTCGTAAAACTAATGAAGAATCAAACAAGTGTTATTGTTTTGTAATTATAAATGAGATCAATTTTAGTGAGAATGTATCAGTTAATTACATACGGTCTTACAATGTAGACGGCTAAGATTAGATTGCTTCAGACATAACGCCGCGATACTTATAAATTAATCATGTAAACATAACACTGTTGAATTAATAGTCACCATGTTACAATCTACGTAAGTTCATTTTGTTAGTTAATAATATTACTGTTAAGTTTTGTAAGTTAATATAGTTTACATTATCCCGTTACCTATGGGTGTGATACATACATACATACATACATACATACATACATATATATATATATATATATATATATATATATATATATATATATATATATAAACTTATAAAAATTGAAACAGACCCTGGATGTGGGTTCTAGCGGTCCTAGTTCGCGCTCATTTGCAAATTTTTTTTCAAAATTTAAAAGTCGGGATCTCCCCATTAGTGAATTTTTTCTACGAAAATTTACTAAAAACAGTGTTTATCGCAACTTAGAATAGGCGATAACTGAGAAACTAATACCGCAAAGCGCAATAAAGTTTAGTTCAGCTGTCTGTAATGAAACAATGGGAACTTCATAAATAATTGCAACGATAAATCATGTTTGACATATATAACGCAATAACGAGCTACGGCAATAAAAACAAGAGGCAGCTTAATAAGAAATCCTAAACACGCAAAGCCTCTCAACTCCATCGTGGACGTCTAGTGCGTATCGGTTAATAATTGAGGAAGGACCAACGTTGCCATATTAATGAAAATTACATCACAAGTTAACTTGCTACGAAAGTTTGTTTTTATAAGCTTGTTGCGTTTTCCGAGAACTAAATGGAGAATATAATGCAGTCAGTTTTCTAATCCGTGTCTGCCGTCGGATTGTTGCACGATATTTACATAAGAACAAGTTTCCAGATTTTACAGTGCGTATTGCTGCATTGACGCAATGCAATCCTTTTAGTGACTTTTCCTAGAACGTGATTTTTGAATTTTGAAAAATAATTAAATTCGAGCCTTACGAGAAGGATATGAAAAAAGCTTTAATTTAGCAAGTGCGTTAACATATATTACAACCACAGAAGGTTCCTTCAGCTATAGTTAAAAAGTTTGGAAGCAGCAAGTGCGTTATGGTATTAAATTTTCTTAAAAATGTTTTGTCTGAAAATGTACAAAAATTTTCCGAAAATAAATGTAAATTCTGTTTTATCTTATTTTGAAGCTCATCCACGTACATCAGTAATTACAAATGAACATGATTAGAATATAGCACATTTGTTTATACACACAATATTCCGCAAGCATAATATGCATGATTATAAATTCACATTTATCTACAATCCACTACAAAAGGTAGAATTTTGTCAAATGCTCCTTGACAGCCACCAAGATAATCCTTCTTTCATTAGAACTATAATTTGGACGGATGATACAAAGTTTTCCCTTAAAGGGATTTTCGGAAACTCTCCTCATGTGACCATGGAACGCTGTTTTCAGACAAAATACAATTTTAATGCGTTTGCTCTTTCAATAGACAACACAATTTCGTACTGTATTTATAACAATACTCTTAATTACAACCAGTACTTGCGGATCTTATGAACCACGGTCAGTAATTTTTCAGATACCTAATCGTTATAACAATTGTTGGTACCAATTAGATAATGCTCCAGCGCATTCCTTAGCAGATGTGATGGATACTTGAATGAAGTTTTTGAGGAAAGGCGGATAGGACGCAGAGCTACATATGTTTGGCCTACCCGATCGCCGGATCTCACCGTGTTCGATTTCTACTTATGGGGTAAAGGCGAGTCAGATGTTTATGCGAACCTGATTATGCAAGAAAAGAACTTGAAACTCGAGTTCGTAATTTTTTAGATAACCTCAATCCTTTTAAAATACAGCGTGCAACAAGTGAAGGAGTTGTATCGCACTTGGAAAGTTGTGTGACTGCAAATGGTGGACAATTTGAACAGTACATATGAAAATCTAGTTAGCGCTGTACGTGATACACATAAATTTCTGTAACACTCTAATAAACAGCTAGTATAATAAATGAATGACTCTGTAAGCAGTATGCCTGCTCAAGTATATAAAGTACATGACATTTCTCCACGCATAAACGTTTGGGAAGATGTAAATGAATTACTGGGTTGGATCTCAAAATGTCATGAAAATTTGCCGAAATGTAAATGTTTTACGCGATCATGTTATTTAAACAAAATAAGCATAATTATATAGGCTGTGGTAACGTTGAAAATATATTATAAACAATTAACTACAAGGTTGCAAAATGCAGCTGTTGACCTAGATGGTAATAGAATACCAGCGAGAGGAATGCTAGATATGCAAGTTGCGAGTGTCGCGGGCTCTAAAGAGGTCACTTTATTTTCAACAGAAAAAAACAGCAAACTCATGGTTTGATGTGTGTATCGAGGGAAACACGGGATCCTGAAGGCAGTCTCTTATTGGGTGGAACAATGACATGATCTGAACATACGAATTTTAATTGGAAGACAATAATAATTAATAATAGGGAGTAGGATTCACCAGGGGACTGCAGGTGTAATAAAGGTCACTACAAGACTCAATTTAATAGTATTGCCACAAATTTGTTAAAGATGATATCAGAGCCCCTATTACTACGCAACTGGGCGTTTTTTTTAACTATTAAATTGAGTCTTCTAGTGACATTTATTACAACTACAGATTTGAAGTTATTATTCGGGACCATTTTAGAATTATCATAAAATTTCTAATTTTTCTTAAGAATTTTCCTGTGTAAATAGGCCGAACTGATCAAAAGTGCGTTAAGAAAAGTTTCATATTTTTTCATGCCGATTGCCGTGATGCACTTTGCGACATACAATTACGTACCACCCTGTATAGGGCGTTTCTTTTGAAATAAAGAAGTTATTATCTGTTTCCGGCATAACCGGAAATCCGCCTTTTTGGATTTTTCTTGAATCGAATAGAGCATCTCTAAAAACCCACACACACAAATTTTCACCGCTCAAATAAACATCTTTTAGAAAATAATGTAATAGCTTATTCGTCTTCGGAGACCCTGTATGTAGTTACGAAAGCGTTTAGCTGTCACCGGTGCTTATATGGTTGATTAATTTTAGTTTTTTTCTGTGGTGATTATTATCCCAAATATGTCGGGCCACGCATAGTCTATCTATAGTACCGTATCGTTGTTGTGCTAAATATTCTTTAAATCCTATTTCAATAGATCTTTTAGTTTTCTGGACGTATTTTAGATCACAATCTTTAAAATTTATTGCACACGTCCGACATTTTAGCAGTACCGTCCTTGTCTTTTCGGGTATCTAGCAAATTTTTAACTGTTTATATATATATATTATATATATATATATATATATATATATATATATATATATATATATATATATATATATATATATATATATATGTATGTATGTATGTATCCGAGTGATAACTCAAAATATACTAAACTGATTTCAATTAAACTTGCAACAAATCTTGTTTGTGCGAAAACCGAGGGCAAGTTCGTTAATCACCCTGCATTCTCAAGTTTTTCCGGTGGAAAATCGTGGACTTTTTGAAAACGTTATATTTCTGTAAGTGTCAGAGTATCAGGAATGATATTTTACATGTGACTAGAAATAGTGCAAATACACTTTTGTTGTGAATTTTAAGTAATTTGGTAAACAATATTTAGAGTTTTTTCCAAATTAAAAATAAAATCCCAAAGACATGCGTTGAGACGACTTAGTGGTTAAAGTCCAATGCCTAACAGACAAAGTAATAAAATACACTATATTTGTTGCTTAACGGCCCCAAATACAGTTTTAGCGCAGCATAGAAATATTATGCTGTCGCATAATATAGCAGAAATGTAAACAGAAGCAATCCAAGTCTCTATAAAAATGATTCTAAAATAGTTTCTTTTATCTTTAAACTCAAACATAAGACGTCATATATATGACCGAAGCAGTTGTGGGATGGATTTAAATGGTAATTCTACTACTTCTGTAATTAATTGTTACGTATACTTGGAATATAATATCCCGGGCATGAAGCCGATCTAAAGTATCACACAAATATAACGTTGATTGACGTATGACTAGATGGCACAGGGGGCATCGCGCTTGTGTCCTAAGCAGAAGGTTACGCGATCAAATCCAGCTCGATTAATGTATGTTTTATTTTGACATTTGGAGAAACGATAGTGCACAGACTACATACGTTTTGAACAACTAATTTTTGTTTAAAACGCATAAATAAGTTTGTCACGTTTTAGTCTAAAATTATAAATTTGTTATTGTTGATACTGAACAAACCGGTTTGATTAGGTTGACTAAAATCATACTGGCGATTAATAAAAAAATAGCTGCTTCGTTTATAATTTGGCAGATACTTTACTTCTCTAAATATGAATTAAGTTTCTTTTTGGAAATCTTCTGTATAACTTTAATGAAATTTGTATTACAGGTTTCTTTTAAAGAGACTTACACTATCTACAAATATAGCAAAATTTAGGTCTTTAGCTTCATAGACAATTGAAATTAAGGCATTTTTCTTAAAGAAACTAAAGAAACAAAACACACACACACACCTTAAACATAAGACGTCATATAAGATCGAAACAGTCGTAGGATGTGTTTCAATGGTAATTCTACTAATTCTGTAATTGTTACGTATACTTTGACTATAATATCCCGGGCATGAAGTCGATCTAAAGGGTCACACAAATAAAATGTTAGTTGACGTGTGCGCCGATGGCGTAGGAGCATCACGCTGGCCTCCTAAGCAGAAGGTTACGTGATCGAATCCAGCTCTATGAATGTATGTTTTTATGTTTTATTTTGACATTTGGAGAAACAATAATGCACACATTTCATACGTTTTGAACGAGAATTCATTTTTGTTTAAAACCCCTAAATAAGTTTGTCACCTTTGAGTCTGAAATTATAATTTTATTATTGTTGATATTAAAAAACCGGTTCGATTAGGTTGATCAAAACGAAATTATACTGGCGATTAATAAGTAAAAATAGCTGCTACGTTTATAATTCGGCAGATAGTTTACTTTTCCAAATATGAATTAGGTTTCCTTCTGGAAATCTTCCGTATAACTTTAATGAAATTTGTAATAAAAGTTTCTTTTAAAGAGACTTACACTATCTAAAAAGATAGCAAAATTTAGGTCTTTAGCTTCATAGAAAATTGAGTTTAAGGCATTTTTCTCAAAAGGAGTTAGAACTCAGGATTTTTTTGATAATAAAGAGATATCGATGGAAACACTTTCGAAAGAATTCTTCAAATGTGCGCGTACTAGGACCTCTAAAATCGATCTTCAAGGTCGGTGTAAGTTTAAAGTATTAACTCTAGTAATATGCTGTATAATAATTGTGTACATTTCTTATGAAAATGCGCTACTATAACGCACTTTCTGCGTCCCTAAATTTTAGATAATGGTATTTACACCGCCTGGGATCTGCAGTTCAAATGTTAGGCAAATAGAGCTTTTCTGCTTTCTCTTTTCTAGAGTCGCTGATTCCATTTTATTTGTTTTCTAAGTGAGTGGTGAACGTGTCGCCACCTAGTTCGGAACCAAGTACTATGTTGTCACGCCCGCTCCAAATAACACAGAGTGTTAAAAATAGAGACAGTATACAACTAACTAACAATTTAAAAAATTGTTAGCCCTGGCCCATTTCTACCCCAATATGGGGACAAAGTATATAAGACTAGATGCATTCTCGCAACAACTAGAACCGTAGATCGGTTTCGCTCTCATTAGAGCTCTTCAGTACGGCACACTAATTGTAGCAAAAATGCACCAAAAATAACACGGCTATAGTATAGCCAGTCTTAAAACACTAAGTGAGTGGTGAACGTGTCGCCACCTAGTTCGGAACCAAGTACTATGTTGTTACGCCCGCTCCAAATAACACATAGTGTTAAAAATAGAGACAGTATACAACTAACAATTTAAAAAATTGTTAGCCCTGGCCCATTTCTACCTTAATATAGGGACAAAGTATGTAAGACTAGATACGGTTCTAGTTGTTGCGAGAATGCATCTAGTCTTACATACTTCGTCCCTATATTGGGGTAGAAATGGGCCAGGGCTAACAATTTTTTAAATTGTTAGTTAGTTGTATACTGTCTCTATGTTTAACACTCTGTGTTATTTGGAGCGAGCGTGACAACATAGTACTTGGTTCCGAACTAGGTGGCGACACGTTCACCACTCACTTAGTGTTTTAAGACTGGCTATACTATAGCCGTGTTATTTTTGGTGCATTTTTGCTACAATTAGTATGCCGTACTGAAGAGCTCTAATGAGAGCGAAACCGGTCTACGGTTCTAGTTGTTGCGAGAATGCATCTAGTCTTACATTTGTTTTCTGTTTATTAATTAATTTCTCTTCTATGCATATAGTATATTCGTTATATTAAGCCACGTTCTTAATACACCCTCATTCTTTGCAACACCTATTTTTACCTAAAGGAAAATGTATTGCTTGTCAGCATTTTTCATCCTCTGATGACGCATACTTGGCTAGTGAAACGATCGTCGGACTTTTTAAAAGCCGTTGTGGTGATTTGGGTTCTCCTGGTGTACCTATCAGTGCTCACCACAGGTTATAATCTTCACTTATTGTATATTATCAAGAAATAAACAAGTTTAGGTTTTCCCACCTCTCTTAAACGACCACAAGAGCATGGCTGATTAATTATTTATATATTAAAATGAAATGAACTTAAAAGCTCAACATTTTTGCAAGCTTTAAGGCAAACCTAATGTCCTAACTTAATAGAAAATTGAGATACGATGATTTAAATTTTTTACGTACATTACAACAACACATTTGCTGCGTCCAGACGCTTCTTATAAAAAAAAATACCCAAAAAGGCAACTCACTTTTTTTGCTTGACTTGAACTTCAGCGCATGAAAAACAATTAACTCTGACTAAATATATGCCTTTTACCCACATCCAAACTGACAACGCTGTGTTTATGAATCTAGTAAGCGAAGCTCGGTCGACACTTTACCTTCGTCGACGGCCGCGGCGTTTGCGGCATCGGTTTCTTGCTTGACCTAGTGGGACTGATCAAGTGACGAAGGGTTAATTATGGACTCTACCCCTGCGGCCAGGCAACCCCACACTGCTTCTCTAATCCCGCCGAGGTTTACCAATATTGTCTTCACCAAACAGTTACAAAGCATGCTGTGTTGAACCTAGTCTTTGCCTTTGACGTATCCCATCAAGTGAAACGTTCTCCTGTCACCAATATAATCGCCATCTCACCATCTACCCTTCGACATGTATAAATGTTTAACTTTGGATATAGTCTATTATTATTAATTGATTGACTAGAGAATCGTCTTAGTCAGTAAATGATATAAAACTTTCATTAGCCTAATCTATTCAGGAATGCGACTATTATCTAGAGATTAGAATATAGTTAGCTCTGAGAAATTGACTTGTTCTTGTTTATTCAACCCTTCAACATCATATTACTGGAACATTATAACAGACCCTCGGTAATATTTGCCGGTTATTTTAGAAGCAAAAATGTATATACAGTGTGTCCCAAACTGGATGGGAATGTATTGCTATCTCTGTTATTATTAGAGATAGGGAGACGGTTAAATTAACAATGTTTTGTAGAATTTCATGCTCGTTCCAAACAGGATTTGTATTTTTCCCTGCCTCTTTTCGATTTTCAGTTATTTTGAAAAAAACAAAATTTGTCGATTTCTTTTTTCTTCAATATCTAACTGGGTCTTGATCTGACATGTCTAAGAGTTGCACATTAGAAGGACACCTTTTACAGAGTAATCTGTTTGTGCTATTCTCAACTTTGGATTGTCATTTGTTGTTGAGCTACATGTATCAACGATTGTTTTTATCATGGTAGCCATATTGGATTTTTTTGCTCATGTGATAGGCTGTGAAAAGGGCTTTCTAATGATGTAAAACATGCTTAAGAAATCTTGTAATTGTAGTGACAATTTTGAGAAAACCCGTTTTGGGGATAGTAGGCTATGAAATTCAATACCAGAAAACAAATGAGAAAAAAAAGTGTTCAAAAAACAGTAGGCCATGGAGTCCAACAATAGACTCCCAGTTTTAACATAATTTTCTGTAATGATTCACGATAAAAAAATATTGTAATTTAATTTACAATAATTAATTAGGTAATAATGCTGGGTAATATTATGTAAAACAGTTTAGTAACGAAACCCGGCAATAACAAAAAGAAACTTAAACTCCACAAAACAACACAATTAGAAACGGAACAAATAATAAAATAGAAACTTAAAAATACACTAAATAGAAAATTGTTCAATATGGCCACCGTTTTGTTCAATGCACTTTATACACATTTTTGAAACATGCCTGCAAACTCTGGTGGGGGTGTTTTGGTTAATATGATTTATAGCTTCCGTGATTCTGTTTCGTAATTCATTGATATTTTGCCGTGGATTGAATTTATACCCATCATTTTTCAGAGTACCCCAAAAATAAAAATCCATGGGTGTTATTTCAGGATTTCGAGCACACCAATGAACCGGCCTATTCTTACAAATGACACAATTAAAATTTTGGTACAAAAATTCCTTGACGATCCTAGCATTGTGAGCTGGACAACCGTCTTGGTGGTATCAAATCTCGTTTAAATTATCATGAACTCTTTTAATTGTTGGTAAGATATCTTTTCTCAATAGATTAAGATACCTTTCCCCAGTTAAATTATTTTCAAAAAAGTACGGACCAACAATGAAGTTATCTGAAATTTTTTAAAACTAACTGTCTAATCTACAAATAAAAATAACAGTTTTTTACCTAATAAGCCGCACCAAACATTAATACAAAATCTGTATTGCAATCGTCTTTCTTCCTTAAGATGGGGATTTTCATTTGCCCAATAATGCCTATTATGGCGATTATACACATCAAAATTTATGAATCTGCATTCATCAATCCATATTATATTCAAATGAAAATGTTCATCTCGCTGACATTGTCCTTGATACCATCTGCAGAATTTAAGTCGTTTAGGGTAATCGTCAACATTAAAGCCTTGTACGATTGTAGGTTTTTATGGATTGTAATGACTTTGTTTTAATACACGGTGTACCGTACTTTTTGGAACGTCAATTGGTTCACCATAAAACCGAACAAATTGCGAAGGGTTTTCGTTGGAAACCTGTAAGACGGCATTATTTCTTTCTACGTTTCTAGGCATTGGTAATTTCTTTGCGTGGAAGCTACCGTCGTTCAATAGATTGTCCACTATCCTGCGAAATATTTTGGTGTTTGGTTGTCGTTTTTCTGGGTAGTTGTTTTGATGTGAATTTGCAGTTGCTTCAGTATTTCGGTTAGAACGAATATAATATTTCAACATGTCAAAATATTCTTCATTACTGAACATATTGTTGAACAATATTTAAAATAAACAGGAAACAAACTATTTAGTACAAAATTTTAAGTAACGTGTTAAATACACCTCAGATTGTTCAAATAATCAACAATGACAGTATCCTTAATTGTCGCGATAGTGTTTTATCCATAGCAACCTTTCTTTTGTTGTTTTTCAGTTGATTTACGTTTAAATATCAAACAATTTTCAAAGGCGTCTTCGTAAATCATTAATCTGCTTTTTGTTGAGTTCTGTTAGTAAATTTAGTTATTCACCATGTTTACCTGTTTAATTAAATTAAAACAATTTTGTAGGATAATGTTGTAATGTAAAATATCATTTGTAATAATGGGCCGATTCATTGGTGCGCTTAAAGTTTCTATTTCTTTATCGTGAACCATTACGGAAAATTATGTTAAAAGTAGAAGTCTGTTGTTAGACTCCATGGCCTACTGTTTTTGACCCCCTTTTTTGGCATTTGTTTTCTGGTATTGTATTTCATAGCCTACTATCCTCAAAATGTTTTTTCTCAAAATTGTTGGTGCAATTACAAGATTTCTCAAGCATGTTGTACATCATTAGAAAGCTCTTTTTACAAGCTATCATATAAGCAAAAAAATCAATATGGCTGCTGTAATAAAAACAAAGTTGATACCTGTAGCTCAAAAACAAATGACAATCCAAAGTTGAGAATAGTATAAAAAGATTGCTCTGTAAAAAGTGTCCTCATAATGCGTCTTAGTCTTAGACATGTCACATCAACGCCTACTTAGATATTGAAGAAAAAAGTAATCGACAAATTTTGGTTTTTTCAAAATAACTCAAAAAAGCAAAAAGGCAGGGAAAATACAATTCATATTTGAAACGAGCATGAAATTCTACAAAACATTGCTAATTTAACCGTCCCCCTATCTCTAATAGTAACGGAGATAGCAATACATTCCCATCCAGTTTGGAACACACTGTATAGTATTTTTTTATATTTTTTGCGCCTCATAGGTTTACTTGGGGTGTCTAGATTTGCTGTAAAAGTTGAAGTGATTGTTTTAAATGAAGCAAAACAGGTTATTTGCTTAACATATATTGGCGGACACTTTTTTCAAACACCTGTAACAGTTTCGAATTAACTTTCATTAATGGCATTTGAACAAAGAGGATTATTTTCAGCAAATAAACTCAAAATATAACAACTCTAGATACAAAAAAAGTCTGGATGCAGCAAGTGCATTATGGCAGTGAATTTTCATAGAAATGATCTGGCACCAAACATTTTTGATGATGATGAAATGAAGATAATATTCGCACAACTTAGAAAATTCACAAACTTATTGACGTTGCTTAGTGTTACAGTGACGTCAGCATGACCCAAAACAGCTTTAGGTAAACAATCGGCAATGTTTATGACTGCTGAAGATGTCGGAATGGTTGTCGAAATATTCAAAGATTTCAAGAGGTTAAGTTCTCGAGCACCAACTACACAAATATTTGCGCTTGTATCCAATAAAGCTTTTAATACCTATATCAATATAAGGTCTATTGTCACCAGGTATAGTAACACTAAGTGAGTGGTAAGAGACAAAGCAACGTGCCGCCACCTAGTTGCGGAACCAAGTAGTATGTTGTCACGCCAGCTCCAAATAACAGAAAATGTTAAAAAATAGAGACTGTATACAACCAACTAACACTTTAGTAAATTGTCAGCCCTGGCCCATTTCTACCCTAATATAGGGACAAAGTATGTAAGGCTAGATGCATTCTCACCACAATTGGAACCATAGACCGGTTTCGCTCCAATTAGAGCTCGTCAGTACGGCATACTAATTGCAGCGAAAATACACCTATAAAGTAATACGGCTATGGTAACTAGCCTTCCAACACTAAGTGAGTGGTAAGACACTAAGTGCCGCCACTTAGTTGCGGAACCAAGTAGTATGTTGCCTCGCCAGCTCCAAATAACACAAAGTGTTAAATAATAGAGACTGTATACAACCAACTAACAATTTAGTATATTGTCAGCCCTGGTCCATTTCTACCCTAATATAGCGACAAAGTATGTAAGGCTAGATGCATTCTCACCACAATTAGAACCGCACGGTCGCGGCACGTTGCTTCGTGTCTTACCACTCACTTAGTGTTGGAGGGCTGGCTACCATAGCCGTATTACTTTATAGGTGTATTTTCGCTACAATTAGTATGGCGTACTGGCGAGCTCTAATTAGAGCGAAACCAGTCTACGGTTCTAATTGTGCGGAGAATGCATCTAGCCTTACATACTTTGTCCCTATATCAGGGTATAAATGGGCCAGAGCTGATAATTTACTAAATTGGTAGCTGGTTGTATACAGTCTCAAATTGACTAATGAGGGGATAACGACTTTTGAATTTTGAAAATTTTTTGCAAATGAGCGCGAACTAGGATCCCTAGAACCCATATCCGAGGTCAGTTTCAATTATATATATATATATATATATATATATATATATATATATATATATATATATATATATATATATATATATATATATATATATATATATATATATATATATGTATCACACTGATAACTCAAAAAATGATGGGCGGATTTTTATAAAATTTGTCACATACCTTCCTTTTGTAAATTGCTTGGATATGTTCGTTAGTCAGGAGAATCGGACGACGTTTTCTGAGAAAATTTTGAGTTTTCAAAAAATTTTATCTAAAAAAATTATGGGCCGATTTTGATAAAATTTGGCATGTGCTTTCCTTTTGGAAATGGCTTAGATAAGTTCGTTAATCAGAAAAATCAGATGAAGTTTTCCTGGAAAACTTTTGAGTTTTTATTCGAAAAAGTTTTTTATGTCAAAAAATGAAAAAGCTATGATAATGAAATTTGGTAGGTAGGTTAGTGATATAAAAAGTAAACTATACGCCAAAATTTAGATTTCTATGTTGCAAGAAAAAAAAGTTATATTAAAATATTTTGTGCCAGATCATTTCTATGAAAATTCACTATCGTAACGCACTTGCTGCGTCCAGGCTTTTTTACAATCACCTATTAAACATTTATTATAAGTTACTAAATTTAACAAAAAGTTTACAATGATTTTTACAAAAACAACAAAATTGTATACGGGACATCGATTTTTTTTCACGAATAATATAAACAAAAACCTCTCTGAATGGATCATTTTCTTGCGACTCTGCTATATATTGGTAAAACCGCCATATCCTAATTTTTGATACGTGCCAAAAATGCGAAACAATTGAATTAAATCGAAAACGATGAACGCTATCAAATTTTTGTGTACAAACATATAATTCGAAGGAAAATGCAAAAATGCATTAATATAAGAGGTGTTCGATTTAATGAAAGAAAATTTGTATCACCAACGACTTCGGGCCACCTATCATTATCGAAATAATTTTGTAAGATGCTGCTCAAGGCAGGCTATAATTAACGTATAGAATTTTTGCTAGTAACGGCAATATTGAGCTTTACCCTGGAAATGCGTCACTCTGTATATATTTCAACAGATAAAAACTGAAACTAACACTGCATGTGAATTTTAGGGGTCTTAGTTTGTGCCCAGTGGAAGAAATCTTTTCAGAATGCGCGGTCTCTACATTAGGGCATTTTTTCTACGAAAATTCGCTAAAAATTATAGAGTTTTAAACCACAGAAGTGTACCTGTGCAGTGGTGAAAATTCGACCGTAATTCATTAAAATTTTAAGTTTGAACCTTATTGATGTTCTTTTGTCCTACAATATACCTCTATCATCTCAGTGCTATGTGTTTGACATTACACGTATTAATTAACGGTCAGCTGCGACTTGGGGAATCCGACTGTCTAATTAAAACAAAACATTGTTTGATCTATGCACACATATTTTACCTTTCTGCACTCCTTCTCCATATGTACTTTAACTATGCAAATCTTACACTCCTACGTGCACGCAAAGTGCTCAAAAAGGTGTACAAAGAGCTCTCTTCACTTTATAACTAAAACTACTGGCAAAGCATCAGAGAAAGGTTCTAGTTGAAATGAATATTATAGAAATATTTTGGTAGAATGGAGTGCCATGACGGTTGAATCTGAAACTTAGGGGTTCGAAGAACACTCTTCCTGTAACATTTCCTTTTTATAATCTGTATTTATTTCACGTTATTCGCCTAAACTTTACCAATTTTGACGTTTCAAATCGCGAATTTGACGTTTTGAGGAAAACTCCTTTTTTTTTTCTTTAACTACCCATAACTTTTTTGTCTTTAGGAAACTTAAGGGTTGCCAATGTTGACGTTTCTAATCGCGACTTTCACGTTTTAAGAGGAAAAACTCTAAAATGTTAAAAGTAATATTTCTGTCATTTCTTGGCCTTTTTACGCCAAAAAACTTAATCTTTGTCTGTAATAAACAATAAGTTTTGTTATTCACACAGAATATTTTGTTTCTGTAGGTTTCTCTGATCATCAGTGGCACCCATTTTTTTTAAATTTAAATGCTTATAGATTTTTTGTCTTTTACCCTACAGATTTAAATTTTGATGCCTAGTTAGATTTTTCACGGGTAAATCGGTGTACCAAATTTAGTTGCCATAACTTTCTTATTTCCGGAGATATAAAATTTTCTTAAAGAAATCACAAAATTTTTCCGGCAAAAACTGAGCTGATTTTCCAGGTTAACGAACTTGTCCCACCCATTTGCAAAAGGAACATACTCACCAAATTTTATCAAAAACTGAAACTGACCCCGGATCCTATATTCGGGGTTCAATTTGCGCTCATTTGAAGACATTTTTTTAAAATTTAAAAGTCGCGATCTCTTCACTAGTGAATTTTTAAAAGAAAATTCACCAAAAGTCTGTACGCGGCAAGTACGCTATGGTAGTGAATTTGCATAAAAATGTTTTTAATAGCAAAGATGGCTTTTTTAATTAAAGCGGGCACTAAATTTGGTTACCAGTATAACTAGAGTAAGTACTTATAATATTTATCTACTTAATGTTTCCTCTACTTTTAGTTTTTGCTCTTCATGTTGCGTGTGGAAAATTTAAAGTAAATGAAATTAGGTACAAAATATCATAAAGTAGGTAGTTTAAATTATATAAACAGATGTTCAGTGTAAATTATTATAACTTTAATTTCAAAATTTTGTATTATTTATATTTACTTCATTTTCAAAAAGTATGGATACAGCAAGAGTATATAAGTTTTGAAAAGAGTTTAAGTGCAGCAAGTGCGTCATGGTAGCGAATTTCCGTAAAAAAATTCAAATGGGGATAACTCAATTTCCCATTAAACTAGAATCTTCAGTTTAAATATATAGTAAACCTATATAAAAGCAGCGTGGGTACTAAATTAAAGAGAAATAACATAATCAGCTTCGTAGATAACTACAAATTTATTATCAAAAACCGTTTTTGCTGTTTTGTTTGCAAAAACTAGTTCGATTAGGTAAACTAAAACAAAATCATGCACGCAATTAATAAAAATATAAAAAAAGACGCAGAAAGTGCGTTATGGTAGTGAATTTTCATAGAAATGATCCGCCACCAAATATTTTATTATAACTTTTTTTTCTTATAACATAGAAATCTGAGTTTTTGCGTATAGTTTACCTTTCATATCGTAAACCTACCAACCAAATTTTGTTATCATAGCCTTTTTACTTTTTGAGAAAAAAATTTTGTTTGAATGAAAACTCAAAATTTTTTCGGAAAACCTTGTCCGATTTTCCTGGCTAACGAACTTATCCAAGCCACTAATAAAAGGAGGGTACGTCCCAAATTTTATCAAAATCGGCCTATTATTTTTTGAGTTATCGGTGTGATACACACACACACACACACACACACACATATATATATATATATATATATATATATATATATATATATATATATATATATATATATATATATATATATATATATATATATATATAAACATTTAAAAATTGAAACTGACACCGGATATGGGTTCTAGGGGTCCTAGTTCGCGCTCATTTGCAAAAATTTTTTCAAAATCAAAAGTCGAGATCTCTCCATTAGTGAATTTTTTCTACGAAAATTCACTAAAAAGGTCGGGACGCAGCAAGTGCGTTATGGTAGTTATTTTAATAAGAATAACTTCAGAAATATGCTTTTTCATAAGAATAATATATTATAGTGATTGAGCCTTATATTCAAAGTTATTAAACATTACTTTATTTAATTAGGAACAGTAAAAAAATTGGGTCAAGATGGTCAAGCAAAAACATAATCTCCAACATAAATATGTATACAGTAATTTGGATACAAATCTCAAACAAAACAATCGATAAACAGGAAATATATTCAATAAAAAATACACCAAAAAGGTGAACATAAAAAAAATCCCGTGGGTTATGCATGCAGAAGGGGAAGAAGAACCCCCAGGACGAAGACGGTTTCTGCCCTCTCGCTCAAAAACACAGGGAGTCTCCTTCCACTTGTGCATGCACACAATAACCTTCAACACATAATGCACAAGAAAAATTTCTTGGGAGCAACAATAAATAATATAACAAAAACAGTTTCTAATTAACTATAAATATGCTCTACCGGGTCTTCATTTTCTTCAACACATTGTATAGGGGTTCTTCGCATTCTCTCTAATGAATCTGTTATGAATGCTGGGTTATTTTCATTTAAATTAATAATTTCATTTCGTATCAAATCTTAAAGATGACCGAGGTTTTCAATTTGGTGGTTGTATATAACCCCAAAGAAACGCATGCATATGTGTCAAATCGGGGCTGTTTGCAGGCCATTTAATTGGCGCATTTCTTCCGATCCATTCAGGAAACCTTTAGTTTAGGTAATCAAGCACAGCACGAATGTTGTGAGGGGGTGCTACATACTGTTGAAAAAATAAAGAAATCTAAATAGCGGCTTCTATTTAAAACAGTATCAAAAAAATACGGACCGATAACTCGATCGCCCAGGATACCACACCACACATTCACGGATTGTCGCCCTTGGAACTTAAATTCCCTATAAGAATGGGAATTCTCTCTTGCCCATTGTCTGGTATTTTTTCGGTTAAACAAGCCACTATTAGAAGAGATAGACTCGTCAGTCCATAGAACTGTTTTCAAAAAATTGTTTATACTGTTTAGAATCAGTTGACAAAATGCAACCCGATCATCTTTTTGCATTTGGGTACGCTTTGTAGTGGGTTTAATCTTGTATGGCTTTAGATTCCATTTTCTTAACGTTCTTTGGACTTTACTGTATGAAGTTCGTTGAATATTTTCTTGTGTTGCTCGTAAGGTCTTTGAAATGTTTCTTATGGAATTGTTTGGATTCTCTTCTATAGCAAGTAAAATATTCAATTCTGCATTTTCATTTACGTTCACAGCAATTCTTTTTCTCCTTTGTAAATTTGACGTTTCCTGAAACTTCCTATATATATATATATATATATATATATATATATATATATATATATATATATATATATATATATATATATATATATATATATATATATAGAGAGAGAGAGAGAGAGAGAGAGATGTTAACGTTTTTCGAGTTGGGACATGCATACCGGGATTATCCTTTCTATCATATTTCTCATAGCAGCAATTTTAATAAAATAACTTAAAATAACTTTTCTTTCTCTGTCTGAGTACGGCATTTTTACTTACTAAACAATACAACTACAACACTATTGACAGAATGTCACTGTCAGTTATTTGTTTTCAATTTAAACCGTGGTATCCTAGGACTTCTTGATTTGTAACAGTTAAAATATTAATAAAATATTTGATGGTAACGTTTCAAATGCGAATATTTCAAAAACTATTCATTTTAAGTATACGGTATGTTATATAAATTATCATTAGGATTTTACGAGGAATCGAAAAATGGATTCATATATAGGGTGATCGATTGAAAAAAACGTTTTGGTTTTCCCTGTATACTGATCATTTTTTAATTTTTTTTATACGTAAAAAAAAAGTATTTTTTAGCGCCTACATAACCATACTTTCAATTTTTTGGGGACACTTAAAATAACAAAGTTAAAGGGGGACGACATTATAAAGAATCACCCGGTACAATTTTAATGAAAATTCACTCCTGTAATGCAATTGCTGCGTGCCGAACTTTTTAAAATATACTACATTCTAGACGTTTTAAAAATATTTGAAAAAGTATCTGACATCTAAGCAACACAGTTTATTTAATGTGGGTAGAAATCAACAACTTGATGGGTTCCCTGGGAACGACCCCAATTCTCTTCAGCTGTCTAGTAGAAGAAACCAGAGTAAACGATACCTACCCTTGACTAATACTTTCACATATGTCAGGCTTCCTCAACACACAACGTCGAATTGATTTCCACTGAAGTGTTCCACGCACAGCTGAAATACTGATCTCCCAAATTTGTTTGTCGGAAATGAATTCTCGCTTTATTTTAAAATGGGAAAGCCTAAAATAACAATGAGAATATAAAAGTAAAGCTATCCGAATCTGGATCCTATGAAATACTTGTTTTTAGAAAGTTTGACTTTATAGCTAACATCAATTATTCATATATTGTTTCTCAACATTGACACATCTCGAGACGACTTACTTAATGGACGTTGACATTAAAAGGCTTGTAATATAGATGATATTAACCATCAAAAGTCTAACGGGGGCACAGACGTACCCCAGGTCGTGTTTTTTTAGCGACGTTATTAAGATTTTAAAAATAATTCTATGACCTTCTGTGTAGCTTAGTATCTTACATCAAAAACAAATTCTACATATAGTGCAACTGATCTTATTTTTTATTGAACAAAGTTCTAAAAAGTCTAGACGCAGCAAATGCGTTATGGAAGTGAATTTTCATTAAAATGTTTTTAAAAGCAAACATATCCGTTTAATGCAAGCAGGCATCAATTTGGTCACAGGTATAACCTATATAGTAGAAACAATGTTCAATATTTTATCAAAATAACTTGTTTAAAAATGTACAAAAATTTTTCGAAAATAAACTTTAAATGTATCTGAGAAAACTCGTTTCCTAGCCGACGAACCTGAGATTAATAGCAAATTGAGTTCTTGAATTTTGAAGCATTTAATTAAAATTCGCTACCAAAACGCACTGCGTCTCGATTTTTTTTTCAAACATGCATCATATTTCGATGAAAAATGCAAAAACGCAAAAATTCAATAAAGAATGTTAAAAAAAATTGTAGGTATCACCAACGAGCCAGCCTGTGATTGTCAAAATAATTTTATAAGATGCAGCTCAAGATATAAGTAACGTATACAATGTTTTTTTGTATCTTAAATAATAACAATTATATTGAGCTTTATCGTAGAAATGCGTCACACTGCATATATGTAAATAGAAACGAAACCGAGATATGGATTCTAGAGGGCCTAGTTTGCGCTCATTTAAAGAAGACTTTTTATAATTCAAAAGCCGCGGTCTCCTCATAAACGAATTTTTTTTACGAAAATTAGCTTAAAATTATAGACCGTTAAGCCATGAACTTAACCTAAACTACTTCTATAGCACCAGCGAAAGGGTCTATTTCAAATGAATTTTCTGAAAATATTTTATTAAAATGAAGTGCAATGATGGTTGAAGCTGAAACTTAGGGGTTTGTAGAACACTCTGTAGATAATCGGCATTTCTTTCAGGTTCTTTGCCTAAATGTTGCCAATTTTGACGTTTCAAATCGTTTTTTTTACGTTTTGAGGAAAGCCACATTTTTTTTTAATGCCTCTAACTTTTTGTCTTTAAACTTACAGACCTAAATTTTATCATATATATATATATATATATATATATATATATATATATATATATATATATATATATATATATATATGATTGAAGGGAGGAGTAACAGTCGTTACACGTTAGCGTGCTAAAATTTGTATACTACTTTTAAGGGTAATTACGACCAAAAAAAACGAGGGCTATATTTTAAAGAAAGTCACTCTGTATTAAACTAGATATATTTCGCTCGGAGTCCCGAGCATCTTTAGGAGTAAGCACTGTAACTAATTACAAAAGCAAGGCCAAAGTATCAAAAACAGGGAAAATCTGCCATAAAGACATGCAAAAAACAACAATGCAAAAAACATCTTTACATTACATGTAACTTCACGCAAACATTTCCACTTTCAAAATATTCATGAAAAAGTATAAAAAAGTGTCATTAATGTTAAAAAACTAAAATAGCTTTGAAAAATTCGCGTGTAACAAAATGGACATCTAACCCCATTTTTTCACGTTAGTAAGTAAGTAAGTTACATGTAAGGTAAAGATGTTTTTTGCATTGTTGTTTTTTGTCATGTCATTCTAACGTGAAAAAATGGGGTTAGATGTCCATTTTGTTAAACGCGAATTTTTCAAAGCTTTTTAAGTTTTTTAACATTAATGACACTTTTTTTATACTTTTTCATGACTAGTTTTGAACATTTTTGAAAGTGGAAATGTTTGCGTGAAGTTACATGTAATGTAAAGAGGTTTTTTGCATTGATGTTTTTTGCATGTCTTTGTGGCAGAGTTTCCCTGTTTTTGATACTTTGGCCTTGCTTTTGTAATTAGTTACAGTGCTTACTCCTGAAAATGCTCGGGACCCCGAGCGAAATATATCGAGTTTTAGTACAGAGTGACTTTCATTAAAATATAACCCTCGTTTTTTTTTTTGGTCGTAATTACCCTTAAAAGTATATATATATATATATATATATATATATATATATATATATATATATATATATATATATATATATATATATATATATATATATATATATATATATGTATATATAATTGAAACTGACCCTGGATATGGGTTTTAGGAGGCCTAGTGCCCGTCCATTTGACGAAATTTGTTCCAAGTTAAAAACTCGGGATCTTCTCATTAGTGATTTTTTTAAAAGAAAATTCACTAAAAGAAGCACTTGTGAAGCCACGGGAAAACTCTACGACTTTATTAAATATGCAACGGTTTCACTAGGTTAGGGAAAGAACAACAACCAGATGTGCTATTGAAATTGAATTAGGCCTTAAAACTGTCATCTCCTCTTTTTAAAAAAAAATTTTATACAAAAACTCGATAAAAAGTTCATCCGTATAACAACAATCTGATGTCAGTAACTAGGATTAGAACTCGTCATGTAGGATTCCATTATCCGATGTACAGGGCTTAGCACACTTAGCTACGCTCGACTTGTATGTCCTAGCAGGTATATCCCGTAGTACACGTTGATTGCTAACGTCTTTAATATTTACACAAAAGAATTTTGATTTTCAATTGATGTTTTGCTCATATTTTAACGAAACCAAGAAAACTTAGGACTCAGACACATATGTAGGAGCTTGTTAGCCATTTCTTGTCATATTTTGCACTCACCTTCGTACTCCTACCATAATTATGACGTTTTAACTTTCTTGAATCAGATTTAATTAATTAAAAATTAATTTACCTTTAACTTTTTTGTCCCATACTAAAGTCCAGTTGGAAAAAGTAACTATTGAATAATAAAGAGACAGTTCATTTTTGTGTTTATTTCGTTATCTTAAAATTTTGAAGGTTAGATATTATTAGGTTGGTGTTTGACAGTTTGTAAAATTTTATTAGTGAGATGCAATAGAGCGTGGTTCATAGATAATGTTCTAAGTTATAAATAGAAACCATAGAATATAAAAATATTTATTGATAGCAGATAGAATTTTATTTAGTAAATCGGAGTTTAATTTAATAACAGCCCTTCTATTAGACTACATACCGCATTCCAAAAGAACTGCCACCTTTAACGTAACTAAATGTTGGCAATCATGCCAACATAATTACGTAACATTTTTTTTAATAAAGTACATTTTTGCCCAAAATGTTTACAGTTTTTTGGCCATAGTAAACATTACGTTAAATCTACAATTTCTATTGCAACACGTCAGCCAAAGAAAGGTTCGACGTCATCATCGATGTCCCAGTCAGCCTCTTCAATGCGATTTGCCCATATATGCCCAGTGCACTAACCCAACATATCTGTGCAACTAAGACTATTTGTCCTACATTTGCATTTATTTTTACAGCCGGAAATGCGATAGCAGGATGTGATGTGGAGTGCCCACTCCGGTGTGGTATCTTCTTCAGTCGGGATAGGTTTTAGCTGACCTATATTCACTATCCATCCCCGTTCTTTTTCTCAGCATACTAAGAGTTTTAAAACCAGAGTATATGTCGGAATTTGGTCCTTACTTGGTGGTAAACTTACTACGAATGTTGCTTAGCGGCTGCGGATGTAGGCGACAGTCCAGCCAAGTGAAATGCTGCCTTTGACGGACTGCTTAGCAACTGTCCTCCGATACAGACAATGCTTGGCCATGTTTAAGGTTTTTAACAACAAAGCCATATAGCCGGAGAAGAAAATATTCTCGCGATTGCCTAGCGTGTAGCGTTTGGTTGATTGATGACATACATTTTATCGCATAAACAAGCGTCGTTTTGGAGGTTCCTGAAGGAACCTTCTTTAACTTTTATGAAGGGGACAGAAGTGGTATAGCATGCTATTGCTGCATTGAAAAACAGGAGATAGTAACGGAGATCTCCTAGGGCGACGACCGACTCTTCTCACCTATGAAGAGGCGTTACTTCAAAGGTTTGATGTCGTAGCCATTAGAACGAAAAGGTAGGTGTCCTTGCCTACTATTACTGATCGCTCGCCGTTGCTGGTAGCTTGCACAGCTAATTCGCTATCAGATCATTAGCGTCATCGGTGGCTTGAATGATTCTGATCACATCTCCGGTAATATACCTAGATAGCACCGTGATGAACCAAACCTTGTTTTAAACATTTGTCAAGGTCGCTCCTTGAGGTGACGTTGAAGGTGTGGCATCGTCGATTGCAGCCTCCACCGCTGCTCCACTGACGTTTCTTCTGCAATGTTGTTCATCCTTAGCGCTTGGAGTGTTGTAACCGTCGAAGACCACAATGACTTCCCGACCGAAGTAGTTATTCACGCACTGCACCTCTTTCATTATGGAAAAATTAATTAAATGAATAGGATTCAATGTCAGTCATCAGTCAAAACGAACAGGCAACGACTTTTTTTTTCGTGTTTGTTTTCAACCACACTTTAACCCGGTGTAACCCATTACCATCGCTGTTTCTGAGCCATGTTGTTGATATGAAAATATATGACAGAAAGAAGAATTTGGCGCAAGGACAACCGGACGTGGTTAGGTCACTTAGCTGGGAACACGAAACATTTAGGATGACAGCAGTTTTTCCAAGATGGCGGGTTTTTCCCAAGTGTGATTGTTTCGGACTTTTGGGATTCGTACTAATACATTATCCTCAACGCTTAAACTAATTTTGTGCCTTCTATATCAAATGTCCAGGTTAAGGCGATTTTTTGTCTAATTTTACTGGACTAAAGGTTAAATTATACTTTCTGATTATAGATTATGTATTAAACTCTCTCTCAGGGCTGCAACTAAATTCATCTGTTGCATTTACCGGTCACCTTCTGACAACAAGTGTGTCCAGCTCTTCGACTACCTGTCTGAAAAAACGACCATCTGATTTCTGAATATCTTTCCTCCGAGGGTACTATTTTTTCTGACTTCAATGTCCACAATAAGGAATAGCAAGGATTTTCGAAAACCGATCCACAAGGGAGAGCAGCGGAGGCCTTCGCAGTCAGCAATTCTTTAGCGAGTATGGTTTAGCAACCTACTTACTTTCCTCGCATCCCAACACAAAACTCAAATCTCTTGGATGTCCTTCTTACTACAAAACCTGAATGCTATAAGACATCAGTCACCGCCCCCCTTGGTCGCTCAGACCACGGCATGGTCGCTGCTTCCTGCGCAATGCAGCCCGAGGTCACATAATCATCACACCCACGTATAGTTTGGCACTACAACTCCGCGAACTGTGACGAAATGCGGGATTACTTTTCCTCATTTCCATGGGCGTCTATCTGCTTGTCTCATCCTGACCCCTTTGATATTTCATAAAACGTCACTGAGATCATCCAAGCTGGCATGGAATTATTTTTTCCACGTACACAGAAAACCTTTTCAGCCACTCAAAAGCCCTGGTTCTCTAAATCCTGTGAGAAGACCAGACATGAAAAGGTCAAAGCTCACAAAACGCTTCGACACAATCCCAGTTAAGAAAACCGTCAAGCTTTTAACGACGCAAGAAACCGCTATGTCCGCATTCTTTCTGGGGCAAGAAACTCGTTTAATAACCACATTAAAAGTAAAGTTCTCTCAAGCTCCAACGGTAACAAACCCTTCTGGACTCTTGCTAAATCTATTGGGAATAATTTCTGCAAGAGCACATTTCCACCTCTTGTTTCAGGGGATGAAATTGTTTCTACCGTTCTGGGCAAGTCTAAACTTTTTGCCTCGTTGTTCAATTCTACTCTCAACCTACCTCCAAATGTTCGACCACCAACAGTCCCCAATGTCGCGCATAAAATGATGGATATCATTTTCAAAACTAAAAAGGTACGAAAGATGCTCTCTTCTCTTAATACCAGGAAAGCCTCTGGCCTTGACGAGATCCCAGCAATGGTTCTCAAAAAATGCGCATCAGAACTTGCTCCTGTCCTGACTCGTCTGTTTCAGACATCTTACAATAGAGGCATGTTCCCTACTAACTGGAAAACTGCTCGAGTAAAACCCATCCCCAAGAAAGGATCCAAAGCGCTTCCTAGCAACTACAGGCCTATTTCCCTCCTTTCAGTCGTCTCTAAAATGATGGAAACGTATATAAACACCGAATGACTAAAATTTCTTGAAAAAGACAGCCTAATCCACGGCAGCCAGTAAGGATTCCGTCAGCGCAGATCAACTGCCGACCTCTTTTCCTTTGTCGCCCATTCTTGTAGCAAGTTTATGGAACTACACGGTGAATCCCAGATTGTCCTCTAGACATATCCAAAGCATTCGACCAGGTCTGGCACGCAGCGCTGCTTAATAAACTTCCGGAATATGACCTACCACCAAAACTCTGTACCTGGAGAGCAAATTTTCTCTCCAACCGGAGCATTTCTGTTGTCGTAGATGGCCATTCCTCTAAACTGTATACAATTAATGCAGGAGTCCCCGAAGGTTCAGCTTTAGCCCATACTTTTTTTCTTCTCCACATCAATGACTTCCTCTCTAGCACATCCAACCCAGTTCACAGTTACGCGGATGGCAGCACCATCCACTCAAATGTACAATATTCTAAGCCTGTCTCTTTAGCCATCCCTTGCCCACCGACGTGCCGTTGGTGACCTGTCTCTCTTTTATAGATATCTGCACGGGCACAGCTCAGAGCAGCTTTCTTTCCATAAATCTGCTGCCTCCAACAGATCTACCAGGGGAATAGAGCGAATGCACCCCTTTACTGTCCAGGTCGCCAGACATAGAACATCTTCTTATGGCCGCTCTTTTGTCTCGGGGACTTCTAAGTTGTGGAACTCCTTGGCGGCACATGTTTTCCTTTTCCTCCGGACTTCCAAGTAACCACCTCTTTAGAAACTGTCCAGTCTACTCTAGATGCCCGCCTATAAGGCGCCACTATTTCTGAGTGTTCCCAGTCCGGAGGTGGTTGGTTTATTATGTTAGAGCCGGGGAAGTGCGTCTGGAGTAAAATTTCCATAATTTCCTTCCCCGACTTCGAAAGTTTCCCGTGAATATTCTAAACCTTTAAGTGCAGAATTAACAAGTTGCCTCTTTCCTCTTTGTCGACACCCACGACACGATAGTATTTAGGCTGTGAGCCCCCGTGGTGTGTCGTTGAAATAAAAAGATAGAAAAGAGAGATATCGATGGTAACACTTTCAAAAATCAATTTTCAAATAAAGTTTAGGACTTCCAAAACTGATCTTTAGTACGTTAAAATTTTTAGTATTAAATTTGGCAATACATTTTAGAACAAGTACTATTCTAATAAAAATTCACTACTACAAGGCACATGCTGCGTCCCGAATTTTAACATATATTTAAGAAAAACTTATAAATCGTTAAAATATCGTCCTTAAAAATTTAAAGAGAACTCCAGGCCACAGGAATGTCAATTGTTGCTAGTTTCAATAGAGGCAAGTTTTTACTTATATCTAACAAAACATCTCGTTTCCAACTCCTGCAAAACCAGCTGCTTGTCATTGAACGATTTGTATTCTAAGCTTGCACGCAATAAAACAACATTCGCAACATTCATCTAGCTTGACAAACGTAATAAAACGGTTGACAAACCAAAATGTACGTTGAATTATAATTCCAGAGGAAGGACACTTTTTATGAGGAAAAAAGGAGCTTCTATTTTTTATTTCCATAAACAATGAGCTGGATGCAATTATGCTGCTTTCACACAGGAAATTAAATGAAACGGATAATAAGCTTACAATGGATGTGCTCAATCAACTCGTACAGAGTTATATAGAATCATATATTCTTTTGACATGTTGGCGTCATAATTTTTAGCCATTTCTTTCATTGTTTCTGTGTGGGTTTTCGTATCGTGTATGTATTACTGGATGTTTCCTAATACGCAAGACCCACTTCCAGAGGGGATTGTGGATTTAAAAATAACACAAATGTTTCTATAAACTGTTATGCTCATAATAACTCAAATAATTTAAAAAAGTCTGGACGCAGCAAGTGCGTCATGGAAGTGAATTTTCATAAAAATGTTTTAATAGCAAATGCGAACAGGCATCAATCTGATTACCGATGTGGCCTATGTAGTAGGAATTTTTTAATAATTTTTAATTTTATCAAAATTACTTATTGTTTGAAAATGTACAAAAATTGTCCGAAAAGAAACTTTAATGTTGTGAAATTAATTGTTTTTAAGTGGGAGATTCAGTACATTTCTAAAATACATGATAGTTATAGCTTGATGAATGGCCCTAATTAAATTTTCAAACTAAAACTGTAGCATGCAGTGAAAATATCAATTGTTTACCTATACGCTACGGATATAACATCGCACAAACAAACATTTGCTGGTAGTTCCGATGGCCAAGCGGTAACGTGTACGACAGATATGCTGCTCACACACGGTCCGCCGGGGTTCTCGGTCCGATTCTATTCTAGCGCGATCCATTTTACAACAATTTTGTTTGTTTTAGTTTAATATTTTATAGAAACAATAGTTTCCAGATTTCATACGTTTCGACCTAGTTCTTATTTTGTTTAAAACGCCTGGATAACTTTGTCACCTTTGAATCTAAGATTATAATTTTCAGCAGATATTTTTTATTGTTCATATTAGTGAAGTTTTATTAAGAAAATTCACCAAGAGATAATTTGCTTTTAAAAAAACATTTGTTGTTGGACCAATCGGTTTAATTAGGTTGACTAAAACGAAATCATCCAGGCGATTAAAAAGAAAAAATACCTTGCACGTTTATAATTTGGCAGATACTTTCCTTTTCAGAGCACCTAGATTATCAAATTTTACTTTTCTAGCTTATTAAAAGAAGGAGGGGGGTGCGGCCCCTAGACTGGTCGTGCGCTGGACGTTCTTTCGACTAATCGACGCGTGACTTAGCTACTGGACTCCTAGAGGCTGGCTCTATGTGCCACCCCTGGCGCGACTGTCGGCAAAGGGAATAACGCCCAGGGCTGATGGTCTACTAAAGCCTCACTTCTTCTCACATACGCTACACACACGCATACAGACACAGACACGATACACACAGATTGGGTTGGGGGCTTCTCGGGCTTCGGCGTGGACTCCGAGCGGAGCCTGCTCTGGACTGGCAGCGCTGTGCAAACCAGGTCGGGCACTCCTGGCGCCATTTGGACAGTACAGGGGCCAAGGAAGTGGAAAAGGAAATTCCGATTTCCGCCATAAAGGTGCGGGATGCCGAGGACGATATTAGGTTGACTAGGCCATACACCCTTAGGATCGCCAGTAGAGATCAGTGGAGGGAAAATGAGGTTGAATTAAAGCCCGGAAGCCTGGTCTGTTTTACCGACGGATCGCGGCTGGAGGACCAACAATCCTCCGGGGTAGGAATATACATCGAGGGCATGGGGGGTGCGCGAGAGCTATACTCCTGGCGCATATGCCACGGCATTCAAAACAGATGTGTACGCTATCCTGTCTGTGGCCAATAGACAGGATGTTAAGAGGAGTCCCATGAAATGTGTGTACATCTGCTCGGATAGCCAGCCAGTCCTCCGGGCAGTCTGCGTGGCCAGAATCAGGTCAACACTGGTTCAGGAGTGCGCTGACGCCCTCAAAGGACTAGCCAGGACAAAGGAGGTACAACTAGTGTGGGTTCCGAAACAGTGTGGCGTAGCGGTGACGAATAATCTCGCAAGGCTTCGTTCCTGGCGGCCGTTCTGTGGTCCGGAGCCTGCATAAGTAGGAAGACGGTCTCTGTCGTCTTATGATAGGTGGACCGAGGAATCAATGAAAAGGCACTGGGGGTCGGTTGGTGGATGCAGGCAGGCGAGGGACTTCATGGATGGGCCGGACAGAGATAAAGCTGTCTGGCTACTCGGAAGAAGTCGACCTACGCTTCGCCGCATCCTTGGGGTGCTAAGAGGTCACTGCGCTCTTAGAAGATACCTCACATTGATAGGCGTAGAGAGGGATCCCATTTGCCAGGAATGCGGCGAGGATGAAGAAACGTCCTACCACTACCTGTGCGAATGCGAGGCTTTTGGGAGTCTTCGAGCAGAATTGTTCAGATCGAGGACTCTTCAGAGGAATCAGGTAAGTACCGTCCAATTAAAGGCCGTCACGGCCTTCATCTCGAGGTCGAGGCGGTTTGGCGACGGAACCGAGGAAGAGTAGAGCATGGTTGCTGGGGTTGGCAAAAAGGGCCCATTGTGGCCTACTTGCTTGGCGTTGGCCTCCTCACCACTGCTACTACTATTAATAAAAAAAAGCCTGGACGCAGCAAGTGCGTTATGGTAGAAATGATCTGGCACAAAATATTTCATAACTTTTTTTTCTTGTAACATAGAAATCTAAATTTTGGTATATAGTTTGCTTTTTTTATCGTAAACCTATCTACCAAATTTGGTTATCATAGATTTTTTAATTTTTAAGATAAAAATTTTTTTCAAATGAAAACTCAAAATTTTTCCGGAAAACCTCGTCCGATTTTTTTGATTAACGAACTTGTCAAAGCCTTTTACAAAAGGAAGGTACGTGCCAAATTTTATTAAAATCGGCGTATTATTCTTTGAGATAAAAATTTTTTTCGAATGAAAACTCAAAATTTTTCCTGAAAACCTAGTCCGATTTTCCTGACTAACAAACTTGTCAAAGCTATTTACAAAAGAAAGGTACATGCCAAATTTTATCAAAATCGGCTAATTACTTTTTGAGATAATAATTTTTTTCGAATGAAAACTCAAAATTTTCCCGGAAAACCTCGTCCGATTTTCCTGACTAACGAACTTATCCAAGCTATTTACAAAAGAAAAGTACATGCCAAATTTTATCAAAATCGGCCCATTATTTTTTGAGTTATCGGTGTGATACATATATATATATATATATATATATATATATATATATATATATATATATATATATATATATATATATATATATATATATATATATATATATATATATATATATATATATATATAGATATATATGTATATATATATATTTGTGTCTATGCGGAAGTAGCTGGACCTAACCTCACAGTGTTGCCGCACTTTTTAGTAGGTTATATAAAAGTTTTCTGGTTAGTTTTATGTTGTACGCTTAAACAGGTAGCATTACGGTTTTAAGGTTGGCGTGCTAGTATACAAAGATGATATGTATTATTTATTCTCTTTACCTTGACAGTTTTACAGTGAAGCACTTCGTGAATAATATTAAAATTATAAAAAGTGACTACAAATTATTTTTAAATTATTTGCCTACATAAATTATCACACCCGTGTGGTAAAGCAGAAAAATGATAAAAGACAAATTTTGTGTTGTAGTTTTTTACCAGTTATTTTAAATTAAATAAATTGTGTATAAAAATGTATTTATGACAGTCTTGTCTAAAAACACACGTGTTTTATCTCAAAATGTAATACATTGAGTTCCTAGAAAACAAAATTATTGTAGTTAGTTATCTGTATCTGAATACATTGCATGTGATCTGTTTTCATAATGGAAGTTACATAATTCAAACTCTTAACAAAACTATGATGACTGATGACCAAAGCTTTTGCATAAGTTACATATGAAACACAATTCTTGTGTTATGGTTTCAATTGAACGTGAGAAATCAGTGAAAATAGTTGTCGTAAATAAATAGAAAATGCAGAAAAAGTGGAGAACTCAGGAATTTAGTAGAAAAAAATTTGTACAAAGTAGGCAAATTTGTAAAATGTAATATAAATAGTCATTGATGTATTTTTATGTTATTTTATTTTAATATAGCTAAAAAGAAATATTTATCATATTGTCTGTCTTTTTTCGTGCTACTAGAAATGTGAGGTTTTAGAGACTGGGGAGTTCGTTTGTTTAACACTGGACAATTTTCAATCAGAAGTTCACATTCAGCTATCGAGGGGTTGCTTCCGTCCTTTAAATGTCTTCTAATGGTCTCCTTAACTGCTTCTCTTTGAGGAGAACTCCAACTTGGTCGTGCTGCTGTGAAACAGTAATCATAGAAATTAGCTTTGTACAATGGGTGAAGATTGGAACCTGTGATGAGCACTGATAAGTACAATTTGGAGAACCCAATTCATCACAATACAGTTTTTTGACCCGACGTTCGTTTCGCTAACAAAGTTAGCGCCATTAAGGGGATGAATAAACTTAGTTTATTCAAATTTTAAAAATTAAAAAATTACTTTAAGGAAGACGAAGAAATTGAAGACATTATTCCTTTACCTAGAGGAAAACAGTAGCATATTGTTTATGCTAAGCTTATAGTAAGAAATACAACAGTGATAGAGTGTATACTGCGGAAGCTACTTTTAACGGGTGTTTCATAATCATTGTTTATTGTTAACTTTAAATACTTGATATTTAAATTTCCGTACAGGCTAACGAAAATGCAGCAAACAAAAGGCTTTTCCTTTGCCTAAAGAATAACCATGTTATATGTTATATTTTCTAAATTTTATCGAATTATTGATCTATTGATGTAATTGTTTTCAATTTTTGATCATTTTAAATGTTTTACCTTAGAATATAAATTTTTGCAAATATAATTTTATGCACCCCATAAAATCCCATCTAACAGGGGAGGAGTCATCCGACACGATAATATGTATTTTATAATACAAAATGTAACGATGACACTTCCCACACATTACATTATAGTCTCGGCTCCCATAATGCCTTTTTGTAGGGTGTCTTGGTTCCGAGATTATAAATATATGTACTTACATTATTTAACCGTTATAGTAGCCTCATAATAAACGTTTAGTTAACGCACATCGTCTAGTGGGCAGTATACAACCCCCTTACACCGTAATTGCTTAAGAAACCCTTTAAGAAAATTCGGACATAAAATGTTTTCTAACCACAAGGTCATTTGATTAATGAGTACACCAACAAAACATATTGTAGGCTCTGTCTAAAGAAAGCACTGGTAATTTAAAACTTACAACTATTTAGTCTGCCTAAGAAATGAAACTTGTTTTAAAAATTTTCTGCCAAAGTTTATTCTCAAAAAATATTCCGACCGAAATTTATAAATCGACATGGTGTCTAAATTAATAAGTCAGTCAAACTGATCCTGGACTATTATCAGTAATTATAGTAGATGTTGGGGCGTAACGTACTTAAAGGGTTATTATTATTATTTTTTAATTTTTCAACAACACACCACGAGGGCTTACAGACTAAATACTATCGTGCCGTGGATGTCGTGAAGGAGGAAAGAGGCAACTTGTTAATTCTGGACTTAAAGGTTTGGAGGTTCTGAGGAGAAGGAAAAACATGTGCCGTCAAGGAATTCCACAACTTGGAAGGCCTCGGGACAAAAGAGCGGGCATAACAAGATGTTCTATGTCTGGTGACCTGGACAGTAAAACGGTGCATTCGCTCTGTTCTTGGTCGATCTGTTGGGGGCAGCAGGTGGATGAACTATGGAAGAAAGCTCATCTGAGCAGTGCCCGTACGTATATCTATAAAAGAGAACGAGGTCACCAACGGCACGTCGGTGGGCAAGGGATGGCAGCCTTTGGGTGATGGTAGTGTCACAGATGAGACGAATAGCTTTCTTCTGAATGGAGTCCAGAATAGCGAGTGTAAAAGCGGCAGCGACACCCCAGATGTGGGAGCAGTATTCGAGGTTTGGCCTTATTTGTAAAGTATATAAGGTATAGAGATTATCTGGTGAAAAGTATTTGCGAGCCCGGACGAGGAAACCTAATTTCTTAGCAGCCACTTCTGCAATTGATGTGACATGTTGGTGCCAATTGAATTTCAATCCACAGATATGCCAACAAGTGTAAAGGTCTCATTACTTTGATTAACTTGGTTATTCATTGTGATGGGTCTAGGGCTGGTGCATCTCTTATGAGATAGAAAGCAAGACTGAGATTTGATGGAGTTGACTTGTACAAGATTTCTACTTCCCCGGTATAATATTTTTTGAAGATCCACAGAGGCAGAACCCTCCATGAGTCTGCGTTCCTCATCTAATTGAGCTAAAGAGACAGGCTTAGAATATTGTATATTTGAGAGGAGGGTGCTGTCGTCCGCGTAACTCTGAACTGGGTTAGATGTGCTAGAGAGGAGGTCATTGATGTGGAAAAGAAACAAAGTAGGGGCTCAAGCTGAACCTTGAGGGACTTCTGCATTAATTGGATCCAGTTTAGGGGAATGGCCATCCACGACAACAGAAATGCTCCGGTTGGAGAGGAAATTTGCTGTCCAGGTACAGAGTTTTGGTGGTAGGCCATAGGCCGGAGGTTTATTAAGCAGCGCTCCGTGCCAAACCTGGTAGAATGCTTTGGATATGTCTAGAGCGACAATCTGGCATTCACCGTGTAGTTTCATAGACTTGTTCTAAGAATGGGTGACAAAGGAAAGGAGGCCGTCAGTTAATCTGCGCTGACGGAATCCATACTGCCTGTCGTGGATTAGACTGTGTTTTTCAAGAAAGTTTAGCAATTCGGTGTTTATATACTTTTCCATCACTTTAGAGACGACTGAAAGGAGAGAAATAGGCCTGTAGTTGCTAGGAAGCGCTTTGGATCCTTTCTTGGGGACGGGCTGTACTCGAGCAGTTTTCCAGTTACTAGGGAATATGCTTCTATTGTAAGATGTCCAAAACAGACAGGTCAGGACAGGAGCAAGTTCTGGTGGGCATCTTTTGAGAGTAATTGCTGGGATCTCGTCAAGGCCAGAGGCTTTCCTGGTATTAAGAGAAGAGAGCATCTTTCGTACCTTTTTTGTTTTGTAATATAGTATTTTGAATTAAAATTAATCCAACTCCTGCTTTTTTTTAGAAGATAACACAAAAACTTAATTCGAAAATAGTACAAGGTGTATAATGACTGTTGTTTTATAAACTTACGAGATCTACTTTTAGTGTTATAGAGTTATATATTTTAGATTATTGTATCCAATTGTTGCAAAAGATATTTTACAATTATTATCAAAAAGCCTGAGTGATCCAGTGGTAGGAAAGTATGCCGCTAGAAATACGTCGCCGTTGAGGAAAAGACAAAAAAAGATAGCATTATTACTGCCATATTACACAATGCATGTTGGTAACTTAGAATACATTCAGTTAATCAAATACACCTTTTTCAAATGCGCGAACACGTCAATTAGTGGTTTTTAAGCTGTGATCTTTCTTTAATAATATGAAGTTGTCCCAAATTTGAGATATGACGTCGATAATTTGTTTAACCGACAATCCTACTGTTTTGTTGGCTATTTCTAAAGTACATGTCAAGTTATGCTAAACCACCAACTTTATATTCCTTCCCACAAAAATATACATTATATTATTTTAAAAACAGAAATAAAAAATAGATAATCTAAATCAATTTTCTTTAATCAATGCTTAGGTTGTTGTCGATCGACTATTTGTTAGTAGTATAAACGGAATTGAAATTCGTTTTACACATTTCTGTTTATATTGGGAAAATAAGTCAACATTCATTTCTTATTCGTGCTGCTAATTCCTTTAGATTTATAATAATAAGTAAATAAAAATTTAAAATCTGCTGTGTTTTTCTGCACATCAATGTGTAGGTTAAACCTATTTTACAAAAACAAACTAGGGTAGGATTTGAAGAAGATATCTATGAGGTTGTACCTTAAATTTGGCACACACTGTATGATATTTATTTTATTTTTTTGAAAAGACCGCAACATAAAATGTCTATCGACATGTCTGCGAATTATTGGAAAAAGATAGCTGTATCTGATTAACTAAATTTATTCCATGTTTTAAACTCGCGCTATATGTATATAGCTGTCAAAAAATTATACTGGCAGGTTTAGGCAAACAATGTACATATTTTTTATTATAAATAAAAAGTCGTAGGGGTAGAAATAGTAGCATTGGCAAGTAAATAACTTAAAAGCTTTATTTTCTGGAAAGCCGCTGCATTTTAAGATTCACGTAGTTGCATTTGCATCATGTTCGATGCAGCAGAGATAAGACATGTTTGCTGAATATAACTGGGATAAAGTTTGCATGAAGTTATCCATAAATTCCGAGCCATAGATTTACACGTAGGGTCAGCAGAAAGCGGGATGGATCGTCGCGATCACAATATCAGTGAAGCGGATTCAACGTAGTAAATTTATGGCTAGCCATAGATGCCAGCCATATATTGCTATATGCTACTACACCTTACCGAAGAAAAAAGAATTTGTCTTAAATGTTTTGCAATAACATAACACTAAACCAATCGTTTATTATTAACATAGTCATAGAGGAAAACTAAATTTTAGTATGTATTATTTGTTATTTTGGTTAGATGTACCCAAATGACAAATATTGGACAATAAAGCCAAGGCCCCAATATAAAAATAGACACAAAAACAAGTTACGAAAGACCTAGTGTATAACCTAAGCAAATTATTTTTTGTCACACTCTGGAAAATAAAAGAAAAACATCGAGATACTTATTACTAAGTTTTTTCAAATATGACTTATTTTTTAATATTTACAGTTAATGTGCAAAATCATAAAACCACAAAATTATTACCAAGGCCCTAATGTATAATAACTTATGCAATTTATTTTTTGTCACTTTTTGCAAAAGTGAAAAAAATACATATGAAGATCGTAATAGCTATTACCACGTTTATTTTTTCGCATTTGCAGTAGATGAGCCAAAATCACAAAAACGAAGATCGGGATAGTAATTAAGACGTTTCCGAAATATGAATTAATTTTTGATATTTGCAGTAGATGCGCCAAAATCATATAAACACAAAATGACTACCAAGGCCCTAGTGTATAATAAGAGTGCAAATTATATTTTGTCACCCTTTGCAAAAGTGAGAAAAATGCATATGAAGATCGGGATAACTATTAAGAAGTTTCGGTAATATGAATTATTTTTTTATATTTGCAGTAGATGAGCCCAAATCATAAAAACAAAAAATGATTACCAAGGCCCTAGTGTATAATAAGATATGCAAATTGTTTTTTGTCACCTTTTGAAAAAGTGAGAAAAATGCATATGGAGATCGGGATAGCAATTAAGACGTTTCCGAAATATGAATTATTTTTTGATATTTGCAGTAGATGTGCCAAAATCATAAAAACAAAAAATGATTACCAAGGCCCTAGTGTATAATGAGATATGCAAATTATTTTTTGCCAAAATCATAAAAACAAAAAATTATTACTAAGGCCCTTATGTGTGAAAAACCATGCAAATTATTTTTTGTCACCTTTTGCAAAAGTGAAAAAAACGCATAAGAAATTCGGGATAGCAATTAAAACGTTTCCGAAATATGTCATATTTTTTGGTATTTGCAGTAAATGTGCCAAAATCATAAAAACACAAAATGATTACCAAGGCGCTAGTGTATAATAAGAGATGCAAACTATTTTTTGTCACCTTTTGCAAAAGTGAGAAAAATGCATATGAAAATCGGGATAGCAATTATGACGTTATTTTTTTATATTTGCAGTAGATGTGCCAAAATTATAATAACAAAAAATGATTACCATGGCCCTAGTGTATAATAAGATATACAAATTATTTTTTGTCGCCCTTTGCAAAAGTGAGAAAAATGCATATGAAAATCGGGATAGCAATTACGACGTTTTCCAAATAAGTATTATTTTTTCGCATTTGCAGTTAATGTGCCAAATTCATAGAAACAAAAAATATCACTAAGGGCCTGACGCATAAAAGCTCATGCAAATAATTTTCTGTCACGCTTTGGAAATATAAAAAAAATGCATTTGAACACCGGGATAGTTACTACCACGTTTTTCATTTCAACACTAATGATTCTGTGATACTTACTGTTAATGTGGTAAAATCACAAAGCCAAAAATCATTACCAAGGCCCTATTATGTAATACTACACCAAATTTATTTTTTGTCACCCTTTGCAAAAGTAAGAAAAAAAAAAGAATTTAAACATCAGGATAGCAGTTAAGAGGTTTTCCAAGAATGTATTTTTTTTCAGTCAATGTTCCACATGAAAGGCAACGGGAAACCACCTTATTTTAACCTAGCGTTGCGACTACTAAGCGACTTTGCCTTCAGCCAGTGAGTGAGTGATACAAATTATTTTTATTATGTTTTGGAAAAATGATGAATTTAAATAAATTTAATAAACATGTTGTGTATACAAAGAAACTACCCCAATCTCGTTATAAGAATATGTTTATTATAAAAATTTGCTATAAATTAGGTTTAAAGTGCAACTTATTTTTAGTGGCATAAATCTTGGTTACATAGCATAAGAAGACTGTTTGTTATGCTGTACTGCATACGTGAACAATGCAACATAAAAATTATGAAAATCTAATTAATGTTAGTCACTCTAGTATAGCAGTTAGTGGCTGGTCATATTCAAATATTAAACCTAGCATTTTTTCTCAAATATTATGTATTTGTATATAAAAGCGTCGCATAGATAAAGAACGTTTGGGCTTTGATATACCGCTTTTACGACGTTGATCCCAGAAAGTTTTACAGCTCTGTTTCTGTACCCTCCTTTTGTAAATTTCAAAGCTTTTACCTGACCTGTCAAACATATGTTTAGAAAAAATTGAAAAGTAACTGTAGCACAGCATAATCAATCAATTATTATGCTGTGACTGTATATTAGATTTTAGCGCGTTAAAAAATCTGCAACTTGAAAAATAGGAATAGAATCATATTCAATTCATTCTAAAACTGTCCGAGTTGCTGTAGTATTATACACTAGTGCTTTGGTAATAGTTTTGTGATTTGATTATTTTAAATGTAAATATAAAAAAAAGATTCCTGTTTAAAAAATTGCAAATATCAAAAAATAATGCATATTGCGGAAAGGTTACAATTGCTATCCGGATCTGTTTATGCATTATTTTTACTTTTGCAAAGGGTGACAAAAAATGATTTCCATATCTTATTATACACTAGGGCCTTGGAAGTCATTTTTGGTGTTTATGATTTTGACACATGCGAAAAAATAATACATATTTGGAAAACGTCTTAATTGCTATCCCGATTTTCATATGAATTTTTTTCACTTTTTCAAAAGGTGACAAAAAATAATTTGAATATCTTATTATACACTAAGACCTTGGCAATCATTTTTTGTTTTTATGATTTTGGCACATCTACTGCAAATATCAAAAAATAATTCATATTTCGGAAACGTCTTAATTGCTATCCGGATCTTCATATGCATTTTTTTCGCTTTTGAAAAAGGTGACAAAAAATAATTTGCATGGTTTTTCATACATAAGGGCTTAAGTAATAATTTTTTGTTTTTATGATTTTGGCACATTAACTGCAAATGCGATAAAATAATAAATATTTGGAAAACGTCTTAATTGCTATCCCGATCTTCATATGCATTTTTCTCACTTTTGTAAAGGGTGACAAAAAATAATTTGCGTATCTTATTATACACTAGGGCCTTGGTAATCTTTTTTTTGTTTTTATGACTTTGGCACGTCTACTGCAAATATCAAAAAATAATTCATATTTCGGAAAGGTCTTAATTGCTATCCCGATCTTCATATGCATTTTTCTCACTTTTGCAAAGGGTGACAAAATATAATGTGCGTATCTTATTATACACTAGGGCCTTGGTAATCATTTTGTGTTTTTATGATTTTGGCACATCTACTGCAAATATCAAAAAATAATTCATATTTTGTCTCTTCCAAAACATTATTTTTACAAACCACCTGTAGAATTTTTGCTATATTACATGAATAGTAACTTATGCAATAATCATTTTTAATCTAGAAATTCGTAAGAAATATCCTGACGATATTATTATTAAATAAAGTCTTAAGTAACGTCATGATTTTTGCGGTCCTAGTGTACATAAAATTCACTAAAACATGTAAATATTTAAATAGAATTAATATTTTGAGCATTTGGCAACACCGCACAGGCGCATTAATTTTTACTTTTAATGTTCTCATGAAATAGGTCCAGCCAATAACGCATGTACATATTAATACCAGCATGTTAATAGCTGGACGTCCAGCTATTGCACGGTTGGTCCAGCTACTTCCGCATAGGCATAAGTATATATATATATATATATATATATATATATATATATATATATATATATATATATATATATATATATATATATAAATTGAAACTGACCCCGGATATGGGTTCTAGGGGTCCTAGATCACGCTCATTTGATGAAATTTTTTCAAAATTCAAAAGTCGAGATCTCCTCATTAGTGAATTTTTTCTAAGAAAATTCACTAAAAATGAGTTTGTTCATTGTTGAACAAAGATTAAAATATTTTTTGATAATAGAAAGTTATCGATGGTAACACTTTCAAAAAATTCTTAACAACTCTCTAAAAACGATCATCAATGCCTGTTTAAACTTAAAGTATTAATTTTAGTAGTATGTCGTACTAATAGTGTAAAATTCTTATGAAAATTCACTACTATAACGCACTTGCTACATCCCGATTTTTTTTCTCTTAAATCAGATATTTTCCAGGTAGTAAGTTTTAATTGACACACCCTGTGCATAGTATATATACACATACTTTTTTTACCGGACCCGAAATATGTGTCTTGGAGCTCTAAATCGCAAATGTTTAAAGAAATTTTCTGAATCTCCCACTTACTCTTTGCTAATAACATTTCCTAACGAAAATTAACTTAAAACACATTTTTTTAGGTACACTTGGAGAACCCAAATCACCAAAACACATATTTTTAAAGGACCTTGTGATCGTTTCATTAACCACGTAAGCATAATCAGAGGATGAAAAATTCAGAATTCAGAATTTTTCATCCTCTGATGTTGCTAACGTGGTAAGTGATACGATCGTAAGGTCTTTAAAACATATGTGTTGTGGTGATTTGGGTTCTCCAAGTGTACTTATTAGTGCTCATCACAGGTTCCAGTTTTTACATAGAGACATTTTTTTTACTAAAAAAAGCTAAATTAAGCTATGTAGCTAACGAACTTGTTTAAGGTACTTATAGGATGAACCTTATATGTCATAGGTACTATCGTGCTCTTGTCAAAAGCGATGTTATATTACGAAATTCGTATTAAAATCGTAATACTTTAGACTGACCACCGCTTCTGTATAACTTAACCTGGTAAATAAATAAACCCCTAATGAATTACTGAATCAGTTGCTTTGACCACAATCCAACCTTAATACGTATGACAAAGGGAAGCCCTTACATTTTTAATGTAATCGTTAGTAATGCTACTTCAGCATAATACATCACAAGGAACCCTTCATTGAATAATTACCCCCGTTAGGTGAGTCATTATTGTTAAACTAATAATGCCTCGGCTGAATTAAAAATTTAAAAAAGTCCTGACGCAGCAAGTGCGTTATGGATATGAATGTTCAGAAAAATGTTCTTAATAGCAAATATATCTCTTTAATGCAAGCAGGCAACAATGTACCACATTTTATCGAAATAACTTATTGTTTGAAAATGTACAAAAATTTGACGACAATAAACGTTAAAGGTTTCCGAGAAAACTAACTCCCTTGCCAACGCATCTGGGTTAAAAGGTAATTGAGTTATTGGAATTTAAAGCATTTAATAAAAATTCGCTACAAAACGCACTTACTGCGTCTCCATTTTTTTTTACAGACATGCATCATATTTCGATAAAAAATGCAAAAATGCAATCATATAAGGGACGTCCGGAAAAAAATTATTGGTATCACCAACGACCTGTGTGCCATCCTGTGATTGCAGCTCAAGACACCCTATAGTTATCGTATAAATTTTTTTCTCGTATCTTGAGTAATAACAATTATATTGAGCTTTATCGTAGTAATGCGCCACCCTGTTTATATGAAACAGCTGAAACTAAAACTAAACCCTAATATGGATTCTAGGGGGGCTAGATTGCTCTTATTTAAAGAAATTTTTTTGAAATTCAAATGTCGCAGTGTGCTCATTAACGAATTTTTTCTACGAAAATTAGCAAAAAATTATAGATCGTTAAACCACGAACTTAACTAAAACTACTGCCCAAGGATCAGAGAAGGTGCTTTTTTTCTCTCTCGGTGCTCGTCCGAGGCTTTGCCGCCCCAATACCACTGCAACCTTTGGCTTATTGTGCATGCCCTTAGCCATTTTACTCCACCCATTCCAAAATCTGGTCCCATAAATGGTTCTGCTGACCCTCTCTTCGCGAGATTGTCAGCTTCTTCATTGCCTTTGACCCCAGAGTGCCCCGGCACCCAGATGAGGGTGACCTCATTCTGCCCAGCCAGGTCGCTCGTCTCGGCACTCACTCAACAGCCAGGAATTTACCCTTGAGCTACTCAGGGCCTTAAGGGCTGCCTGGCTGTCTTTGGCTATGAGGATCCACTTGTTGTTGTAGCCCTTCCTATTGTTCTCCCGCACACAGTGCAGGATGGCGTACATTTCGGCCTGAAAGACCGTTGCATGGGCTCGGAAGGAAATACTATGACATACCCTCGGTCCTTCCGAATAAACACCTGCCCCCGTGCCACGCTTCCCGCCGGATACGCCAGTAAACCAAACGAGCGCGTCCCGTAGTCTGCCCGGCGTCTCCTCCCGCCATGCCTCGCGGTCAGGGATTTCCACTGCAAAGTTGTTTTCCCTGCAGATTCGTGGGCTCGCGAAGTCTCACCTCATTTTAAGCATGGGCTCCTGAAATTTGCAGTGGCCACTGAAGCCGGGGTTGATCTTCAGTCTGCTATTGCAGGCTAGTCTGTATAGTCCTAGCCTGGCCTCCTCCATAATAACTAAGTGTAAGGGGGCAAGATCCAGCAACACCTCCATGGCGGTTGAATACATAGCCCCTGTGATGCCTAAGCAAGCCATCCTTTGGATCTTCCCTAGTTTTGTTTGGCACTGGATTGTGTCACCTTAGGCCACCAGACAAGTATCGCGTTTGTTAACGATGGTCTGACCACTCTTGTGTACAGCTAGTTGGCCATACTAGGTCTTAGTCCCCACGTTTTTCCATATAGCCGCCTAGTGACGGCTAAGGTCATGACTGCCTTACGCAGTATTTTTTCAATGTGACCATTCCAGGTTAGCTTAGAGTCCAATACGACCCCAAGATATTTTACCCCCATGGCCATTGGAATGTTTCTATCGTATAGAGTGAGAGTTCTGTGGCTCTCCCACTTCTCCCTCCTTGTAAACAGTATGACGGTTGCTTTCTCGGGGCCCATCCCGAAACCTTGACCAACCGTCCACCCTTCCACAACTTTCAGTGCTGTCCGCAGGCGCTTCCACACTGACTGTGTAACCTTACCTCGGACTATAATAATAATGTCGTCCGCATAGCCCTGTACCTCATAACCCCCTCTCGAGAGCCTCACCAGCAGGCCGTCCACGACTAGGCACCAGAGCGAGGGAGACAAAACGCTCCCCTGCGGACACCCCGCCGTGATCACCGCCAGCAGAGTCCCTCCCGCGAGTGAGGTGAACACCGCCCTGTCCCTGAGCATGGAACCGATCCACCCTGACAGCTGCCAGAACCGATCCGAATGAGGTGTTGCTCAAGGCCCCCTCTATGTCTAGGAAGGCCCGCAGCGCCCCCTCCCTGTTTTCCAGCGTATTCTCCAGTGTTAGCACCAGTTGGTGCAGTGCTGTTTTGGTTGAGACTCCTGCTCTGTATGCATTTTGTCAGCAGTGTAGGGGTATGCTTCCAGTAGACCGCCACTAATGTGCCGGCCGAACAATTTTCCATTGTTTTTAGCAGGAAGGACATGAGACTTATTGGCCTCAGGGAGTTTGCCTGGTTTGTTGGACGCCCAGGTTTAGGAATGAATACAACCCTGGCGAGTCGCCATGCCCTCGGAATGTACCTCAAAGCCAGGCTGGCCCTTATAACGAGAGTAAACGCCGGCGCCAGTATATATATCCCCTGTTGGAGCATGATGAGCATTGTTCCATAAAATTCCGGGGATTTGTTTGGCTTAAAGCTATTAATGGCCAATCTCATTTTGCTCCAAGTAACCACCTCTTTAGCGATTGTGCAGTCTACTCTAGATGCCCGCCTATAAGGCGCCACTATTTCTTAATGTTCCCAGTCCGGAGGTGATTAGCTTATTATGTTACAGCCGGCGAAGTGCGTCTGGAGTAAAATTTCCATAGATTCCTCTCCCGACTTCGAAGGCTCACGAGATAGTTCTAAACCATTGAAGTCCAGAATTTACAAGTTGCTTCTTTCCTCCCTGCGGACACCCACGGTACGATAATATTTAGGCTAAAAGCCCTCGTGGTGTGTTGTTGAGCTTATGTTGGTCTGACTGCCCTTGGACAGGATCTTGTGTAGTCTTTTGTTATAGGTCGTTAAGGCCTGTTTATATTCTTCCCATGCTTCCGACCTTTTGGTCGCGTTTAACAGTTTACGATCCTTCGTCCTCCTTTGCCTGAGGTCCTCGTTCCACCACGGGACATTCCTGGTGGACGCCCTCATTTTCAAGGGGCAGTTGCGTTATAAGCCGAGGTGATTGCATCTCGCACTTGGGCAGCCGCAATCTCGAGGTCATTTGAATTGTCTATGGTACTCTTAACCCCTTGTAGTTCCACTGCTAGGTGTGCCCTGTAGGCTTCCCACTCCGCCTTCCGGGATCCCGGTATTTCGACGTTGGCGATTTAAAACCGGATGTATCTGTGGCCTGAGCTATCTACTTTCCTAGGCACAAAGTCACCCAGGAACTGGGTGGAAACTAGATCTAAAACTTCCTAACTCCGTGTTGTGAAGAAGGTCGGTTTATTACCTCTATTCAATATGTCTAAATTAAATGACAGAGAATTGTAAAAGTGACTCATCCCTAGAGTTGTCCGAGCTTCCCCACAACTCATGGTGCGAGTTCGCATGCCGATGATGGTCTGCCATCCACCTGCTCTGCTACCCACCATCAACTGCTCCAATTCCTTGGGTGGAGGAGGGTCCGTGCTGTCCCCTGGCAGAAAGGCTGAACCGACAGTAATGTCCCTCGGCCCATCCGCTCCTCCAGATCGGATTTTGATCGTTGCCAGGTCCCTGGAATAGAAATTCATTAAAGGCAGAAACTCTATCACCTACCTGACAAAAATGCAGACACTCGGGTTCTCGCTGGATTTGCTGTAGATGAGCTGTATAGCAACTCCGCCGAGTCCCTTGTATATCCTTTATAGGAGTACGGTTCCTGGATGAGGGCCACATCCGTGTTCCTCAGAGCCATTAGTAGTCCGGCCGTGGCTGCCCTACTGTGTTGGAGGTTGACCTGAAGGAATCTAAGTCCCATCAACCCGTGGTTGCTTCTCCAGTGGGAGGAAGCTCAACCTTCCCAGGCCCAAGAATTTAAGACTGCAAGAAGCCTAGTCGATCGAGAAGGCGAGAGTCTGTCCTTTCTCCCCTGCCAGTAGATAGGGCCCCACCTGGGCTCATCCCCTCCACTTTTTTCTGCGCATGCGCGTGACGTCATGCGCATGCGCTGACCTGCGCAGACCTGTGACAGTTGACAGCTGACCTGTCAGATTTGACAGGTGTCAAATGTCACTGACCTGACAGCTGTCAGCTGTCAGCTGTCAGCTAACCTGACAGCTGTCAACGTCAGCTGTCACCTGACCTGACATGTGTCAACGTCAAATGTCACCTGACCTGTCAGATGACGTCACAAGCATTCCAAGATGGCTGACCTGTCATAGACAGTCGCAAGCCGGGTTCTCTCTATGGAACTAACCTGAGATGACGTCACAAGCATTCCAAGATGGCTGACCTGTCATAGACAGTTGCAACTCCGGGGGTTCTCTCTATGGAACTAACCTGAGATGACGTCACAAGCGTTCCAAGATGTCTGACCTGTGTGTCCATAGATATCTACAAGTCAGGTTAGCTCTCCATGTGTGTTTGTCTGATTGTTTATTAAGGTTATGTATTTGTTTATTAAGGTTATGTTCGCTCACGTGTCATCTGTTTGTTTATTAAGGTTAAGTTTGTATTTGTTTATTAAGGTTATGTCATGTGTGTTGATTACCAAGGCATCTGTTTGTTTATTAAGGTTATGTATTTTGTTTATTAAGGTTAGGTGTTCGTAAACACAGCTGTTTGGTTTGTTTATTGTGTTGTTGTTGTTGTTGTTAAGGTGTATTGAAGTTTGTTAGGGTATTTCGTTTTTGGCGGGAAATTTGAATTTGTTTGAAAATTTCTGTCTGTTGTGTCCAGAGATCTTACTCCTCAAGCTAGAGAACATTCTATTTGTAAAGTTGTAGAGTGTAGAGAATATTCTCTAGCTCGATGGGAGACATCTGTTGGACACAGTCATTCGGTTTAGTCACACACACATACATATATGAGGAAGATATATTGAGCGGGTAATTTGAAATTTTGATTTTAATTTGAAATATGATTTTTGAAAGAAAAGCATTCGCCAGAAATTAGATTTGAACCCCCAACCATACAGCTTACTAAGATATGCAAACGCCCCTAAACCGATCATGCTATTCAGACATACGATGAAAGTTTGTTATCAGTGGGTATATATATATAAAACAAAAACCTGTTACATAAAACGAGTTTATGAGGTTGCTGAGTTTGTGTGTGTAGGCAGGGGTTGTATCTCTATTACATTTCAATTGAATAATAGGAACTGTAATGTTAAAAACAATTGTTTATTTATAGTAAAAAGAAATTTAAAACACGTACCAATTTACCTATCTAATATCATTTAATAACAAAAAACGTTTGAAGTAAACTATATCAATAAGAAAAACGTATTTACATCTAGATATGTTAATGATTTGTTTTAATAGGGTAATAAAACTCGGGGACTTGGTTTTATTGCCGGCGTGTTTGTTTATGTTAGTGTTTGTATTTTGAATGAATGAATCTAAATTTATATAGGGAGTGATCAAAAACACACAAGTAACAAAACTCAATTTAAAACAACTAAATTAAACTTTGATATACGAGGATTGTTTGATAAGTATTGTTTGTATGTAAACATAAATAATATAATAGTATACTTACATACAGCAAGAGACGTCATACTTGTTTCACGGCTTAGTACACACTAACGTATGTTGAGGTCTTGAATGGGGCCCCGTTATAGAAATAACACAGTTGTTTAATGACATCCACTTGAACCAAACAAAACATATATACGCTGTTGTTGATTGTTAACACACACACACACGTCATGACAGCTCGAAGTCTTTACTTAGACTGACAGAGCTGTGTAATAAAAGACAGACAATTGATTGCCCAACAAGTATCTTAGATAATCTTGTTTGAGCTTGTACAGCTGTTGAACAAACACGTCATGACAGCTCGAAGTCTTTGCTTAGACTGACAGACAGAAAGGGGTTAATAAAAATGCAACAAAATAAAAATAAAACAACTGTTTTACATACAATAAAAATTTATTAGGATTAATTAAGTTGTACATATTGATACATAAATGACATACAATTATTACATAATGGCTCTAACGATACCCGTTAGAGGTTTATATTCCATTACACTGTCATGAATAACCAGACAATAAACACGAGTATTTTTTGGGAAGTTGGCGTGACTCATAAACTCCACCTTAATGTCCACCGTTGAAGACTTGATTGACTCGTTCTGGTGCTGACAGTCAATCACAAATAGAGCTCTGTCTTTAAACTCGTCATAATTCAAGATAGGCTCCGACATGTTTTTATAACAGAAGCTTTTTTGAAAATCTGTATACATGTTATAGGCTTCTGCATATTTCGATTTCTCAAAATCCATATTCATAGATTCATAAGGGTAGCATTCTGAATTTAGAAACACTCGAAGGTCCATCATACCAATGTTATCGAAATAGTCTGACCTCTTCTTCACGTTATCCTTACGATCTGTTTGAAATGCTATAATCACATATCGAGGTCTTTCCAAGTTGGTTGCAGTTTTAACAGCCCACACATCTCTGTTGATATCTCTGAGTGCTGGTAACTCGTATATGTCCCATTTACGGTATGCGAGAAATATAGAGGTGTCTTTGGCTATTTTATCCATCAGTTCCAATTTCATTTTATCATTGGGAAAGACATGTTTTACCTTTAAAAACATATTGGTTACGGTAATTTTTGCTCGTGCCGTACCTGTGCTGTAATAGCCATTGGAATCGTTTCGACTTCTTGTAAAGCGGAAAGTATGTTTGCCACAGAGAACTCCTTTGAAATGATGAAAGAAACTGAAGAGGAACCAGACAGGTATGAGCATGTGAAACTTGTTATCATTTAAGGTGATGTGCTCCGACGACACATTCAGACCGGCGTTGCTAAGAGATTGGGCTTCATTCTTACTGAACGATAGCAGACTTTTGATGATGGTTGTGGTGTATGGGTCTCGCACTCGTTCCACTTCCTTGTTATTTAACTCATAGGTCATTGATTCAAACAGAGCTGCTCCTCCATTATTTGACAGATAACAAGCACCAGTGGCATTTTGGATTGCTACAGGTTCCAGAGCACCTTCGATTATTAGAGCTGACTCGGCCAGACATACGAACGCATCTTGTTGGTTGATGGCTATTTCAATTTCATCGCTGTTACCAAACGATTTAGTTGGTGAATAGTAAGAGCGCAGCTCTTCTCGATCGATGCCATCATCAAACACGGGTTCTTTGAATATTTCTAGTTTTGACGACATGATAACCCAGGCTTTGCAGGAACTCAATATTATCGGGACGAAGCGTACCCTTTGACGTGTCTGACTCAACTGAATTTGATGTGGTAGATGCACTTGCTTTTATATCCTTGAAGACCAACATACTAAGCAACTTTTATAAGTTTCAAGCGAACAGACACCTCCTCACCTTGAAAGTTGACAGGAACTGAATCTTGGTCGACGATGTCTATGCTTATATTGGAAATCTCTTGCTTGTTCACCGGCAAGTAAATTAAATTTTTAGGTTCTATGTCGATTGCGTAGCCAGGATCAACCATCGGAGCAAACTCATACAGCGTATGTGAGGGTTGTCCGTTATAATAGGAACCAGACACGATATTGGTTTCGATGCGAATCTGTCTAACATCCACTATATCAACAGGTAAATCAGATTCATAAAAGGTGTCCGGCTGAAGAACTTGTTTTGAAAAGCCCAACATTCGCCCAATCGAACCATCAAATTCAAAACTGACATTTGTATAACACTTTAGTCTGCATTTGATGGTGTTCGGATTAGGTCTCAGAATCAGAGCCTGTTGCTTTTGTTCGTGTGTTGCTGTAGCACCAACAAGTTCATTTTGAAGTAACTCTTCCAAGTGTGTTATTTCATAAGCACCGGTGGGTATCGTGATGGTTCGCCAACCGGTTCCTTCTTTTACATGAAATTTGTTTTTACCTTCATAGATGTTGGGTATGTTGTTGTAGGTGTGAAAGCCTATCAAGGCAACAGCATAATTACCATCCAAAACAATTGGTGGATGGTAGTCTGACGACAGATGGGAGCTGCGGTCTTTCAACACAAAGGTGTGCGCCATGACTGATACACACAGGCTACTGTTTCAGTCTTTTATTGCATTGGTTTTTGCAGATACAACCCATAACCGTAGCGCTGTTTCTTGAGATACATGCCTTTGCCCAGTCTCTTGCATTTTGGCTTAAATTTCAAGCCACTCCCTCTCCTACCCATCGCGATGGCTTCCATTGTTTTGTTGTGTCGTTCTTCCTCCTCTAGTTTCTGTTTCGCAGACTTGGCATCGTTCACGGCTTTGGCAATACCTGCAGCACCGCCACCCAGAGCTCCTAGTGCTGACAGCCCACCAAATATAAGAGGCAACAACGGAAGGAAGCCTCCACTTTTAGGTATTGGAATAACTCGAGGTTTCTGCACATTCTTACGTCCACCAATGTTTCTAACGATTGTATGAGCTATATCAAACACGGCGTTCGCTGTTGGAATAAGGTTTCTATCTTTTATAACTTCCTCAATCAGACTTAGTATGTTTTTAAAGGGGACCTTCTTCTTTGGCTTCGAGTTGATTACATAAAACCCCTCATCAAGTTTTCTGTTAACTTTCATGGTGTTTGTAACGCCCCGCAACGTTTCAGCAAAACCTGTATCTGTCTTTGTTAATAACAACCCTCACTCTGTGACACCAACATGCATACTGACTGGGTGTCTCACTTGCATTCATATATATATATACACACCCAATAAAATATAGTTTAGTTTAAGTTAAGATGCGTACCAGCAAACACGCTTCTGCCTTACCCATTACAAATATAGACGATGTTGTTACGGACACAGCTCAACAACAACTGAGGCATGGTCCTCTCTTTCCAAACACCGTTCGCTGTATCATATGTGGTCCGAGTGGTTGTGGTAAAACTAATGTCATGCTGAGTTTATTGTTTGAAGCAAACGGTTTAAAATTTGATAACGTGTATGTGTATTCAAAGTCTCTGTATCAACCGAAATACAAGATGTTAAAGGAGGTGATGAATGCAACAAAAGGTGTTGGTTACTATCCTTATAGAGAAAACGATGAAATATTAGATCCGGCAGATGCCAAGGACAACTCTGTGTTTATATTTGATGATGTAGCTTGTGACAAACAAGATAAAATAAGAGCATACTTCAGTATGGGCAGACATAAGAATATTGATTCATTCTATCTCTGTCAAACATATACACGAATACCCAAGCATCTGGTACGTGACAACACCAATGTTATTGTGTTATTCAAGCAAGATGAAACCAATTTAAAACATGTGTACGACGATCATGTAACCACCGATATGGACTTTAAACAATTTAAAACTATCTGCCACCAATGCTGGAAAGATAATAAGTATGGTGTGTTGGTGATTGTGAAGGAAAACGATGTACACAAAGGTCGATATAGAAAAGGATTCGATAGATATATATTATTCTAACAATGGTAGACAGGACAGACAGCTGTCTAACACAGCTGTCATACAGGTGTCTAACACAGGTGTCTAACACAGCTGTCTAACACAGCTGTCTAACACAGCTGTCTAACACAGCTGTCTAACACAGCTGTCTAACACAGCTGTCTAACACAGCTGTCTAACACAGCTGTCTAACACAGCTGTCTAACACAGCTGTCTAACACAGCTGTCTAACACAGCTGTCTAAGACAGCTGTCTAAGACAGCTGTGTTAGACAGCTGTCTAAGACAGCTGTCTAACACAGCTGTCTAACACAGCTGTCTAACACAGCTGTCTAAGACAGCTGTGTAAGACAGCTGTCTAAGACAGCTGTCTAAGACAGCTGTCTAAGACAGCTGTCTAACACAGCTGTCTAACACAGCTGTCTAAGACAGCTGTCTAACACAGCTGTCTAACACAGCTGTCTAACACAGCTGTCTAACACAGCTGTCTAACACAGCTGTCTAACACAGCTGTCTAACACAGCTGTCTAACACAGCTGTCTAACACAGCTGTCTAAGACAGCTGTCTAAGACAGCTGTGTTAGACAGCTGTCTAAGACAGCTGTCTAACACAGCTGTCTAACACAGCTGTCTAACACAGCTGTCTAAGACAGCTGTCTAAGACAGCTGTCTAAGACAGCTGTCTAAGACAGCTGTCTAAGACAGCTGTCTAACACAGCTGTCTAACACAGCTGTCTAAGACAGCTGTCTAACACAGCTGTCTAACACAGCTGTCTAACACAGCTGTCTAACACAGCTGTCTAAGACAGCTGTCTAAGACAGCTGTCTAACACAGCTGTCTAACACAGCTGTCTAACAAGACAGCCGGACATCGTGATAAATAAGAAGGCATGTACCGTGACAGAGTCAGTATATGTTAAACCACCACACAACCTGTATCGCTCAAACAAATGATTAGACCGACTGGTAACACCAAAAACAGTTGTAGCACAATGGAAGTGTTGGGTAAGGAAGAGCGAAAAGTTAAGAAAAGGATTTTACAACTTGCTGACAATATTCGAAAAAAACATTTAATGCTTAAACTTAACAGAGCTGAGAATGATGATGCTCTGCAACGTTTATATAAACCACTTGTTGAGCCCCTAAGTGAAATATCTAAAAACACAGCAGCACTGCAGCAGCAACAGCCATCGCAACCACCAAAGGTTGAACAAATCAAAGACGAAGTCGATATACCAGAAACGAAACCCCAAGTACAGTTCCTTAAAGACCATGAAGTTTTTGAAGCTGAACCAAGGGAAGAGGCTGAGGCGACAAGTTCCGATGAGGACATCCCAACATTTGAAGAGCTTGAGGCAGACCTACAAACTGTCACAACCAACCCTGCATATCAAGAATTTTTGGAGCAATATCCTGAACGAGTTCGATATTATGTAGACAAGTATTTTACTGAACCACCGAGGCTTGCTACTATTGATCAAACGTATGGTGCTCGCTACGCTAAAGATACTGGTAGCTGGAGTCTTGGCAACAAACACTTGGACTTTACTGATGCTGAGATTCAACTGGGCCAAAGGAGATACCCGCAAACACAAGGTTTGCTAGAATTGATATTTATGAAAACACCTAGAGGGTATACCTATGATGATCTTCAACACTATAGAGATATTCTAGAAGCAACTAGTGTTCATAAAATGAACTATGATCCTAACGCACGAACCAAGGGTTGTTCCTCTGAAAAGTATCTGACTCTAATAAAACCAGTGATAAATCCACGAGGTCGTAGATCCTCAACACCTCAAGGTTTTGGTTACACCTACGAGGAAGACGATGACGACAGCACCGACAGACATCTTAACAAAAAACAAAAGACTGAACTTAAAACTCAGAGTGATAAGAGCAGCGATAGCAACGGCATGAGCCCTAACAACAACATCAGCACCAACAACTATATGATACAAAATAACAAACAAATAGCCTATGTGTATTGGAATGACATAAACGAGTTGGTTGACAGACTTAGACTTTTAGTGGCTTCCCAAGTTGCAGGTAATACTGCTCATAACAACGAAATTCAGTCAATCTTGGAAGAACTAAAAGAAGCTAGTGTTATCACCTAGTAAGCCCACAGCCATGAAGAGACACCGACGACAACAACAGCAACAGCACCAACGCAACACTGAACCATCTAATGTTAATAATTCTATAAATGTATTCCAACAAAGAGTTTACATACTTGTACTTAGAATCAAATAAAAGTCTTTGTTAAAATTAATGTGTTTTTATTTTGTAATACAATTAAAAAGTATGTCTTAAAGCAATAATATCCTGAACAAACTTATCTTGTGGTACATCTGCTAAAATACATGGATGATGTCATACTTCTAACGACTGTATTCTAGACAAGCTCAAACACGAATAATGTGGGGTTATTGAACAGATATAACACAAGGTCATCAACTGACAGGTTGTTTACCTTTAAGAGGGCCTCTCTCTTGTGTATATTAAACAGATACACAGACAAGCTCAAACACGATCAAGGTTAACAACTGTAAAACGTTGTTTATCCTTTGTAAGACCTCTCTCTCTCTTACATCAGTTTGTTTCCTCAATACAAGAGACAGAGACACTTGTTCAGTATGTGTTAAGTCGTGAAACAAGGATGACGTCTCTTGCTGTATGTAAGTACACTCTTATTATTATGTCTGTTTGCATTCAAATAACAAATACAAACATAACCTTACTAAACAATCAGATGATTGGTAATCAACATGTATACAAACACCTAACCTCATATGTAAACAACAACTGGCTTTTGTTTTATATATACAACAGCGAACAAACTTTTAACGTGTGTGTCTGTGGAGCTATTGGTTTAGGGACAGTGTATATATGTAAAGCAAACAACGGCTGATTCGAGGTTCGTGGGTTCAAATCTAAGTTCAGGCGAATGCTTTTCTTTCAAATACACATGCATCTGTCAGTTTAAGCAAAGACTTTGAACTGTCATGACGTGTTTGTTAAACAGCATGTATAAGCTTCAACAATGGCAATCAGTTGTCTGTCTGTCTGTATCCTCAACACAGAAGACACCTGTTCAGTAGTGTGTGTATTAAGCTGTGAAAGAAGGCTGACGTCTCTTGTTGTATGTAAGTACAATCTTGTATTATCTCTGTTTGCATTCAAATAACAAATACATAACCTTAACAAACAATCATATGACTGGTAATCAACACGTGTGTGTGAACATAACCTTAATAAACAAATACAGACAGTAGTGTGTGTGTGTGTGTGTGTGTGTGTGTGTGTGTGTGTGTGTGTGTGTGTGTGTGTGTGTGTGTGTGTGTGTGTGTGTGTGTGTGTGCGAACATAACCTTAATCAACAAATACAAACATAACCTTAATAAACAATCAAAATGGTTTGGTAATCAGTCTGTATACGAACACCTAACCTTAATAAACAAATACATACATAACCTTAATAAACAAATACAAACATAACCTCAATAAACAATCAGATGGTGTGTACTAAGCATGTCATACAACACTTAACCTAAATAAACAATCAGACAGATGGTATTCTTCAAATACACACATGGAGACCTGACTTGTAGATATCTATGGACACACAGGTCAGACGGAACATCTTACGTCATCACAAGACAGTTAATACCTAACCTGACTTGTGGCTATCTATGGACACACAGGTCAGACATCTTGGAACGCTTGTGACGTCATCTCAGGTTAGTTCCATAGAGAGAACCCCCAGGAGTTGCAACTGTCTATGACAGGTCAGCCATCTTGGAATGCTTGTGACGTCATCTCAGGTTAGTTCCATAGAGAGAACCCGGCTTGCGACTGTCTATGACAGGTCAGCCATCTTGGAATGCTTGTGACGTCATCTGACAGGTTAGGTGACATTTGACGTTGACACATGTCAGGTCAGGTGACAGCTGACGTTGACAGCTGTCAGGTTAGCTGACAGCTGACAGCTGACAGCTGTCAGGTCAGTGACATTTGACACCTGTCAAATCTGACAGGTCAGCTGTCAACTGTCACAGGTCTGCGCAGGTCAGCGCATGCGCATGACGTCACGCGCATGCGCAGTAAAAAGTGGAGGGGATGAGCCCAGGTGGGGCCCTATCTACTCCTGCCTTCCTGCTTAGAACCGACCAGTATTGTATCCCCAGTTCAGGGTTCTTGATCTTGAGTCTACTGATCACCGTCTCCTACGAGACGGACGTACGAGGATCTTGCGTCTCTTTGGGAGTTCCTTGTGCTCGACGGCTGTCAAGTCCGCCCCCTCCCAAATCTGACCGAGGCCCCCAATCGTTTTCCGCAGCCGGTCTCACGACTGCGGGCCAGCACTTGTTATCCAGAGGATGCCTCTCACTAGGTGCGTCGGTGGAACTGAGGCAGGCTTTCCCCTTCCTGAAGAGAGTCCACCGCAGCATATACAGGCCTACCTTCCCCTGGTCTAGAGTGACATCAGGATGGCGTGTGTCAATCACCGCTATCCCGAAGCCCTCCGCAGCCTCCCTATACGACCCAGTCTGCGCCGGTGTTCCGGCCTTAGCCTTTTTGGGACGTCTGTCTGTAGTAGGGGTGCTAGAACCCGAGTACGGCCTCTTCTGACACGCACTCTCCTCTTGCGCCTTAACAGGTGCCCTGGCCCTTTTGGGACGTCTGTCTGTAGTAGGCGTGCTAGAGTCCGAGCGCGGCTTCTTCTGACTCGCACTCCCCTCTTGCGCTTTTACAGGTTTCCCGACCGTCCACGTCCCGGTCGCTTATTTCTGCGCTCTCCGGAGCTTCATTCTTTGCGCCCCGGAAAGATGCTTGTACTGCCGGGACAGTCCCTCTACCCCTACAGTAGGGTCCTCACTGGTGAAGGGGCCCCCAGAGTCCACGGATCTCGCCGTCCTCCGGTGGGACCCAACCTCCAGCTTGGGTGTCGGCGACAAATATGTGGCCGAAGCTAACTCCCGATCCCCCGTATCTGCGTCGGTCGTGAGACCTCCAGAGTTCGTCGACGCTGCCGCCCCCTGGCTCGTCTCCGTTTCCGGAATATACTCAAGGCACGAGTCTGTAGTCGGAGCTACTCCTCGAGCCTCATAGGTTTTGGTTTTATTTATATTTATGTTCTTCATGGTGCCCCCACGAGAATGGGGGAAATACTGTCCACACCATCAAAACCCCCTGTGTGGTGCAAGGCACCATCACCCTAGTGCAATTCATCCCAAAGAACGGGTCACGTGATACCGTGGATTGGGGGACTTTTTTTTTCGACCTCCACTCGTGTTTAGTTATCAGTAGGGTCACCTCATGCAGGATGCGGCTCTTCACTGCGCATGACTGCCTTGGAGAAAGCTTCATCGAAAGCTCATGTTCCTGTTTCCACTTCCTCAGCTTGCCCCCTGAGGTCCTTTGGCCCACGACTCCTCGACCCCATCAATTGTCGTTAGAACGAAATATTATATTTATTTGAATAAACGTAAATGCCGACTAGAAATTTACAAATGAATGAATGACGAATGAATATTACTTCCACATTGTCACAATGTGTGAAAATTTTTGTCGCCCATGCGATACTTCCACACGTTGTGACACAATGGAAGTAATACAACTGACAATAAATCTTTTACGTCCAATTAGACAAGTGTGTGCTACCGGCTGGCACAAAGATCATGTCATTAGAAATAACCAAACATCGTAGCATGAAATTGTAATATTGATTTCACATCGTTACGTGTGGAATTATCGCATCGGCGATAAAAATTTCAAAACCATTTTTTCGCTTAAACGTCGTAAAAACTATGAAAACATATAGAAAACATGACTTGGGAACGAAACATTTTTTGTCAATCGGTCTGTATGGCTTCGTATCTGTCTGTTTATATCCACGATAACTTAATAACGAATTGAGATATCGTCTTTAAATTTGGTATAGAGTTAGTATTCGACAAACGGTTCGGATAGTGTTTGAGTGAAATCCTTTTTGGGGGTAGGAGATGAAGGGGTGTGATTTGGTCAAAATTGACATTTTTTCGTTAAACTCGAGTAATCTAATTGTTCATAGAACAGAAAACTATCCAAGAGGGCATTCCTAATCGTGAAAATATATTTAATATAAATTTTATATTATAATAGTTATACAAATGTTCGCTAGCATAAATCCAAGTAGTATCCTTTATAATTAAATAGGTCGCATAGAAATTATAATTATTGACCTGGAATTGCTCATTTTACATGTTTAGATAAATAATAATCAAGTGGGAATTGCAGAGTACAGTATAAGGAATGCTGATTGATGAGGTTTGCAATTTTGTGAATTATGTAGACCAAGCAAGGTTATAAGTAGTGTTGTTGGTAAACATTAAGAGACTTTTTGACTTTTGACTTTTGCTTTGAAAATGTAAAGACTAATATCAGAGATTTTTGATTAGATTCTTAAAATGTAAAGACGCGAGACTTTTAATTAAGATTTCATTATGTAAAGGTTTTGGTTTTAAATTTTATTCGGTTAAGTTAGTTTAAAAAAGTTGTTAATTCTTTTTATTCTTTATTAAAATTTATTAAAAATTACATTGTTCCCATGTCCATAGTATCCTAATTATAAACAACTTAATCCCTAAATATCCTCCGCAACTTAAACATGGTCCTTCGAAGCCAACAGTTGAAAAACATGGTTCGACAAAAAAGTAACCAGTGCCGTTGGTGATACGGTGAGCAGTAAAATTCCTCATTTAAATCAATTATCCTTATCAAAGATCCTTTAACTCAAGTCTCCAAATACCTTTTTAGTGAATTTTCTTAAAAAAATTCACTAATGAGGAGATCCCGACTTTTGAATTTTGAAAAAATTTCTTCAAATGAGCGCTAATTAGGTCCCCCAGAACCCATATCCGGGGTCAGCTTCAATTTTTATATGTTTATATATATATATATATATATATATATATATATATATATATATATATATATATATATATATATATATATATATATATATATATATATATATATATGAATGTATCACACCGATAACTCAAAAAATAATGGGCCGATTTTGATCAAATTTGGTAAATACCTTCCTTTTGCAAATGGCTTGGATAAGTTCGTTAGTCAGGAAAATCGACCCAGGTTTTCCCGAAAAATTTTGGGTTTTCCTTCAAAAAAAATTTATATCTCCGGAATTAACAAAGTAAGGGCAACCAATTTGGTACGCTGATTTATGTCATTATAGGTGAGGTGCCTACCCAAATTTAGCTCTGTAGGTCAAAAGACAAAAAAGTTATGGGCATTTAAAGAAAAATAAATTGGGGTTTTCCTCAAAACGTCAAAGTGACAATTTAAAACGTCAAAATTCGCAACATTTAGGCAAAGAACTTGATTCTAATACGGGCTATGGAAAGAAAATGTCTTAAGAAGAATGTTTTACAAACCCTGAAGTCTTAGTTTCAACCGTCATCGTCCTTCATTTTACTAAAATATTTCCAGAAAATTCATTTCAAATAGACCCTTTTTCTGATGCTTGGCAGTAGCCTTAGCTATAGAATTTATTGTTTAATGGTATATAATTTTTGTAGAATTTTCGTAAAAAATCAATAAAGCTCAATATATCCGTTATTATACAAGATATGAAAAAATATTGTATACATTAATTATACGGTGTCTTGAGCTACACCTTAAAAAATTATTGCTACCATCACAGGGTGGCCCATAAGTCGTTGGTGATACAAATAATTTTTTTTTTGTGGAAAACGCCTTATGTTTTTGCATTTTCCATCGAAATATAATGCATGTTTGTAAGTTAAGAAATTCTGGACGCAGCAAGTGCGTTATGGTAGCGAATTTTGATTAAATGCTTCATATTTGAAAAGCTCAATTTGCTATTAACCTATAAGGTTGACCAAGAAACGGATTTTTTCGGTTACATTTTAAGTTTACTTTCGGAAATTGCTATACGTTTTCAAACAATAAAGTTATTTTGATGAAACATGGCACATTGTTTTTACTATATAGGTTTTACTGGTAACCAAATTTGATGCCTGCTTTCGAAAAAAAAACCACATATTTGCTATTAAAAACATTTTTATGAAAATTCACTACCATAACGCACTTGCTGCGTCCAAATTTTTTTATTTTAGGTAAAAACAAATATAGGACAGAAGCGTCCAAATCCAAAGCAAATAAAGGACAGAAGCTTCGAAATCCAAAGCAAATAAGGACACAAGCGTCCAGGAAAGTACCAAAATAAGGTCAGTTCCAAATAAAGTACCTATACAGATTCAAATATAGGACATAAGCGTCCAGGAAAGTACCAAAATAAGGTCAGTTCCAAATAAAGCACCTATGCAGGGTCTAATAAGGACACAAGCGTCCAGGAAAGTACCAAAATAAGGTCAGTTCCAAATCAAGCAACTATACAGGATCAAAGTCAAAAGAATCAAGGACACAAGCGTCCACAAAAACACCAATACAGGGTTAAAGGCAAAAAGTAGGTCACAAGCGACCAATAAACCAAATCAAAAACGAACTAGGCATCAGACAAGGTAACAAAAAACTACGAATATTCATTAAATCAAATAAAATTAAGGAAGCGCAATGGAGGAACTAAACATAACAATCACAAGACGTTTGAGACAACTAAAATTACGGGTAAAATATTTTATCAAAAAATTAGAAGAAGCGGAAAATTATGGAGGATGACGATATACTTGTCAGCTATGAAGTCATGATAAAAATATTAAATATGCAATGGAAAAAACTAGAAGAAGACATAATGGAAATAAATAGAATAACAGAATCAGAAAATCTAGATGAAGCTCATTTGACGCTAAACCAATGGTACGTTATGCACAATCAACCAAGGGTTGCGGTGCTATCGGGGCGGCAAGGCCGCGGACGAGCCCTGAGGGAACAAAAAAAAATGGTACGTTAAGTCCATGGTCAAGCTGAAAAGAGCAATTAAGAAACAAACACACCACGATTCAGGGGTTAGGTTACCCTTACTCAAGCTACCAATACCAATCTTCACATGCAAGTACAACGAACGGACAGCATTCCAAGAGCTAGTCCAGAAGGCAATAGACTCAACCGTTGAGGAATTCTGCACTAAAACAGCGTCAATAAGCAATCATGACAAATTTAAGTTAAAAGTTGAAGTTACATTCGAAAACGAAGTACCAGAGGCAGAAGAAGCCACAGACGAACAAGAAAGATTAAATTTAAATTGAAGTAAGGAGGTACCAGAGGTAGAGGAAGCCAGAGACGAGCAGGAAAGATTTAATTTAAAAGTTGATCCAGATAATCTGATATCTGGAGCCGAATCAGCGGCGGAGATTATAACAAATGTAAGTGGACAAAACAATTTATCAATTTTTGAGACATCAATGACAAGAGTGAAGAAAGAGGTACAAGAGGTAGAACAAGCATTAGTACAAACAGAAAAAATTCCAATAGAAACGAAGGTAGAGAAGGAAGATTTTTATATAGAGAATATTCAATCTGAAGATCAGATCAGGTGGGTTCAATTGAAGTAAATTGTCCAGCAACAAATCACAGAGTATTGCAAAATTACCGAAAGAAGTGCAGAAAGAAAAAGTGTTGCAGCTGCCAGCCAATGGGGCAGACAAATCGCTTGGTACATACTGGACACCAAGGGAATATACAGTCAAATGGAAACTTAAAATATGCAGAAGTGGTAACAATAAGGGAAATATTATCGACAATAGCTAAGTTATTTGACCCATTAGGGTTTTATATGATAGTCACATTTATAATTTCTTCTGTATTTCTTCCAAAAAATCTAAATGCTAACTACACATTTTGAAAGGCTAGGATAATTTTCACTGTCATATTTTTTATGTAGTGCCATTAGCAGAGCATAGTTTCTTATACTGTACCATTAAGTTAACAAGATGTTGCAAAAACAAATTTTATCAAAACAGCTCCTGATTAAATTATAATTTCAAACAGTACAGATTCATTTTGAAACAAAGAGAAAAATGTAAGAATGTGCAATTTATAATATAATGCTAATCTGGATATTGGAGATTTATAATTAATTAGACGTCAGAACAATTTACACACGATACAATATTTTCCTATATATTCATAAATTTTGTGCGCCAGCCTGTATAATCTCTGACATATCAAGGTTAAAAGCAGTTAAAAAGAATCGTTTTAAAACTTGCAACCCTAAAAGGCAATGCCCCTGTAAACTCGTCTAAAACTGGGTTGTATTGTCTGTAGGGTAGTGTAGAATACATGGGCGGAGCGCGTCCAGATCATTGAACATTGACAAAAGCCGTTCTTGTTCCGGAACGTGTCCACTGGAGCCTCACAAGCTCCGTGCACACTTACACATAGAAACCTCTGACACATTTACACACATACACAGCACACCAACCATAAACTACATACATACATCCGTCACTCTGTCACGTTTGCGTTATGGGCCGGCATGTGCTTTATTAACACTCCTTCCAACATATGTCAGGTACCTTTCACTCAGCTTGGATATATTTTTCTTCCGGAGCTTTACGTTGTAAGCGCACCCGGAAGCTCAAGAGTGGAAAACAAATTGTGCAGGCATATTTTGTTAGCGACAAGCTTCTGGTTATAATACTATAAAAAATAGTGCTGAAAATTTAATCATAACTTCCACATAGCTGTGATAATTTATTGTCTTCAGAAAGACATTCTCATGGAATGAATTTAGGGCCCATGACTTGACCACAAAGAAAATATTTGTATTCATGTACCCATCAACTTTTGAAACGTTATATTGCTCGAGTTTTATTGAAAAAATGTAAATTTTCACGAAATACCCTACCCCCTAAAGCGATCCTACCCACAAAACAAGTTGAATCGTTCCTTTGTCGGGTGCCAACTGGATACCAAATTTGAAGATGACATCCCAATTCGTTCTAAAGTTATTGCGCCTAATAAAAGACAGCCTTACATGCCGACAGACCGACTAAACGACAGACAAAAAAATGTTTGTTACAGAATCAAGTTTTTTATATGTTTTGAGACTATTTACGCAGTTTTAGCAAAAAAAAATTCGAAATTTTGTTCAACAATATTCCACCCCTAATTTAATTTCAGCGCAGAATACCGGATGTTTGATGAAATTAAAATTTTTCTAATCAATAAACCCTAAAACGTTATATTACTCGAGTTTTAACGCAAACAAGTCAATTTTAACCAAATCACCCCCATTCATCCTCTACACGCTAAAGCAATTTTACCCAAAAACAATCCGAACAGTTTGTTTCTCGAGTGCTAACTGTGTACCAATTTTGAAAGCGATATCTCAATTCGTTCTAAAATTATCGTGGCTACAGACAGACATACAAACCGACAGACACAAAAACTCGTTCCCAAATCAAGTTTTATAAATGGTTTGATCCTTTTTACGACGTTTAAGCGAAAAAAAAATCTTGAAATTTTTGTCGCCGATGCCATGCTTCCACACGTCGTGACGATGTGGAAGTAATACCACAATTTCATGCTACGATGATTGGTTATTTCTAATCACAAGATTTTTGGGCCAGCTGGTAGCACACACTTGTCTGATTTGACGTAAAAGATTTATCGTCAGTTCCATTACTTCCACGTCGTCACAACGTGTGAAAGTATCGCATCGGCGATAAAATTTTTTTTTTTCGTTTAAACGTCGTGTGTGTTTTGTTTCTTAAACGTCGGCCTATTTCCGCAACTATGTCGAATCACCGACGCCAGGGAGCAGTTTCACCTCACTATCCTGGAAATGTTTGCCGAACCCCTGTCCTTCTGTAAGGAGGGTAGGGATTTTTAACGTGCCCAACATCGCATGGATATGAGACCGACGGCTTTACACCACATCCGAAGGGCGGAACGTGCAGACATTCAACTTGCTCAAATACAATGCCAGAATCTCGGTTGATGTTAATGTTACGGTTTGTGCTGGAAAAGTGAAAGGAGTACCCTGGAGTCTAACCCAGTACCTTTCGTTTCAGAGGCACACGTTCTTACCCTTGAACCACCGAGGCTCTGTTTAAACGTCGTAAAAAGTATCAAAACATATAGTCAAGATGATTCGAAAACGAAAATTTGTTTTGTCTGTCGGTCTATCGGTCTGTATGTGTGTCTGTTTGTAGCCACGATAACTTCAGAACGAATTGCTATATCGTCTTCAAATTTGGTTAGCAGTTAGCACTCGACAAACGAACAGTTCTGATTGTTTTTGGGTGAAAATTAAGGTTTCTTCGTTAAAACTTGAGTACTATAGCGTTAGAGTTTATTTATTAGAAAACTTTTCATTTCATCAAAAATCTGGTATTATGTGCTGAAATTAAATTAGGGGTTTAATGTGTAGGGGACGAATATTGTTGACAAAAATTTGGAATTTGTTTTTGCTAAAATGGGGTAAAAGTCTCAAAACATATATAAAACTTGATTTTGGAACGAAATTTTCTTTGTCTGTCGGTCGGTCTGCCAGTTGGTCATTCTCTTGGCCTATCGGTCTGTCGGCATGTACGTCTGTCTGTTAATAGGCGCAATAACTTACAAACGAATTGAGATATCATCTTAGAATTTGGTATCCAGTTAGCACCCGACAAAGGAACGCTTCGAATTGTTTTTGAGTAAGATCGTTTCCGGGGATAAGTGAAGAATACACTAAGTGAATAAAGATTAGAACTACTATTTATATGTTAGTTGCCAGACAGCTTCCGAACAGCGTCAAAGGTATACAGACATACAGACAGAGATTTTGCGCAACTGTATATGGCACCATTGACAAATCATGTATTGCGCAGCATATTTGGGATAATAATCATCATGTAGATAAAGAAAATCCCAAGTTAATCAAAAATGTCAGGCAGTCGCGTCAGCTTGATGCCTACGAAAGTATATATATATATATATATATATATATATATATATATATATATATATATATATATATATATATATATATATATATATATATATATATATATATGACGGTCTGTATGTCTGTCTGTTTTTAGCCACGATAACTAAAAAAGAGGTCCGCTGCAATGCATTTTTTTTGAATTTTTGTCGAAAAGCTTCTTTTGGATAATTATATCTTAGCACGTATGTAACCAACTTGCACAGGTTCGTGAAAATTGGACTACTTTTTTCTACTATAGAGGTTTTATATACATATGTATATATATATATATATATATATATATATATATATATATATATATATATATATATATATATGTGTATATATATATATATATATATATATATATATATATATATATATATATATATATATATATATATATATATATATATCGTTAGAAATTTGAACAAAAATATTTTGATGATTAGAGTAGGTCCGGTTCTGTGCAATCCATTGTTCGAACTATTATCTTAATTCACTATGTAAACACTGGAACCTATGATGGGCACTGGTAAGCACACTTGGAGAACCCAAATCACCACAACACATCTTTTCAAAGACCTAAAAATCGTTTCGCTAGCAACGTTTGCAACATCAGAGGATGAAATTTTTTAAAATTTTTTCATCCTCTGAAGGTGCTAACGATGTTAGCGAAACGATCGTTAGGTCTTGAAAAAGATGTGTTGCGGTGATCTCGCTTCTCCAAGTGTTATCTTAATAACCAGCGTGTCCTTCTTAGAAGGAATATTTGATAACGACGCAGAGTATAACAATGGCAGGTATGCAGTTTTAATTACAGGGATGTAAGACTCAACAGTTAGGGTCTGTCTGTATGCGTTCCTAGAGGACGCTGTTCGTAACTGCTTGTCAACTAACATATAAATAGTAGTTCTAGTCTTTATTCACTTAGTTTATTTATCCCTCTGATGACGCTAACTTTGTTAGCGAAACGATCGTCAGGTGTAAGAACTGTATTGCGATGAATTGGGTTCTCCAAATTGTACTTGTGCATGAAAGGTTTTCATATATAAACATTTTCACACCTTCTAATAATAAAGACAACATTTTAAAATATTTAATTTTTTCAGTTAGTTAAAAAATACCGCAATCCATAGCTGTATTTAATACCTGCAAATTTCGAGTTACCCATTTCTTATGATTTTTAGCTTATCCCTCCAATTCTAGTTTACTCTATCTGACAACGTTGTTAGACTGCGTCCGTGCTGAAGCTCAGCTGTCATTCGCTATTGTATGGTATAGTCATTTATTGTCAATTGTCAATATCAAATTGGAAATTTAGGTTAGTAGAAACACACGCTATAAACAAAGAAGAAGATATTGGAAATTTAGCCTCAAATTTAGGTTTTAGACCTGATACAAGTATTAGAGAGATATGATAATGCGGCTACCTATCTTTGCACTGTCACGCGAATGCGACATGGGGTGAGCATAGTCGGAATATAATATTATGCCAATGCTGCGGTACAATGAGTTTGACGTTTCGTCACATCTCATAACACACAAATTTTTGTGTGCATATAGTTAAAAGTAATTTTGTATGATGTGAATACTACTGTGACATGATGAAATCATGTTTATGATTGTTAACGCGCTATAAATAGCTTCTTTACTTTTCAAGTTTGTGTTGCCACAATGTTAATTAAGACCCCCCCCCACCCACCCCCCACCCCCTAATTATACTTATCCTGTGCTTGTGTATGTAATATATAAATAAAAAAGAAATGAAAATACAAGCGGACCTATTTAGTTTTGTGCTGTATTCTATGTTATTTGAAAATGACATTATAGGCGACGAAGTAGAATGTGATTTCGGTAAATTTGCAGTTTACTGCACGGAGGGTTATTAGATTTTTTTTTTCAGAGACATGCTTAGAACCTCTCTCGGATGTACAGGCCACAAGACAAATTTGTTGCAAACATCCCCCAAGAAAGTTATGTTGAGGGTTGCTCCCAAGAAATTATTCTTTCTAGTGTATTTTGCTGAGTATATTAACCGCTTTTTGCTTGCCCTTCTGTACCTTATTTTTTACCGTTCCTCATTAAATAAAGTAATTTTTGTTAACTTTTAATACAAGGCTAAATGGCTAATATATTAGATATTATTCTTATGAAAATTCACAACCATAACGCACTTGCTGCGTCCCGAACCTTTTATTGTATCGTAGCATTGCCTCAAACAATGTATAATGGGAATTGATATATCATAGTTAACCTTGACCGTTTCCATAGAAAAAACAAATGGTAATGGTAATACCCCAGCAATGAAGAGTAAGGCATTGCCATATCCATCTCTGCGCAGCAATGAACAGTAAGGCATTGCCAAATCCGTCTCTACGCAGCAATGAAGAGTAAGGCATTGCCACATCCGTCTCTACGCAGCAATGAAGAGTAAGGCATTGCCACATCCGTCTCTACGCAGCAATGAAGAGTAAGGCATTGCCACATCCGTCTCTACGCAGCAATGAAGAGTAAGGCATTGCCACATCCGTCTCTACGCAGCAATGAAGAGTAAGGCATTGCCACATCCGTCTCTACGCAGCAATGAAGAGTAAGGCATTGCCACATCCGTCTCTACGCAGCAATGAAGAGTAAGGCATTGCCACATCTGTCTCTACGCATCAATGAAGAGTAAGTTATTGCCACACCTGTCTCTATAAGAGTTATGTTTATGAACCCTACACTCCTGTCGCGACAAGCAGCTTATAGAGTGCGGTGGTAACAGCGAATGCACTAGAATTATATTTCTAGAATGGGCTAGAAATGATAGATACAGAACAATGTAGATATGTCTAGACCTACCATAGAGTGTATAAATGAAGAAGCCGCAGACAAAGGAGACATTGTTGTGTGAAAAAATAGAGGCGAGAAGTAAGCTATACACATTTAGTAATAGAAACAAGTATTTTAGTTGATGGTGGTGTTGGAAAATAGTTGGTTATAATAAACAAGTAGTTTGAAAAGCTGTGTTTTGTTAGTCAACAGAACCAGAGCCTCGAAGAACGTAACAACTGGTGACAGAAGTGAGATTTTCAAACTGTTGGTAAAACTATTTTTCAGAATATTCGTTGAACGTGGACATTTCTAGAATCTCTGGGTGTTTTTTTGTTTGTTTTAAAACAGAATAAACGGTGTGCCGGCTTTAAGTACGTCTATGGCTAAGACACGTAGCGCAACAGCCAACATAGACTCCCAGCTATTGGAAATAACTTAACAAAAATGACAATAAAAACCAAATTAGCACGAGAAAAAGCTATAAAATGGGATGAGAAGCAAAATAAAAATGAGAAAAGGAGATAAAGGAGCATAAGAAGAAATAAGAAAAAGAAAGGAAGAGGCCAAAAAAGAGATAAAGAAACAACAGAAGAAATAAAAAACAATAGATGGAGAGGCAATGAAAAGCGAAAGAAAAAGTGAGACAAAGAGACGAAGAAGACAGAAAGAGAGATGAAGAAACAGGCTATTAGAATTGAAAATATTACCTCACGGTGGACCATGGACGCACGCGTAAAGCAGGTAAAAGACGAGATATTTCAGCAAGTAGAACGCCGAGTAAGGTGTATCAGCGACGATGTACATGGCAAGCGGACGAGTGTGAAAGAGGTACAAGCGGAAGTACAGCAGAATATACAATCACTAGGAAAGAAGTATGTTATGAAAACATCAGACTCAAAAATAGCCCCGTCATAAGAATTAAGGTACCCACATTTGATGGCTCAGTACCATGGGGAATTTCTCAGTTCGAAGCAGCTGCTCCAGAAAATAAATGAGACGAGAGAGGGAAGGCAACGTTTTTAATTGTAGCTCTCAGGGGAGATGCCCTACGTGTTCTTCAACGTATTCCCAGGAAGAACGGGACAGTTTGGACAGCATTAGATATTACCTGAAAATGAGAGGTGGCGACCAGCATTTACAACAGATGTATCAAACTCATTTGAAAAGTTGCTATCAGAAATCAAAGTAAACTCTGCTGCAGTTCGAGGCCGACGTTGCTAGATACTAACACGATCAGCTTATCACACAGTTCCGGTGGAATTTTTTAACCAGCTGTCGCTGGAAACATTTATTGACGGTCTTAGAGATACCGATACGCAACAGGCACTGAGGTTAGTGAGAGACAAAAGCGTGACCGATGCTTTGGCATATTCCTTAGAGTTTGAAGCAGCAAAGCAGGCGTCAAATAGTCATGTAAGTGTTCGCAGTCTCCAACTCGAAGCAGAAAATAAAACACAGTCTTCGAAGGTCGTGCAAGAAACTAATAGAACATATAAAGCCTACATGTCATGGGAACCCAATAAGAGCTCACCGTGTCGATGCCTCGCGTTGTATAAATAACCGATTTTTTCATGATAAAAACAAAAAACTTTTTTATCAAATTTACTTAGTTTTTAATCTCGCTAAGCTAAGTTGAAGTATATTGGTTATCGAAAGTGTATGCGAGTAGTAGACTAGACGAGTAGTGTCAGTAAAAAAAAACATCAAAGGTATTTATTTTGATGGAAGGAGAGACCAGAAGATGAGCCTTGTTCAAGGGCGTCGTATTAAAGATCCACAGGAAGACATATCAATAATTGAAGAACCAGGAAACACGTATTTTGGCCATACAAGCACAAATTCCCCGGAACTGTTTTAAATATATCCTACATTAAAGCCAAATCAATTGATTTGAAATCAGTCGCTGGTTGTGATGGTACAAACGTAAACACTGGTTGGAAGAACATTATTATCCGGTTATTTGAAAGTCCCCTGCAATAGATCATTTGTTTACTTCACATAAACGAATTGCCCCTGCGTCTTCTTCTTTATGACCTAGATGGACACGTAAGACTAGATGCATTCTCGCAACAATTAGAACCGTAGACCGGTTTCGCTCTCATTAGAGCTCTTCAGTACGGCATACTAATTGTAGCAATGTTTCTAGATGGACACACTAAATTCTGGGGCAATTTGACTAAAGCTGGCAGTATGGGAATCTAGATCAGTTGTGAATTTTCAAAAAATTGATACAATTTTACCACACGGCGATGACAAAGAACTTAGAAGAAATCAGCAGTATCTATACCCAATAGGTTCTGCTGTTCGAGAGGGATACCGTCCTGGCAGTTTGTCTAGGAAAGATCTGGATAAAATAAGTCATATAAGATGCCTAACAACAGCAAACCTATTACTACGATTGTATATTTCAACAAAGTTGCCCCCAGAAGTCCTTGTTTTACTGGCTATGTTTCTCGTGAAGGTTTATGCTCCTGTTTGGTTTTCCAAAAAGGTACAACCCGGTTCACTGTATGGTTGCGTACATTTCTGGCAATTAATGAATAAATCCAGGAAGTTTTATAATAAAATTAAAATTATCATCAATCGGGTAATTTCAGCAAATGCCTATTTCGTCCACCCCGAAAATATTCTTTTAGCGATGATAGAGAACTCGGAATCAGACGCATTTTAAAAGAAGACAAACATCAACCATACTAAGAATATTTAGAGTTCCTAAAATAAAATTTGAAGCACAGGAATATATGGAGTTAATTGATTGGAGCCAATGTAATGTTACAGAGCCGCCTAAGACACAGGATATAAGTGACCACGACTTGTTACAAGCAATTCAGAGCAAGTCCTTAATAATTCCCGAAACAATCAAGTTTCCCATGTCACACACAACGTTGTGTTAAATTAGTGCCCCAAGCTTCTAGTAAGGTATGTGGTGGAGTCTCAAGAGATAGCTACAATCGCGCGAAACTAGAGGCAAGGAGGTATTTGCCATCGTTGGAAATCAAAAACCAAGATTTTTCGGAAGAAAATAAAATACAATAAATAGATCTAAATCTATAAAAAAAGACAGCGAAAGGAGGAGAGGGAGCAACTCAACATATAGATATCTCCTCGTGGTGAGTTCTGGGTGGAAAAGCGACGATTAAAAATTTTTTAAGCAATTAGAGCCATTGTGTCAAATCTTTTCCAAACGAAAAACTGTACATATATGCATGTCCGCAAGTCTAAAGGGGCCCAAGTAAACATTGAGATAAATATCCGTTCTACTTTATGAATACCCAGAATGCAAAAAAAATTGCGCATCCGTCGGATAAGTTTTACCACTAAGGGGGGGGGGGGTGTGTACGGGCAAACAATTTTTTTTTTGCCAAAAATTAAAACGCAACTAACGTTTTGATAAAGTTAACACTTTTGTAAGACTATGACAAAATAATATCTGACATTTTTTTTGCCCCACCAAACAATTTATTGGAAACACACTTTTTAAAAAATTCGCTACCACAACACACTTCCTGCGTCCAGATTTTCGTGTCGGCTTAAATGTTGATAATAAATAAACTAGCCAATCTCAATTTGACAATTTGCAATACCCTTCATAGTTTCTCCGGTATGGATTTTTTGACTGTTTACAGACATAACAAAAGTCGTTGACATTAGCTCTTCCTCTTTTCACTTCTACTGACAAATATTTTAATCTATTTTTATTACACACTGTAAAGTTGTACGATAAACCACCGGAATTACATATAGGGTGGCGCATTGAAAACGAAACAGCTATTTGAGTCCAGAATTTTTTTTTGAAACGCTGAAACACGTCAATTTTAATATTGAGGGGGACATGTTTTGACATAAAACTCAACTTTGTCACATCAACCCCTTAAAGGTGGTGATAACAACCCTTATATTTTAAATAGGGAACATGAGTCGAGTGTTACATTATTTGAAAGCTCTTTCTTTTCTGAATTAAGCACACTAATCTTTTTAAAGTTTTATCAACTCGTTTAAAAATTATTCACAGTTGAAGATGCAAAAACGCATGTCACTCATTCCGATAAGAAATGTGCTGATAGTCAATGTTTTGTTGGTTTGTAAACAAAAAATTGTCTATCAGAACATTTCTTTGCGGAATAAGAGAAATGCGGTTTATTATTTCAGTTCATCGGACGGTTTGATACTTGATAGTACTACCGAAAATTAATTTCACAATGGTGTATTGTGTAGAAGGAAGAGTTGAAATTATTACTCTTTTTTTCAAAAACGATGACTGTGCTAACCGTACCGCAAATTTGTTTAATGAACGACATCCGAACAGACATGTTAACAGAAAATACATTTTGGAGTTAGTTGCAAAGTTTCAACAAAGTGGTTCAGTACCCAACAAAAAACGGGATCCTGAACGTGAATTTCGGGTTAGAAATGAGACTACTGAGATTGAAGTTTTAGGACAAATTGCTGTAGACCCAACTTTGAGCACGAGAAAATTTGCCACTGTTTGAAACATCAAAAGAAGAACAATTCAGCGAATATTGAAGCATCATAAATTTCACCCGTATAAAATTCGTCTTGTATAGCAACTGAATGAGGATGATTTTGATCGACGGCTGGAGTTTTGTGAAGCTATGACTGCACGAATAGCTGTTAACGGGAACTTCCTGTTCAATATCTGTTTTTCAGACGAGTGTACGTTGTTATTAAACTCTACAGTCAACCGTCATAATTGTCGTTTTTGGGCAGATGATAATCCAAGAAATTTTCACGAAGTCCACACTCAAACTCAACAAAAATTGAATGTCTGGAATGGCATTTTTGGAGACCGTTTAATCGGACCAATTTTTCTTAATGGCAATTTGAGTGGCGAAACGTATTTGGAGTTACTAGAAGATATCGTTTACCCTCTACTAATTGACATTGTTGAAAATGATAATCGCCATCAAGAAAATCAATTAGTGTTTCAACAAGATAGAGCTCTTCCGCATTTTTCACAACGTATTAGAGAGTTTTTGAACAGAGAGTTTTCATAGCAATGAATTTGGCGTAGAGGTGCTCTTGAGTGGCCCCCTAGATCACAGGACTTAACTCCTTTAGACTTCTTTCTATGGGGCCATTTAAAAAGTATAATTTACGCAACAGAACCGGAGTTTCTGGAAGAATTACGACGACGCATTGTTGAAGAATGGGGTCTAATAACTCCATAAATGCTCCACAATGTCAGAGCTCGTTTTGGACAATATTTGTACTTTTGTATGGAAGCTGGTGATCAACAAATTGAACACTTACTTAACTGAATAAACATTTTTAAACGTTTGGTTTTGTTTTTTCGTTTTTTTTAAAGAAAAATTGACTAATTAGTGCATTTCTTATCACAATGAATGAAATACGTTCTTGCAACTTTAACTGTGAATAATTTTAAACGAGTTGATAAAAGTCCCAAAGAAATTAGTGTGCGGAATTCAGAAAAGAAAGAGCTTTCAAATGATGTAACACTCGACCCACGTTCCCTATTTAAAATATAAGGGTTGTTATTACCACCCTTAGGGGGTTGATGTGACAAAGTTGAATTTTATGTCAAAACATGTCCCCCTCAATATTAAAATTGACGTATTTCAGCGTTTCTTAAAAAAATAATTCTCTGGACGCATATCGGTCTGTTTCGTTTTCAATGCGCCACTCTGTATGATTACATAAAGACAGTATTAAACAGGATAACCATACCCATATACTACTAGATAAGCGAATGTCTCAGACACAATGTAGCTATCTTTGTACTATTCAAGGAATGTTATTTGAACCATTAGCTATATGAAACTGTTCTATGTGAATTGTGGGTAGGCAAGATCTTCCCCATAGAAACATGTGCCATATTACACCGACCTGCTTTACACAGTTCGATAAAAGATATACGTATATATTGTATAAAATACTATTTAGGTGAGATTTTCAAACTGTTAGTAAAAATATTTTCCAGAATTGTTGTTGAACGTGGAAACTTCTAGAATCGCAGGGTCTTTTTTTGTTTGTTTTAAAACAGAATAAACGGTTTAGGTTTAAGTACATCTATGCCTAAGACACGTAGCACAACAGCCAATATATACACTGTGTATATATAAATAAAATAAAATAAAATTGTATCAATGTACTGAACATAAATCCTAATGTCTGTCCTTTTGTATACCCAGCATTTCCGTGGCCCAATTCAGTATGTCTATGAGCCTTGGCGGGTCCCTATGCGACAATGTGCCCCAGTAATTTCTCAAATTTTGAAAATTTAAAAAATGGAAAAAAAAAATAATAAAAATTTTTTTATTAAAAAAAAACAATTAAAAAAAAACAAAACAAAAAACAAAAAAGGTGAATAATTAAAAGAAAACAGATTATGTGCATATATAGAAATTCAAAATCAGTTAAAAAAAGTATAGTGATTAGAATTATATTGTAATATTTATATTTATGTATAGATTAGGTAGGTATGTTTGGATTCTATGTGTAAAGCAGTGGGTGAAAGCAGGTATGTATGTTTTTAAGATATTATGTAGGTGTATATTGGTAACACTAATGTAATGATTGTGTTTACGTGAGATTGTGGATATATGTATCCATTTGGATTTCATTTATAATTCAAAGAATCCGCGAATATAGTTATCACCTGTTCACATGAGAAAATCTAGTTATACGTTTGCCGTACTGGGTGTGGTTATGATTCGAAACGAAATTTCAGGATACAAGTCTGTGGTTGATGAATGAAACATTCAAAACCATCCCATGATGCAGCACACACAATATAGACACTCAGCTATTGGAAATGACTAAAAACTCTGGACGCAGCAAGTGCGTTATGGTAGTGAATTTTCATAAAAATGTTTCTAATAGCAAATATGTTTTTTTAAGAAAGCAGGCACCAAATTTGGTTACCAGTATAATTTATATATTAGAAACAATGTACCATATTTCATCAAAATAACTTTATTGTTTGAAAATGTACAAAAATTTCCGAAAGTAAACTTAAATTTTTCCCGAAAAACTGGTTTTCTGGTCAACCTTATAGGGTAATAGCAAATTGATTCACAATTTGAAGCATTTAATGAAAATTCGCTACCATAACGCACTTGCTGCGTCCCGAATTTCTTTTCTTACAAAGATGTATTATATTTCGATGGAAAATACAAAAATGCAATAACATAGGGCGTGTTCGATTAAAAAAATTCACTAAAAAAAAAGAAAATTTGAATCACCAACGACTTATGGGCCACTCTGTAATTGTGGAAATATTTTTTAAGATGTAGCTTAAGACACCCTACAATTAATGTATACAACTTTTTTTCGTAACTTGAATAATAACGGAAATATTGCGCTTTAATGATTTTTTAAGATAATTCGACAAAAATGATATACCATTAAACGATAAACTCTATAGCCAACACTACTGCTAAAGTATCAGAGAAAGGGTCTATTTGAAATGAATTTTCTGGGAATATTTTAGTAAAATGAAGGACAATGACGATTGAAACTAAGAGCTCAGGCTTTGTAAAACATTATTTTCTTGAGACATTTTCCTTCCATAGATCATATTAATTTCAGGTTCATTGCCTAAATATTAACAATTTTGACGTTTAAAATCGCGACTTTGACGTTTTGAGGAAAACCCAAATTTATTTTTCTTTAAATGCCTGTAACTTTTTTGTCCTTTAACCGACAGCGCTAAATTTTGGTAGGTAGCTTACATATAACGATATAAACCCGTGTACCAAATTTAGTTGCCCTTACTTTGTTCATTCCGGAGATATAAAATTTTTTTGATTTTTTTCGAAAAAAAACACAAAATTTTCCGGGAAAACCCCGGCGGATTTTCCTGGATAACGAACTTATCCAAGCCACTTTAAAATTCAAAAGTCGAGATCTCCTCATTAGTGAATTTTTTTTAAGAAAATTCACTAAAAACATACAGGCGAATTGAGAACCTCGTCCTTGTTTGAAGTCGGTTAAAAAAAAGGAAATAAAAGGTATTTGGGCTTGTCCGGGATTTGAACCTGGGAGCTCCCGCACTCTAAGCGGAAATCATACCTCTAGACCAACGAGTCAGTTGTTGGAGCTTTGTTTTAATGTCGTATTCCAGCGGGCGTTGTAATTATTTTAGTCATAATTAATGTTTAATCGTTTATTTATATAAAAAAAACTCGTTTTTTGGTCTTTATAGGTTAATAGCAAATTGAGCTATTCAAATATTAAGCATTTGATCAAAATTCGCTACCATAACGCACTTACTGCGTCCAGAATTTTTGTTCTTACAAACATGCATTATATTTCGATGGAAAATGCAAAAATGCAATAACATAATAACAGATATATTGAGCTGTATTGATTTTTTTTACGAAAATTCTACAAAAATTATATACTATTAACGATAAACTATATAGCTAAGGCTACTGCCAAGCATCAGAGAAAGGGTCTATTTGAAATGAATTTTCTGCAAATATTTTAGTAAAATGAAGGACAATGACGGTTGAAACTAAGACTTTAGGGTTTGTAAAACATCCTTCTTGAGACATCTTCTTTCCATAGCCCGTATTAGATTCAAGTTATTTGCCTAAATGTTGCCAATTTTGACATTTAAATCGCAACTTTGACGTTTTGTGAAAAACCTCAATTTATTTTTGTTTAAATGCCTATAACTTTTTTGTTCTTTGACCTACAGAGCTAAATTTTGGTATGTAACTTGCCTATAATGATATAAACCCGCGTATAAAATTTGGTTGCCCTTACTTTGTTAATTTTGGAGATATAAATTTTTTTCGAAAGAAAACACAAAATTTTCCGGGAAAACCTCGTCGGATTTTCCTGGCTAACGAACTTATCCAAGCCACTTGCAAAAGGAAGGTACTTACCAATTTTGACGTTTAAAATCGCGATTTTGACGTTTTGAGGAGAACCCAAATTTATTTTTCTTTGAATGTCTGTAACTTTTTTGTCCTTTAACCTACGGAGCTAAATTTTGGTAGGTAACTTGCCTATAATGATATAAATCCGCGTATGAAATTTGGTTGCCCTTACTTTGTTAATTTTGGAGATATAAATTTTTTTCGATTTTTTTCAAAAGAAAACACAAAATTTTCCGGGAAAACCTCGGCGGATTTTCCTGGCTAACGAACTTATCCAAGCCACTTGCGAAAGGAAGGTATGTGCCAAATTTTATCAAAATCGGTCGATTATTTTTTAAGTTATAGGTGTGACACATAAATATATATATATATATATATATATATATATATATATATATATATATATATATATATATATATATATATAAAGTCTGAAACTGACCTCGGATTTGGGTTCCGGGGGTCCTAAATAGCGCTCATTTGAAGAAATTTTTTCAAAATTAGAAAGTCGGGATCTCCTCATTAGTGAATTTTTTTTAAGAAAATTCACTAAAAATGACAAAGAAGCCAAATTAGCATGAGAAGGGGATAAGAAGCAAAATAAAAAATGAAAAAAAAAGAGATGAAGGAGCATAAGAAGAAATGAGAAAAAGAAAGGAAGAAATAAAAAAAATGAATGAAGAGGCAATGAAAAACGAAAGAAAAAGTGAGACGAAGAGACGAAGAAGCCAGAAAGAGAGATGAAAAAGCAGAGAAGACTATTTCATTATAAGTATTTGTTTAAGAACTGCTTACTAAAATTGGTTTCTCTAATATACTTGCTGCGTTAAGACTTTTATATGTACCAGGTAATTACACCAGCGGAAAGCACTTTGATTTATGAATAAAAGGAATTTTAGTTTTTAGGAAAGACTTATGGTTTCAAAATTTATATACCTATTTCACTATTCCAAATATGGTGATGAAGAATTTTTTTACTTTTGTTTAAGTTTTCCAAAATAAATATATTGTAACAGGGATCCTTTTCCAAGTTTTTGTATCAAAAAAAGTTGACAGGGAAGTTGGTGTTATGCATCATGGTGTTTGTGTGAACTTTTTTATCGTTTGCATAGGCAGAAGGTTTTGAAGGAATGCTGTGATCCAGGCAAGACACGCAAGCTCTAAATAGGGCATGGGATTAGGGACTGACTCTTGTTGTACCCCACTGTTGACCGGATACCAGATGAGTACTTTTCTCCCGATTTCGCAGAAAACTGACTGATTGACAAGAAAACATCTATTCAGATAAGCAGTTTGCACCGGTTACCTAGATGTTCAAGTTTGTGGAGCAGTATCCGTGTAGGCACTTTATCGGAGGCTTTAAAAAACCTAGTTGATTTATGTCAGTATTTCTTAATTAAAATTGTTCTTAACCAGTCATCAATGCAGAAGAGAAGATATATGTTTACCGATCTGAATACTAAAAATTAAAGTTGATTACTAGGTATAACGACAGAATTAAGGTACTTAATGAGAAGCTTCATCCAGACAGATGAAGCTTCTCATTAAGTACCTTAATTATGTCTATCCCAGACCTTGTGACGTTCAGGAATGAAATAACGACAGATTTAGGAAAAAGGCGCCCAGTTCCTTGCATATTACAACCTTAGTGATTTTGCTGGCATACTCACTTTGGGTGAAGGAGGTTGACTTGAAGTACTTTCAATATTTACCTTTTGTTCTTCATCATTGTTTTCGCTACTTCCACTTGCTTCCTCCGGATCGGGAATAAAATTACTGAGTCCTCGTTCGGTTCGTTTTTGTCGCAACTTGAGACATGGTATTATTTTAAAATAAACTACTAAAATGTTCTAAAATGACGCTAGAAGACACAAGACACTGTACACATATTATTATAGGTTAGAGAGCTGCCTGGTTCTTACACACACTCCTTCAATTATTGTTGCACGTAACTGGTGAAACTGTTCAATATTAAATACAGGTAAGAGACTATCTCTGACTCTACAATTGCTTCCTTTCTTTTCTGTAACCGGTTTCACCCAGCATCGCAGAGAAAATTCAGTTCATTTAGATGCACCCATGGCAACTGCAGATAAAACTCCCTTGCCACGTAAGTACATTTTGATTTTAAAAATTGTTAAAATCTTTGGGTGGTGCCTTTTTTTTTCAAACAACATCAACATATTAATTTATTATAAATATGGTGTCCTTATGTTTGCTACATTTAGGATTGTTTTCATGTATCTAAACCTATTTATTTGTCCACGACAAATTGATACAATGCAAGAGAATGCAATTGCAAATACATTGTTTTAAATTACGACAAAGAAATATATATATATATATATATATATATATATATATATATATATATATATATATATATATATATATATATATAACGCAAGGATATTTATGTATGTTTCATAGACTATGAAAAAGCCTTCGATAGGGTTCAGCATGAAACACTTTTAAACATACTAAGAACCTTGGGAATCGATGAGAGAGATCTGAAAATTATAGAGAACTTATATTGGAAGCAGAAAGCCGTGGTCCGAATCAATGGAAGACTAACCGATGAATGTCGCATTCAACGAGGCGTCAGACAGGGATGCATTCTCTCCCCGCTATTGTTCAACATATACTCGGATAAAATCTTTAAAAAGGCTTTGCAGGATAAAGACCTTGGAGTGAAGATTAACGGTGAACTGATTAATAACATTCGATATGCCGACGATACGGTCATCTTGTGCGATAGTGTCCGGGGCCTTCAAGAGTTGTTGGATAGTTTAAACATGACAGGAAGGGAAATGGGTTTGAAAATAAATATCAATAAGACAAAATTTATGATATTCAGTCGCCAACCGCACGCCGATGCTTCCCTACAGATAGACCAACAAAACATTGAGAGAGTTACCCAATTCAAATACCTTGGTTGTTATATCACAGAACACTTAGACCCTGATAAAGAGATAAAGTGCAGAATTGAAACAGCGCGCTTAACTTTCATGAGAATGAAATCATTTTTCTCTAACGACAACTTAAACCTAAGATTGCGTCAAAGAATGATCAAATGTTATATTTGGTCCGTGTTGTTGTATGGAGCTGAGACCTAGACTCTGAAGGCTGCTACGATCGGTCGACTGGAAGCGTTTGAGATGTGGTTGCACAGAAGAATGCTTCGAATACCCTGGACAGCTATGCAGACCAATGAAGCAGTACTAAATAGAGCGAATGCCGTCCGTGAATTATTTGTCACTATTAAGGTGCGAAAGATATCATACCTGGGACATGTTCTTAGAGGAGACCGATACAAGGTGCTCCAGCTTATAATGAAAGGTAAAATCGAGGGCAGCCGAGGAATTGGAAGGAAACAGATGTCATGGCTAAAGAACATTCGCGATTGGACTGGAATACGCAGTGCCGAACAACTATTCAGATTAGCCGAAAACCACGAACAACTCGCCAATGTAATTGCCAACGTTAGGGGGACCTGATATGGCACCGAAAGAAGAAGAAGATATATATATATATATATATATATATATATATATATATATATATATATATATATATATGTATATATATATATATATATATATATATATATATATATATATATATATATATATATATATATATATATATATGTACTTTAAAAAATAGTCCATGAGAATTTTTTTTTATTTAGTAGCTTAAATTTTCTGCAAGCAAAGTAGTTTTAATTTGCAATTGCAAGTCCACAGGTATTACATAAGAACACAAAAGTTCGTAGTGGTAAAAATCTAGAATATTTGTTTTAAACCTTGGGAATGAGTTGACCACAAAAACATACACTCGCGTTTTCCTTGAAGTAGTCGGTGTGCCGCTGGCCTTAGAGTTCTTACTATTCAAACTTGTTATGGGCTTACCAGTTGATGGTTGATAACTCCACAAATTAGACACAAACAATGGTTTCGCTAGCCAATTTCTTATGAAATGCTAATTAATATTTCGCTGTTTACGGCATGAAAAAATTCGTTTACAAAATAATGAAAACCATATAAAATATGGTCACGTACGATAAAATAATATTGGCCCGTCCTCAGATAAAGAAAATATATATTTTTTTAATTCAAAATATGTAAGGCATAAATTAGCAGCTTTTTCAACTCTCCCTGTCCTGATTCTTTCTAGAATGGACTCGTTTTATTCACTCACAAACGCGACCTACAAAAAAAGCTCCCCTTAAGCAGATGGAGAGCATGACTCAATGAAAAAGTTTGCTCATTTAGAAGTTGCTACGTTGTAAAAGTCGTAAATGATTTTTATTGCATCTGCCCCGAAGTTGTTCCAGTAAAAATTATAGGACTGTATCGTTCGATTGGCGTCACAGCCTAGATACAATGGCATTACGTCCAACTTATGAAAAGTGGAAAATGCTCCAAGCTTTTTACATTTTATTGACAAACTTCACTGGTCGACTTGACGATTTATTTCTTGCTTATTAGAGAAAGGTATTGCAGAGTTTTATTTACTGGAAATTGTCTTCATCAAGTTATTTAATGCTGGTACAGTTTATAAAAGGCTTCGACTTCAAAAAACTTTATTTACCTATATATTAAGAATACGAGATGGTTTCCTTTCTTTACTGTTCCTGTTTACAAAAGAGACTGTAATATTTTATAAACATAATTTTTCTTAAATATTGGTACAGGGTTATCCATTATAAATTAGCTACGCCTTAACATCGTTATTATTGCATACAGAAAAAAGTTTAAAAAAAATGTTGTGTGGTTATCACTGAATATTGTTAAAATGCTATCAAGAGTACAGTGGCGTGCAGATTTCAGGGGACACAAATTTTTTTTTAAACGAGTTACCCTCAATGTTATTAAATTTTTAGAATGATATTTTTTCCTGATTTCAAAATTATACCATATCTTACCACTAGCTTGTACCATTTTTTAGTTATTAAACGTAGAATATCTCAGTTAAAATAACTGTAAATACGGAACGGTTAACACTATTTAAGTAAGGTTTAAAAATGACATATATGTTTGATAAGTGACATTTCTTTAATGAAATAATCTGAATGGTTTACGTGAGGAAGAAAAAATCAAATTTTTATGCAAAATGGATTACAAAAATGTATTTTGGAAATTTAATTATAAATAAATGATAACTCATAAAAGATGTTCGTTGTGTCCACCATTATTGTCAATGCGTAATGGATAACGGCCTCTCCTATTTATAATTGCACCAGAAATGGCTTCATTATTGGCTAAGTCAAGATTGGAATCTGTAATGAGCACTGATAAGCACACTTGGAGAACCCACATCACCACAAAACATTTAAAAAAAACCCTGATGATCGTTTCACTAACCAAGTTAGCGTCATCAGAGGATCAATAATTTGAGATATATTATATACACAACTCTATTTATATTCTTCTGCAGATTGTTGGTCACTAAAGATATAGGGAGGTTTAACGACACAAAAATTAACATACTTCGTTTGGCGGAAATATTTGAATTCTTTTATTCTATATGGGACGTGCTTCTGCCGGTGCTTTTTGTGAAGTAATCTATCAGTAGGCTACCCGTTGGCGGCGGAGCGATATTCATACACTTTTTATTATTACTATTACTATTTAGCAATATATATATATATATATATATATATATATATATATATATATATATATATATATATATATATACTTTCGAAGGCTGGTTGTCTAAAATTTTTTCTTATTAATTTTAGAGTCTTCTCATTAACGAGGTGATTATTATACCAAATATGTCGGGCAACGGAAGATTTATCTATAGTACATTATCTTAACTATGCTAAATGTTCTTTCAATATAATTTCGATAGATCTTTTTGTTTGTCCGACGTATATAAGATCACAATTTTTACAACTTATTTCATAAAGTCCTGACATTTTGGCAGTACTATCCTTGTCTTTTCGGTTACATAGCAAGTTTATAGAAGTATTTTTTGTCGATAATATTAGTTGCAAATTGGCTTTTTTTAAAATGCTACGTAGACCCCTCGTGATTCGAGGTTGAAATTGTTGGCAAACAAAGTTTTTTCGGCTTCCTCTCTTCTAAAAGTTGTTGATTCCGCTAACATTTTCTTTGTTTTCTGTTTGTTTATTCATTTTTCCACTAGGCAAGCAGTGTATCCGTTATATTGGGCTACGTTCTTAGTATACCCTAATTCTTTGGTGTATCTATTTTTACTCAAAGAAATATTAATTAACCTGTTTACTAAAAAATTTAGACTGGCCATTTTTTGTGCGTATGTACGATGTAAGTCATTCGAAATGTAAATTAGAGTGGTGGTTTCCTTCCTATGGACATCGAATTCTAAAGTGTCTTAATTTTTGATAACTAGACATCTAGTAAGGGTAATTTACTATTAATTTCTAATTCGTGGGTACATTTAATAGAATCAAATTTATTGTTTAATTTGGCAATAAAATCTTCTATACTCCAAAACATTGCGAAAATATCATCCACATAACGAAATAACACTCCAGGAAAATACTCACTTTCAGTTTCAAGATCTGTTTCAAATATACTCATGAAAAGGTCTGCAATAAATGGCGATAGCGGGTTGCCCATTGATTGAGTTTGTTAAAAATATTTTGTTTAATACAAAGGTTTGTTAAAGTGAAATATTATTTGCAGACCTTTTCATTTATGTTTTTCATTTTTAACAACTCTTCTAAATGCGTTAACATTTGCTTCGTGGGAACACTAGGAAACAACGACGCTACATCAAATGAAATCAAAACGTCGCCTTCCACTAATTTAATCTCTTTAATTTTATTAATGAATTCAAGCGAATTTGTTACAAAAGACCTTTTTTGTGTAACGGGCAAGCTTTTAAACTCATCTGTCAATCACTTTGCTAAATTCTTTGTCGGGGAATATTTTTAAAATTTTCAACCTTTTGAAACTTTTGCAAACGAAAATATCTGGATCTAGAAATGCAATATCTGTACTCAAAACCTAGTATGTTAGAAATACAGGCATTTAGTTTGTTTGAAAAGTTAACCTTTAAGTTAGATAACTTAAAATATGAAGAATGGTGCAATTTTCAGAGAAAAATCTTTGTAGTCATTAACGCGAAGTTGGTTAAGAAAACTAATATACAAAATAAAAAATAAAACAAGTGTCAGAATGTCAAATTAAAAACTAAAAAACAAGTTCCTCGGAAAATTGGACTTTGAATACCTTTTTTTTACAGTCGTTTAATGAAAATGAAATCAACTACCTAAACAAGGGGTTGATATTCGGTCCACAGTCACAAAAAGTAGTAGAGATCATTGCTGGAATTGAAACAGGAATTAGAAAATTACCCGAATCTTCAAAAATTTTATTAGAGAAGCATGTAAAAATAAAATTTAAAAAAACTTTAAAGAAAATATGTTCACTAAAAACCAAAATCTCAATTAAATGAAAATAAGCGATTGCGAGAGAAAGATTGTTTTGATGTTAAAGCAGATAAAGTAAATATCGTTGTTATTTTGGAAAAAAACGAGTATAAAGATAGAGTTCATAACGCTATAGAGGCAGGACCGTAAAAAAAAAACGAAATACAAACCCGCAACCAAAAATTATTTCAGGCGTTAAAAATAGTTTAAAGAATTTTCACCACCTTATAGCAAGAGACCTAGGAAGAAAGTTACAAGTTGCAAATGCAAAAGTCCCCGAAAAACTACTGTCTCCCAAAAATCTATAAAGCGGCAAAATAAAGTGGGTTTAAAAGATTTCCCGTCAAACAGAAAGGTTTTTCTGTAACAAATTTACTTGAATTAATTAATGAAACAAAAGAGGTTAAATTGGTTGAATGAGCAGTTTTCATTTGACATGCCCTTATTGTTTCCCAGCGTTCACACGAAGCCAAGGTAAACGTATTTAGAAGAGTTGTTAAAAATGAATCACATGAATAAAATGGTCTGCAAAAAATATTTAACTTTAACAAACCTTTATAATAAAGAAAATATTGTTCAATTCAACAATAGGTTTTTTAAGCAAACCCAAGGCACGGCAATGGTCAACCCCCTATCGCCATTTATTGCAGACCTTTTCATGAGTAGATTTGAAACAGATCTTGAAAGTGAAAGTGAGTATTTTCCTAGAGTGTGATTTCGTTATGTAGATGATACTTCCCCAGTGTTTAACACAAAGATTTGCAGAATTGAAGATTTTATTGCCAACTTACACCTTAAATATGCTTCTATAAAATATACCCACGAATTAGAAATTAATCATAAATTACCCTTTATAGATATACTAGTTACCAAAAATAAAGACACTTTAGAATTCGATGTCCATAGGAAGGAAACCACCACTCTAAGTTACATTTCGAATGACACACATCATACGTACGCACAAATAATGGCCAGTCGGAATTAAAAATAAAACAGGTTAATGAATTTTCCTTTCAGTAAAAGTAGATATAACAAAGAATTGGGGTACATTAAGAACGTGGCCGAATATAACGGATACACCTCTTACCTAGTGGAGAAATTAATTTACAAACAGAAAACAAACAAAAGGATATATTTAAATTAGATTCAAAGATCATTTAGCACAGTTAAGATACGGTACCATAGATAGATTTTCTGTTTCCCGACATATTTGGGATAATAATCACCACGTAAATGAGGAAAATCTAGAATCATTAAAAAATGTTAGACAACTAGGACAGCTTAATGCTTTTAAAAGTATATATATATATATATATATATATATATATATATATATATATATATATATATATAAATATATAAATATATATATATATATATATATATATATATATATATATATATATATATATATATATATATATATATATATATAGCTAAATATAGCACAGATAAAGAAGTTGCCTATGGGTAGTCTACCGATGGATTACTTTACAAAACATACCAGAAGTACGTCCTATAGATAATAAAAGAATTCAGATATTGCCGACAAACATTATATGTTACCATTGCGTCGTTTAACCCCCCTTATAATAATATATATAATATAAGGTTTCGGATATAAAATATTCAGAATTATTCATCCTCTGATGACGCTAACTTTGTTAGTGAAACGATCGTCAGGTTTTTTAATATACGTTGTGGTGATTTGGGTTCTCCAAGTGTGATTTTCATCATTGGCATTCACATTGTTAATTTCAACTCGAATCCTATCTTTAATGACTTCAATACTCTTATTATTATTATTATTATTACTAGTGACAATGTCTTTTAGAATTCCTGAAAGAAATGAATCCATAGAAGTCAACCCCGGACTGTTAAGTGACCATTTAATAGTTTCATTATTCGCTCTGCATATTGGGAATACATTATTCAAATGATATCGAGTAGGATAATATGAGAAGTTGCCCCATCCTGCATTCAAATCATATCATCAAGTTTGGATTTTGCAAAATTATGTAAAAGATTTGCTGCCTCTGAAATAAGTATTTCCCGATAGGTATAGTTAAAGTATAATCATAAAATATAAGACCAACAATTTCGTTTCTGAAAATTCCACATCAAAATAGTTTTTTTACTGATTTAATCTTTATTTTACCAATATTTTTCCGTACTGCTTGTTTTCCCGTCGTTTTTAATTGTTACGTATACTTTAAATATATTTTTTTTGTGTTTTATTTTGACATTTGGAGAAACAACAGTGCACAGATTTTATACGTTTTGAACAAGATGTCATTTTTGTTTAAAACGCCTAAATAAGTTTGTTGACTTTGAGTCTGAAATTATAGTTTTGTTATTGTTGATATTGAAAAAAACCGGTTTGATTAGGTTGAATAAAACGAAATCATACTGGCGATAAATAGGGAAAAATAACTGCTACATTTCTAATTTGGCAGATACTTTAATTCTAGTGAATTTTTATTTTTAAAAAATTCACTAATAGAGAGGTATCGATGGTGAGAATTTGCAAAAATTTTTTTTCAAATGAGCGCGAACTAGGACCCCTAGAACCCATATCCGGGGTCAGTTACAATTTATATATATATATATATATATATATATATATATATATATATATATATATATATATATATATATATATATATATATATATATATATATATATATATTAAGAATTCACTAAAAATCGTTAGGTAAAGGTTTACGGAAAGTAGACAAACAATGTTCATAGATTGTATTTACACAAAAGATTATAATACAGACACAAAACGTAAAGTTAAATTAGGCAGCCGAATTACACATAACACGAGCGAACGTTGAAGAAAGAATGGTGTCTTCCTCACGAACGACCGTAGGCGGCCTCGATACAGCGTTGTCAGATCCATTGTTTTTTCTTAATTTCTAACACGGCCAATCCTAACCAAAACATCGCTCTCGATGTTTTATCTAAATGTCATCAACCACATCCGGGTTAAGTTGATCGCCTTGTTCCCCTCCCTCGCTGAAAGTAAGATTATCACAACTTTATATGTCACTTTGAAATGTAATGAACAAAAGAATCATTGCATACAAATTGCTACAGTAGTGCTTTCTTAGTTGTACAAGGCATTGAGTTTACTTTACTAAATACAATCAAATCAATTCTTAATAAAAACTCAAATCGAAAGAAATCCTAAAAATAACATCACTGTATCAGTAATTAAGCACACTAGGGGACATCATTTCTTAAAATTAAATTAAAGGCTATGGAGAGCCTAAACATTTGCTAAAACACAATGTAAAGCGAAACATAATAAACTTCACACTTTTAACCAAATTTAATGCAGAGAATTCAAACATTAACCAAGCAGAAAGCACAACTAAACAGGCTTTAAACATTCAATCAAAGCGTAACAAGATCTAAACGTTAAACAAACATAATGCAAAGCGTAACAAGCTTTAAACATCCAATCAAACTTAATGCAAAGCGTAACCAGCTTTAAACATTAAACAAACATAATGCAAAGCGTAACAAGCTTTAAACATCCAATCAAACTCAATGCAAAGCGTAACAAGCTTTAAAACATTAACAAAGCTTGATGCAAAGCGTAACAAGCTTTAAACATCCAATCAAACTCAATGCAAAGCGTAACAAGCTTTAAAACATTAACAAACATGATGCAAAGCGTAACAAGCTTTAAAACATCCTATCAAATCTAATGCAAAGCGTAACAAGCTTTAAACATTAAGCAAACATGATGCAAAGCGTAACAAGCTTTAAAACATCCAATCAAATTTAATGCAAAGCGTAACAAGCTTTAAAACATTAACAAAGCTTGATGCAAAGCGTAACAAGCTGCTTTAAACATCCAATCAAACTCAATGCAAAGCGTAACAAGCTTTAAAACATTAACAAACATGATGCAAAGCGTAACAAGCTTTAAAACATCCAATCAAATCTAATGCAAAGCGTAACAAGCTTTAAACATTAAGCAAACATGATGCAAAGCGTAACAAGCTTTAAAACATCCAATCAAATTTAATGCAAAGCGTAACAAGCTTTAAACATTAACCAAACATAAATACGAGTAAGTATATTCTAAATAAAAATATTCTAAAAATAAAAATATTCTAACACGGCTATTTGCCATAAGACCTACCTCAATTCACTTTCCATTAAATCAAGAAGTTCCGTCATGTCCATTGAAAGTGACCAATCATTCGGCCACATCCTCAGCTGCTTTAGTTATCAATGACTTTCCTACTCTTCTGATTTCAAAGCGACCCTCTGGGGTTGTGCTCATGATTTCGTATGGCCCTTGAAACTCGTATTTTAATTTGCCCTGATGCATACATTCATCCCGGTGCATGAGAACAAAATCGCCCACCTTGTAGTTAACATTATTGAGGCGCCCTTGATTGGCTCTAAGACGGGTGTGAACAGAAGCCTCAAGATTATCTCTGACTCTGTTACGGTCTAATTGCATATTACGTATAGGTTGCAAGTCATTTGTGACATTTCGAAGTAAAGATTGAATGAGTGGTGTCGCGCCGTCTATACCAATCAAGGCTCTTAGCGGAGTGACACCAGTTGTTTTTTGAATGGTTGTATTCAATACGAGTTGAATTTTCCACAAACTGCTCGACCATTCTGACCGTATTTTTGTTTCTACTCGAATGAGATTCATTAGAGTTCTCATATATCGCTCTACTTGACCGTTCGACCGGTGTATGTCTGGAGTTGTGTAGTGGTATTCAATACCCAAAGAATCCAAGTGCTCAGGTAAACTTAAATTCTTTTCCCGCATCCATTATTATCTTCCCAGGAGTTCCAAAAAGTGATAGAATAATTGAATGGCCACCCTAGTTTCATCAGCCTTTACTGTTCTTAAAGGTTGAAGGACACAATACTTTGTGAAGGCGTCAATTAGTACAAGTACGTGTTTATGTCCATCACTTGTTGTCTCTAATGGCCCCAGACAATCCGCATGTAAAACCTTCATGGGTTCTGTTGGTTTTTCCACATTGGTTATGAATCCCTGCAATGGTCCTGAACGGGTTTTCTTCACAGCGCAAACGAGACAATGCCTTATGTAATTCTTGACAAACTGGCGTAATCGTGGAAACCAAAAGTGTTTTTTAATGGATTAAAGTGTCTTGTCTGTTCCTACATGGCACTGCTCATCGTGAAATATTCTTAATAAGCCTAGTCGGCTTTGGCGAGGCACAAACGCTTTTGCGCTTGTCTCATTTTCAGTTTTCACTATGTGATATAAAATATCATTTTTCACTGTATATTGAGATTTATCAAGACGCCCTTCCTTCCAGTCATTTATAAGTTGCCTAACCTCAGCATTCCCTCTTTGTTCGATATAAAGCCAACTTTCATGTGTTCTGATATGTCGTATAGCAGCGGGATTCCTGCTTAAATAGTCGACGTGAGGCAAGGAACTTCCTTTGCGATACACAATGTCAAAATTAAAGTCTTGCATATATATCTACCACCGGGCTACCCTAGGCAGAATATCTTTTTTTGTTGCAGTTGACTTAATAGCATTGCAGTCAGTTACAAGTGTAAATTGAATTCCCAGTAAGTATACTCTAAAGTGTTTTAAAGAGTTCACCACTGAAAGAGTTTCTAACTCGTACGAGTGATATTTTTCTTCAAATTTTGTCGTTCTTTTACTGAAATAACCTATAACCCTGTTATTTCCATCAGATTTCTGCATTAGAACACTACCATAGCCAATACTACTAGCATCGGTGTGTAATTCTGTAGGCAGTTGAGGGTCAAATACACAGAGCAAGGGTCTAGATGTCAAGTGATCAATGATGTATTTTCTAGCAAGTTCTTGTTCTTCCATCCAGACAAAGGGTTTATTACCTTTAGTGAGTTTAGTGATACAGGCAGTACGAGAGGCAAACTCAGGAATGAATTTTCGAAAGTATCCGGCTGACGATATACTCATCACGTAATTTTATATGCATGACAGCATTGTTCACACATGGTATTGCATTTCCAGTTGCTAACATACCTTTGAAGCGAGTCAACAAGTCTATGAGATCCTGTTTATGTATTTGTGGAACGTCCATATTTGTATCAAGGTTACCAGACATAGTGCATAGAATTTGGGCAATTTTATTACGAACAATTCTACTCCCTGTATGATCAGTAATACAAACAATGTCCGGTTCCTCGTACAGGTTGCATCCAACAAGAACGTCATATTCAAGAAAATCATCTGGCACAAAGGCAAATTTCAAATTTGTGGTGACGTCGGACATCTCAAAGACAGCTTCAAGCTCCTGAGTAGATACGAATTTCCCTGGAAGTATACCAGTGATGGTTGTATAGCATAATTTAATTTTATGTTGAAACGGTATGGCATATCTTTGAGCGATTAATGATATATCTGCGCCTGTATCAATTATGCCTGTTAAACTTACACCATCGACTTTTACTTTGGCTGGATTACTGAATTTTCCACTACCACAAAACTTGACAATTTTTGCGCTTTTCAATATTTTGACGAAGGAAACATCGATCAGCATCATGTCCAGTTTTTGCACAAAGAACACACCTGGTTATTAAAAGCGGTTGGAGCACTGGGTTTATTGTTTAAACGTGTTTCATTGTTCACATTTTCCCTGCAGTCTCTCTGCATATGTCCTTCCTTACCACATTTGAAACATGTTGTTCGTCGGCGCCTAACCGTAACAAACGAATCATCTCGAAAACGTTTGCGAGGAGGCTCCCCTAATTCGGTAGGTTTTCTCTCGACATGTTGGTCAGCATTTCGCTTAGGAACAGTTCCCAGGAATGAAATGAGCTCAGATAATTTTTTGAAATTTTGATTACCAGCTATGGTGCAAATATCTCGCTCCTTGATTCCATGAACCACTAATTATACGAGATCTGCTTCTTCCCATTGAACGCGAAGATTTCGAAGTAGGCTCGCTTTTTCGAATACGTAAGCATCATACGTATTGCATGAATTGCTGTTAAAGTTAGCAGCTTCCGAAAGCAAACCGCCAAGGTTTTTCTTTGGGGAAAGGCTTCCGAAAAATCTCGTTGAAATATTTGCCATGTTTTTACTTCTGGTGTCCACGTATCAAACCAAGTTTTAGATATTCCCGACAAAAAAACGACCTATTCGGGTTAAAACCTGTTGGTCGGACCACTCGAATTCATTTTTAATACTCGTGACTTCGGATAACCACTTCTTTGCATCTGTCAAATCTGGGCGAAAGAGAGGCAAATCAATTTGTTCAGGTGCGGTACGTGAAGATTTTATGGCCTTCACCAATTCTGATATTAATCCCTCCATCTTAAGGCTAAAAATATAGATTTCGCTTAGTTCAATTGCACTCGCCGCTTTAATAAAAAAAAACACAAGGCGCAAATAAAATGCTTACGTGAAGAAACAAATAATGCCTCGGTAATAATAGTAAACAATAATATTAACAGCATTATTAATCATTGCTAACTCTACACAAAAGCAGGTGTACTGTCTGTTGTCATATGAGCGACAGTACCTATATACTGTTATTCTATTCAGCATGTTAAAAGAAACCAAAGACAAAACAGAGAGTTACCAAAAATTGAAACAAAAGTAAAGGCCAATTAATGATATTTTAAATAAGAAAAAGAACTTTAAGCATCTCGATTCTTTAAAGCGCAAAGATAATGTAGTACCAAATAAAGAAAAAAAAAGTGGATTATATAAACTCGAAATATTTCAGACGTGACGTCGCGTCGGTGGGACAGCGGGAATTAGTCTTCCTAAAATGACTAACATGATGACGTGGTAAACAGATAATCTAGAACAACTCTCCTCACTTTTCACTAGAGGCACGTTGCAGCGCTGAGTCATACACGAGGTGGTTCACAAATAGTCAAACATGGCACATCGTAGATAAGTAGAGAGGTCACAACGCCACATACCTACCGTTCCGTTACAAGTTAAGTAACGCTCTAAAACAACGTTATAAGATAACGGTACAGTAATAATGACACATCTCGAAAATACCGCACGTGTGCCATCACGGTGACAAGCGCCGTCTCAACAAAATATACACAAACGCCAGTACAATTTCAATAAGACAAAGAGTAGGTACCTACATTATTAAAATAATTATTATTAGTCCGTGGAAAATAACAATTAGCCAACCGGCTTCTAAACAAAACAAACAAATAAACATGATACAACTTAGTAAACATCAGATATTGTTACACATTTTTTCTTTTACTTACTCAGTGGACAATGGGCACTTACCGCACTTCTGATTTAAGAATTCACTAAAAATCGTTAGGTAAAGGTTTACGGAAAGTAGACAAACAATGTTCATAGATTGTATTTACACAAAAGATTATAATACAGACACAAAACGTAAAGTTAAATTAGGCAGCCGAATTACACATAACACGAGCGAACGTTGAAGAAAGAATGGTGTCTTCCTCACGAACGACCGTAGGCGGCCTCGATACAGCGTTGTCAGATCCATTGTTTTTTCTTAATTTCTAACAATATATATATATATATATATATATATATATATATATATATATATATATATATATATATATATATATATATATATATCTAACCGTAAACTCAAAAAACAATTAACCGATTTCGATGAAACTCGGCAAGTGCCTTTATTTTATTAATGGCTTAAATGAGTTCGTTAGCCAGGAAAATCGGACAAGGTTTTCCGGGAAATATTTGAGTTTTCTTTAAAAAAATTTTTTAATGAAATTTGGTGGATACGTTGCCTTGAGAAAGGCATTACTATATATCGAAATTTAACTTTCTATGTTTATAGAAAATTGAGTTTTTCAAATTTTGAATTTTCTTTCAAAAAAGTTTCTCTCCAAAAATTACAAAGTTATTTTAATGATATTTGGTGCATATGTTGCCTTGGAAAAGCCCTTACTACGTACTAACATTCAACTTTTTAAGTTTATTGGTAAATGAATTATCCAAGTTTGATGCATTTAATAAAAATTCACTTCCATAACGCACTTGCTGCGTCCCAAACTTTTCTAAATATGAATTAGGTTTCCTCCTGGAAATCTTCTGTATAACTCTAATGAAATTTGTAATACAAGTTTCTTTTAAAGAAACTTACACTATCTACAGGTATAGCAAATTCTAGTTCTTTAGCTTCAGCGAAAATTGAGTTTTGGGTATTTTTCTCAAAAGGAGTTAGAACGTAAGATTTTTTTGATAATAGAGAGATATCGATAATAACACTTTCGAAAGAATTCTTCAGATGTGCGCGTACTAGGACCTCTAAAATGGATCTTTAAAGTCTGTTAAGTTTAAAGTATTAACTTAACTAATATGCCGTATAATAATAGTGTACAATTCTTATAAAAATTCGCTACTATAACGCACTTGCTGCGTTCCAAAATTTTTTGTACGTTAGCAAAGTATCTAAGAAATCGATAATAAATATTTCGCCATTGTTATAAAATATGTGCAAAACTTCAATGTTCAATGTTACTTCATATTCTAAATCAGGAAATACGAGCCACTTCATCTGAAACTTTTGAGTGCCGGCAATTTTTTTCCAATTATCAGTGCTGAAAGTTTAGAACTTTTAGTAAAGTGGCGCAACTATTTCTAATTTATTTTTCTTAGCATGCTTAAATTAGCCAATATGAGTAGTAATATATTGAAGAAGAATTTATAAAGTTTAAAGTAGAAGTTATTTAAATGCAGATTATAGGAACGGGTAAGGTTCCTTTTAAATAATATTGAAACTACTACTAACCGTCAGCTTACTGAGAGGTTCTCAGCCCACATGCATTGCATAAAGGAGAAGATTATGAGGTGGAATGTTGTAGCGTAAAGTGCGATATTGAGTCTCAAGTTAGCGAATAAAGTTTTAAGAGTTGCCAGTGTTTAAAATAACGTAAATTACACACGGTGAGGATTATGGGTCCCTCAGTAAAGTGTGTGTACCACTTATTTGCTTTAGTGAATTTTCATTAATAAAATTCACTGATAGAGAGGTATCGATGGTAAGACTCGGAAAATTTCTTCAAACGAGCTCAAATTATGGTCACTGGAAACCATATCCAATGTTCGTTTTATATATATATATATATATATATATATATATATATATATATATATATATATATATATATATATATATATATATATATATAATTTTCTATTATATGTTGGGCGGCTCTGTTTTGTTTGAAATTAGTTTATTTTGTTATGATTAATGTATCTTATATTGTGATTTATATGGTTATATATACTTTTATATTTTTAATGTAACTTATAATGTTCCGCTAAATCTTAAATTTGTAGTAAATATGCTCAAACTATGACTGTTTACATATACCTATTCAATGAAACTGTAGTCAATGTTCTTTTAATGTACAATCCAGTTCATTTATATTACTGAAAATAAATGTTTGCCTGTTTTTTCTCATTTTTCTTTGCCACAGCTATGTACATTCGCCCCCCTTCCTCCCTCTCTCTCTCTCTCTCTTTACAGGGATTAAACCTTATTTAATGGTTCAGAAAAAAAATTCTTTACATAAATTTTACTGTTGTTGGTCTTGTTATAAACCAACAACATGCCTACTATCTTTTTACAGATTCCTTTGCCTGAATCTTTTTTATTTCAACTATATATTTTATTTAGTTAATGAAAAATAAATTTTAAAGCTTGTTTATTTTAAATAGAACATGAATCTTTAATTTTCGATTGAGAAATATTTCAAGTTTATGAACAAACGATTCTGATTACTAATTTAGGATCCTTTTCAAATCTATATTATATTTTTTATATGCTTAATTTACTTTACAATGATGCAAATTTAATTTTTTTAACCTATTCCCGTTTTGAGTTCCCGCTGGATCATTTTAATTGCGTTGTCATGACAGCTGCGCCTTCATACATTTCACGTCGCCATGGATATATATATATATATATATATATATATATATATATATATATATATATATATATATATATATGTATATATATATATATATATATATATATATATATATATATATATATATATATATATATATATATATATATATATATATATATATATATTTCAATGAAAGACTGATATTATTACATTAGCAAAGGTTGTCTCAGCTTCTCTATTTATTACTTGCCTTTGCCTTGAAATTCTTGTGAATTTGGCAATGTTGACTCCTTTTAACTGATATTTTGCTTCTGTTTCTTGTTTTAAATTACTTTTGAGGTTATATGACCCGTAAATTGCTGCAATAGAACTAAAATGTGAAAATTTATACTATTAAGTACTTTTGTCCAAAGTGGCGTCGGTTCATATGAACATTATTTTCGTTATAACCCTTGTCCTGTTAACTTAAGTTATGCCTATTACACATCTGCTATTAGGTAAGCGTTGTACACATCACTATATCAGGTTAATTGAGTTTACTTTGCTACCATTTTCATTTTTTACTGCCTTCTTATAATAACTTAGTTTCACACCGTTGTTACCGCTTTTTATTCTTCACCTTCCTCTCTAAATTGCTGGTCCTGGCTCATTTCTACCGTAATATATGACAAAGTATGTAAGGCTAGATGCATTCTCGCCACAATAGAACCGCAGACCGGTTTCGCTCTAATTAGAGCTCGTCAGTACGGCGAGATGGAATCTCGTAGCCTTACATACTGTGTCCCAATTTACTAAATTGTTAGTTGGTTGTATACAGTCTCTACTTTTTAACACTTTGTGTTATTTGGAGCTGGCGTGACAACATACTACTTGGTTCCGCAACTAGGTGGCGGCACGTTGCTTCGTGTCTTACCACTCACTTAGTGTTGGAAGGCTGGCTACCATAGCCGTTTTACTTTATAGGTGTATTTTCGCTAGAACTGTTATGTTTGAAAATGTACAAAAATTTGCGAAAGCAAACTTAAAATGTTCCCGAAAACCTCATTTCTTGGTCAACCTTATAGGTTAATAGCAAATTGAACTATATAAATATGAAGCATTTAATCAAAATTCGCTACCATAATGCACTTGCTGCGTCCCGAATTTCTTTTCTTACAAACATGCATTACATTTCGATGGAAAATGCAAAAATGCAATAACATAATGACTAAAAAAATATTTGTAGCACCAACGACTTATGGGCCATCCTGTGATTGTAAAATTAATTTTTAAGATGTAGCTCAAGGCACCTTATAATTAATGTATACAATTTCTTTTTCATATCTTGTATAATAACGAATATATTGAGCTTTATTAATTATTTACAAAAATTCGACAAAAATCATATACCATTAAATGATAACCCCATAGCTAAGACTACTGCCAAAGCATCAGAGAAAGGGTCTATTTGAAATGAATTTTCTGGAAACATTTTAGTAAAATGAAGGAAAATGACGGTTGAAAATAAGACTTCAGGGTTTGCAAAATATTCTTCTTGATACTTTTTCTTTCCATAGCCCGTATTAGATTCAGGTTCGTTGCCTAAATGTTGCCCATTTTGAGGCTCTAAATCGCGACTTTGACGTTTTGAGGAAAACTACAATTTATTTTTCTCTAAATGCCTATAACTCTTTTATGTTTTAACCTACAGAGCTAAATTTTAGAAAGTAATTTACCTATAATGATATAAACCCGCGTAGCAAATTTGTTTTTCTATACTGTGTTATTTCCGGACATATAATTATTTTTTCGAAAGAAAACACAAAACTTTCCAGAAAAATCTAAGCCGATTTTCCTGGCTAACGAACTTACCCAAAGAAAGGTCCCTGCCAAACTTTATCAAAATAAATCCATTATTTTTTGAGTTTTCGGTGTGATACATACATATATATATATATATATATATATATATATATATATATATATATATATATATATATATATATATATATCTATATCTTGTGGAATGTTGCACTACACTGTAATCACTTCTATATATATATATATATATATATATATATATATATATATATATATATATATATATATATATATACTTTTATCCGTTTGCTGTACTCACTGCGATTTTCTATTTGTTTATGTGGACTGCAGATCAAACCTTCTTGGTTAATTAGCACGTTAATGTCAGTACTGACAGTAGCGTGTTGATGATGAACCAGCAAGGTTGAAAACTGCATTCCACATAAACAAATAGAAAATCACAATGAGTACAGCAAACAAATAAAAGTATATATATATATATATATATATATATATATATATATATATATATATATATATATATATATATATATATATATATATATATATATATATATATATATATATATATAAACTTATAAAGATGTAAAAATTGAATCTGACCCCGGATATGAGGTCTAGGGGTCCTAGTTCGCGCTCATTTGACGCAATTTTTCCAAAATTTAAAAGTCGGGATTTCTCCATTAGTGAATTTTTTCTACGAAAATTCACTAAAACTTTGTTTACCTGATAATTGACGCCGACTTCATGCACCGGAATATTTTACATTATATTAAACCTAAAAGTAAACGTAACAATTCCAGAATTAATAGAATTGTCACTTGAAACACGTTTGGATAGTTTGTTTTATATTGTTTCGTTACCTTTGATGTATGGTGTGTACGTGCGTATTTTTGTTTCTTCAACGTCGTTCTATCTTCGAGACTATGGCCCGTCACCGACACCAGGGCGCAGTTTCACCTCACATTGCATGGACACGGGATGGACGAAGGGCGGAACGTGGAGATATTCAACTTGATCAAATACATTGTCACAACCTCGGTTGATGTTAATGTTACATTATGTACTGAAAAAGTGCAAGGAAACCCTGAGATCGAACCCAGTACCCTTCGGTTCAGAGGTACAGGTCTTACCACTTAACCACCTAGGCCCTGATGTATTATTTATGCCTGTTGTATAATAGTTAACTACTCTGTCTGATAGTTATTGGAATTTAACCACTAAGTCGTTCATACGCATGTCATTCATTTTTAATTTGCGGAAAAACGAAATTTTGTTAATCCAATTACTTAGAACTTACAACGTAGGGCTATTTCTACCATTTTTAGCCACATGTAAAGTCTCATTCCAGTTACACTAATACTTCCAAAAATATACCGTTTTCAAAAATATTTTTGAATATTTTTGAGGAAAAAAATGTGCGATATAGCTGATTTACGAGCTCGTCCGCAGTCTTAATACAATAAAGACATGTGGGAAGTGTCGTTCCAATCACTTGAGAATTTTTTAAGTTATCGCTAAGATGTATATATATATATATATATATATATATATATATATATATATATATATATATATATATATATATATATATATATATATATATTCAAACGGAGCTTGGATATGGGTTGCAGAGGCCCTAATTCGCGCTCATTTAAAACACTTTCCGAAAGTCTCACCACCGTTGCCGCTCTGAGTCATTTTGTTAATGAAAATTCTATACAATGCAAGTGCCATCACAAGGAAAAGATTTTTAATTTAAAGATCAGGGGTGGTTACTTAGACAACAAAATATTTAGGAGCCAAATGTCACTGTAGCCTCGATAAAGTCTAACTAACATAATTGTTGAGTTGAGTTGAGTTTGAATGAGTGAGTGTAAACACTCAAACACTCCGGATAGCTCGACCTTGTAGTTCATTCACCACAGATTTTTGAATTGCAGTTGAAGGTTATTTATATTCATTATACCTATTGGTCATGTTAATAATTGATATATTACATATATACACATCCATATATACACTATATATATATATATATATATATATATATATATATATATATATATATATATATATATATATATATATATATATATATACATCTTGGTTTTTCTTGTTTTTTTTTTGGGGATAGACCGGGACACATTATTGCCTAGGGACCCACCAAGGCTCATCAACACACTGGCAGGCCACGGATTGAGAAGGTAGTACAGTAGGACAAACAGAGGGAAAGCTTATGCTATATTTACATGTGTTTCACTTATCACTATAAACTAACAACAGCGTACTTAAATATATACAATCATTTATGATAGTATACCTATATTTTTAAAATATCCCCATACAGGATCAATACTTTTTTATTCTTAAAACTAAGTATATAATTTAGGTCGAGAGGAAATTGTATTTCTACTGTTTTCATCAACGAATGCATAAGTGTTTTGCGTTGATTTGCATACAAGCTACATGAAAGTACAATGTGTTCTAAATCACATATTGAGTCTTCGTCACAGTTACAGTAGGGAGTTGATTCTATTCCAAGCCGATTTAAGTGTGCTCGAAATCGGCCATGGTTAATCTGAATTCTAATTATGGTTGTTAATATGTTTCTCTCATTTTCGTGTAAATAATTAAGTTCACATTTTTTTGGTAATTTTGGATGTAATAATGTATACCTGTTAGGTATTAGATTTTTCTGTGTATTTTTCCCAAAGTGTTCTGTTTTTTGTTTTGCTATGTTTATCAAAGTCTGTAGATGGGACCTTTGTGCATTCTATTTGTGTTTGATTTCTGGCTTCTTTTGCTAACATATCTACTATTTTATTGCCTTCAATTGTACTGTGACCTTTAACCCAGAGAAATTTAACCATCATTTTATCTTTACCGTTGTAGCAAATTTGTCTGATATTTTTCACTATCTCGTTTATTTTATTGTCATCGTGGCTTCTTTTAATTGCTCCTAATGCCGACTAGGAATCACTTATAATTATGACATTTGTTACTTCTTTTTTATATGTCCACTCTACAGCTTTCTTAATGGCTGACAATTCTGCTGTAAATATTAAGCTTCCAATATGTAGTCTAATTTTCAAGGATGCTGTTGGTTGTTCAAAATAAAAGGCTGCTCCAACCCCATCTTCACTTTTTGACCCGTCGGTATATGTTAGTGAATTTTCTTTAAAAAAAGATTCACTAATGAGGAGATCCCGACTTTTGAATTTTGAAAAAATTTCTTCAAATGAGCGCTAATTAGGCCTCCCAGAACACATATCTGGGGTCAGTTTCAATTCTTATATGTTTATATATATATATATATATATATATATATATATATATATATATATATATATATATATATATCACACCGATAACTCAGAAAATAATAGGCCGATTTTGGTTAAATTTGGTGAATAAATTCCTTTTGCAAATGGCTTGAATAAGTTCGTTAGCCAGAAAAATCTGGCCAGGTTTTCCCGAAAAATTTTGTGTTTTCTTTCGAAAAAATTTATATCTCCGAAATTAACAAAGTAAGAGCAACCTAATTTGGTACGCCGGTTCACATCCTTATAGGTAAGTTACCTACGAAAATTTAGCTATGTAGGTCAAAAGAAAAAAAAGTTATAGGCAGTTAAAAAATAATAAATTGGGGTTTTCCTCAAAACGTCAAAGTTGCGATTTAAAACGTCAAAATCGGCAACATTTAGGCAAATAACTTGAATCTAATACGGGCTATGGAAATCAAATGTCTCAAGAAGAATGTTTTACAAACCCTGAAGTCTTAGTTTCAACCGTAATTGTCCTTCATTTTACTAAAATGTTTCCAGAAAATTCATTTCAAATAGACCGTTTCTCTTATGCTTGGCAGCAGTCTTAGCTATAGAGTTTATCGTTTAATGATATATAATTTTTGTCGAATTTTCGTAAAAAAATAATAAAGCTTAATAGATCCGTTATTATACAAGATATGAAAAAAATCTTTATACATTAATTATAGGGTGTCTTGAGCTACATCTTAAAAAATATTTCTACAACCACAGGCTGGCCCATAAGTCGTTGGTGATACAAATTTTCTTTTTTTTTAATCAAACACGCCTTATATTATTGCATTTTTGCACTTTCCATCGAGATATAATGCCTGTTTGTAAGAAAAGAAATTCTGGATGCAGCAAGTGCGTTATGGTAGCGAATTTTGATCAAATGCTTCATATTTGAATAGCCCAATTTGCTATTAACCTATAAGGTTGACCAAGAAACGAGTTTTTCCGGGAACACTTTAAGTTTACTTTTGGAAATTTTTGTACATTTTCACACAATGAAGTTATTTTTATGAAACATGGCACATTGTTTTTACTATAAAGGTTATAGTGGTAACCAAAATTAATGCCTGCTTTCTTAAATGAAAAGAAAACACACATATTTGCAATAAAAACATTTTTATGAAAATTCACTACCATAACGCACTTGCTGCGTCCAGAGTTTTTTTTTTGGTGTATTTGTTATATCTACTTATTATGCGCTGAGAAACATAATTGTATGAAATACCCTAAAAAGCGACTTTGAGTTATTGTTTGTGTTTAATTAGCAAATTCTCTTTTAGTAAATGGAATCAGTGTGTCGAAACGTGATGAAATATGATTAAATCTGTACAGATATCGACGAGGCTTAAACAAAGGGCAAGATGAACAATGGGTAACGCTAATAATCCATCATCTACATGGTAGTAGTGTCTGCCGATAGGATTGTCATTGCTCGCTGCTTTTTGTAATGTAGGATGAGTCTCATAATTATCTGGAAGCTTAGTAGAGTACATAAATAAATGAGAAAACGATTGATAATATCGGCTTGATTCCAATTGCACGAACCCTCCTGCTATGCCAGCAGGGTAAAGATCATCATGACATATCCCTAAGCCGATCACTGTGTTATTTTATAAAGGATCGCCACGCGCTTTTACGAAGTATGTATACATTAATCCATTGAAACGTTAACACAAGCAACCTAACGAGCAAGTAATTAGTTGAATCAGGGTGATTTCGTAATGTTCATTTTTACATTCAGTCCAAAAATAATATTATTTTTAACCACTCAACCTGGCGCCAGTACGGTGGACTTGGTACTCCACCGGTAGTGAAATTGCTACTATTTTATGACAATGGACAATTTACAGGGTGTAAAAAAAGAGTGGAATATTGCCAATATTTCGAAAACTACTAAACATATTTTTTCGCACTTAAATTTAGTACTCTGTTGACAAGTAAAAAGTATGTGTACACGGTGGCTTAGAAGTAATACCAATATTTTGATTTCAAATGGAACACCCTGTATGTTTTTGCGTTTTCTGTATTAACATGTAATTTAAGGTCTAATTGGATCTAAAGTTTTTTCCTATCTTCATTCATTACTGAAAAAAATATTGTTAAAACCAATTTTCAAAAATTGTTAATATTTCGAAAACTACGGAACACATTTCCCAAATAATACTAACTTTGTTATTTTAAATGTAACGCCGTGGAATTTTGCTGATTCTAATAAGCATTTAAGAGAACAACTCAATCATGTAAGTTTTAACCCGTCCAGTGCGCATGACGCGAAATCACGTCTGGCGTGCTGCGCCACGGACGCTCATGACGCGATTTCGAGTCATTACAGCGGGCATTCACATACCGTTTTCAGTATGTAAGCCGCCGTTGTACGCGTGTGATGTATTGTGAGCCTGTTCAACACACATCGAGGTATCGTTAATTTGCGCTGGTTTGAGTTCGCAATGGATTCGACTGGGGCAGGGCCATCCGGAGTAAAACGACCAAAAATAACAAAAAAATAAGTACAAACTTCGTAAACCACTTTCTGACGCTGAGATAGAACGCATTTTATTGGACTCTGACGATGATTTTGAGGATCCAGATTATTTAGATTCGGAATTTGAAAAAAGTGATTCGGATATCGAAGAAAATGAAGACGTTCCTATTGAGACAGAAACTGATTTAGGCATTAGTCTTCAGCAAGTTACTGTTCCAAGGTCCGATGATGAAACTGTGAACTGGACCCAAACACCCAGCAAGAAAACGCTAGCTTTTACAGGGAAACAAGAGCTAAAAATACTACCAGACGGTGAGACTATTTACTTTACGATAATTCACACATTTTTTATTGAATAAATAATTTTTAATTACAGGGAATAGGCCAATTGATTATTTCAATTTATTGGTTGACGACAGCTTTTTGAATCTTGTTGTTCAGGAAACGAATCGCTATGCAGTCGAGGTATTCCAGTCTCCCAATGTGGGCGAATTTTCCAGTATTTCTCGTTGGCGCGAAACTTCGATACCTGAAATGCGTCTCTTTTTTGGATTGTTTCTGCACATGGGGACAATTCCACTCAGTCGAATGCAAGACTTTTGGAAGAAAGAGAGACTTTTCAATCTTCCATTTTTTTTTTTTGACTCACATGAGCAGAGATCGCTTTATGATCATTATGCGATGCTTGCATTTTGCATAAAACCCAAAACAAAGCGAACCCAAACCCCAAGACAGGCTATTCAAAATTCGACTTGTGATAGATTACTTCAATAATAAAATGGTGGATGTCTATTCCCCAAGCCAAAATCTTTCTCTCGATGAATCCATGGTCTTATGGCGCGGGAGATTGGCTTTTAGACAGTATATAAAAAATAAGCGCCATAAGTACGGATTGAAGCTGAACATGTTGACCGAGCCAGATGGAACTATTCTGAAGTTCTCCATTTATACCGGTGTGCTAGATGATCTTGGTGGCAAAGGCCATGCTGACAATGTAGTTCTCCATCTAATGGAAGAAAGGTTGGACGCAGGGCACTCTTTATTCATGGAAAACTTCTACAGCAGTTATTCTTTGGCTCGCCAAATATTAGAAAGAGGGACCTACTGCACCGGAACTCTACGGCTTGTCTGAAGAGACAATCCTCTTGAGGTAAAGAATGCAAAGCTGAAGGTGGGCGACAAGATTGCTCGCTACTCCAATGATGTAATGGTCGGAAACTGGCGTGACAAGCGCGATGTATCGTAGATTTCCACTGATTTTTCTCATGATTTCGTCCAATACAGAAACAAAAGGGACCAAGAAAAGCAGAAACCCGAAGCCATATATATGTCTAATAAAAACATGGGTGGCGTTGACAAGCAGGATCAAATGTCTTATTACTCATGCTCTGGGAAATCGCTTCGATGGTACAAAAAAATTGGCACTCACGTTCTGCAATTGCTGCTTTTGAACTCATACTTTTTGTATAAAAAATATGAAAGAAATCGAGTTTCGTTGTATGATTTCCGACTGCGAGTGGTTGAAGAACTTGTACCACCAAAGGAAGTTCCACCAGAGAGACCTATTTCATTCCAGCACAGGGCGGAAAAAAATCCTATAACGCCGAATTCCAAACATCGGCCGCGCAGAAGATGGCAAAATTGTTATAAAAATAGAGTGCGAAAAGATACAATTTACTTTTGACCAGCATGCCCTTCGAAGCCATCTTTGGGTTTGGATGGAAACTGTTTTGACGAATGGTATGCCGACCTTTTAATTTTGTTTATTTTGTGCGCCAAAGAAAGGTTGTTATTTATATTTACACATTTTTTTGTTCGTTTCTTACATTTATAAGAAAAACAGTTTTATTCAGTTATTATTCTTGTTTTCTTATTTTGCATATTCTATTTGGGTTTTTTGTGTATTCAAGTAATACAATTATTTTTTTCATTTACATGTGATATTTTGTATTTGTTTTGCAATCAATATAATTACTTTTGAAGCAACACACACATGAAGTGAAATCGAGTCATGAGCATTTCACGAAAAGTTCATTGCGTAATGCTCGTGACGCGATTTTGCTTCATCACGTGTTTTAGTATATTTTGCACTTGTTTGGCCAAATATACTTTGTGGTGCTATGTGGTAATTCTGAAAAGACACCTCAGAAAAAATCAACCCTTAGCCCGGGTGGTGTTCCTACAAACACGCGTGAGCAGTGAACGGGTTAAGTTGTTTATTCATCATGTACTAAAACTGAATTAAGTCACATCAATACACTGAAACTACGAAGATAAGTCGCTTCATTTATAATCTTGCTAGGTGCCTTATCTGCAATGATAAATTTGACAGATTTTGTCAAATGTTCATAAGCACTCACATACAACATCAGTTAACAGAAATTATCATGGTAGTTCTAACTGAAAAAGAAAAAAGGTAAATGATAATGATGGTTGGATATGGTGGTCGCAACAGAACACGCGCAAGTTATCGATTTATTCAACCAAGCTTAGCCTAATCGGCCTACGATTACCCTATCCTGTGTAAGAAAAAACTTCTGAAGAAAGTCAATGAAACAGGAAGTTTAAAACACAGTTCAAAAACACGCAGACCGAAAAGCACCACTAGTGGCATGTGGATATAAATGTTTTAGTTGATTTACAGAACAATTCAAATCAATCGCTTCTACAGATGGGCCAACAACACAATATGTTTCACATGTCAATTAAAACTTATTAAAAAGCGAAAAGATACGTGCTTTCAAGATACATCTAGCTCAAGAACTTATAGAGGACGATTTTGATGTAAGAACGGAGTTTTGTGCAGTTATGATGGAGAGGTGCAATGTTTATCCCAATTTTGTAAGTAATATTATCTTTTCCGGGGAGGCTACAATAATGCGTAATGGCATCGTAAATAGGCACAATTGTAGATATTGGTCAGCAGACAATCCGCAGTGGGTGGCTAAAGCACACACGCAAAGATCACAAAAAGTCAACGTTTGGATAGGCCATAATATCATTGGACCATTCTTCATTAACGAAAACCTTACGTCAGAACTTTATTTGCAGTTGTTACGTAAAAAGATTATGGCACAATTGGAAACCCTGTACCCAAACCAAAGAAGCATTTGGGTTCAGCAGGACGGTGCTTCTACACATTTTGGTTTACAAGTTCGTCAATTTTTGAACCAGGTGTTTCCCAAATCGATGGATAGGAAGAAGAGGTGCGATTGAGTGGCCCTTAAGATCACCAGAACTCAAACCTCTGGATTTTATTTGTGGGGGTGATCTAATGAGTAAAGTTTACAAACTAGGCCCGATGATATTGAACATTTGAAGATTAGAATTAGGACGATTTCTTCGCTCTTTAGCATTCTGCTTTTCCTACGGTTTCTTCAAAATTGTTACAATAATTTTTTTTTGCTTTGGGTTTTACCTTGGGTGTGGAGGGACCCCAAACAAGCTACTTTTGATTTCGTTTGCTACCGCCAAGTACTTTCAATACTGAATTACCTGGGATTGCGTATCTCAGTCAGGGTCACCGAGCCACACCTTTTATTCCTACCTCATACTTTCTGATGATAGTTTATCGCGTTCCTGTTTTACGCACGTTACCTTATCGTGTTGCAACATACGCTTACTTACCGTATCGCATGCGCTTGAACGACAAAGAAAAACTTATCTTTTTCGTTTCTATAAATAGACCAGGATATCTAAATTTTTCAGCAATGTCTTATTTTGAAGTTATTGTACTAATTTTCCGATGGACACAATGCTGGTATGATAAATCATAACTTGTGGTATCAGAAAGATGGTGCCCCCGCGCATTATGACGATAATGTTCGACAGCATTGGGCAGTATTGGCAGGCGTGGTGCAGTCGAGTAGCCAGCAAGATCACCTGACCCAACTCCCTTAGATTTTTTCTGTGGGGTAATTTGAAGAATGTGGTATTCAAAAATAAACCAGATACCTATTATCGAGGAATCAAAACAATAATTAGAGTTGAATGTACCAACATTTCTCCAGAGATTATAAATAGAATCGAACAAGAATTTATTGACCACTTGGGATATTGTCAGGCACAAGAAGGCGAGTATTTCGAACATTTGATTTGATAAGACTGAACTATGTAATTCTTTATAGGCGTCACCTGTGTTATGTATTACTGATAATAAAACTGTTATTGCCCACTTAATTTTATTCCTAAAAAAAATGGTGTTGCTAAGAATTGGATTAGCGTAAAAAGATGTATCACACACTACCTACCATCCAATTTTAAAATTTCGAAAGGGTAGCTACATATTGAAAATCACGATATGGGTGAGATTTTTATATCAAAAAAATACTGTTTTGAAAATAAAAATCGACCTGTTTTTGAATTTTCCTTAATAATGGTCACTTCATTTTATTGAATTTATGTGCTGTTTTACAAATACAGTGTATCTACCTATATTATGGTTGGAACTGCGAAAAATGTACCCTATTTGCATCGATCAATACGACGAGATATTTGCAATATTTTAAAAGTTGATATCCCAGAATAAATAGCTACTGCTTTAGAAAAAAGTGGACTATTTGTGGTTTTTAATCGTTTAAAGCACACAACAGCTACATGTTGTCAAGACTGCAACCGCCCATCTGTGGAGAGCATCTTTCTGTTGCCCAAAATGTGGGCCCAATTAAGTTCTAATTTTTTTCAGTATTATTTTTGTGTTGTTATAAGGTATATTATATAAGTATTATTAATAATATTCAAGAACAAATAATCAAAAACTTTGTTTTCAATAAAATAAGTCAATGTTGTCAATTTTAGACAGTGTATCATTTACGCGACTTCCAGATAGGTTTAACATTCTAGAGTTAGGAAGTAAAACTCCCATGTTTAATACGTGTTATATTTGGTTTTTGTTAGGTGATAAATGTGTTGTCGCTTATTAACAATGAACAAATTATTTTGTCTCTCACTGTACAGTGTGTCCACGGATTGAGTGTGGGTAAGGTATAAGTGACAAAAAAAAATTAAATTAGATTATGATATTTTGGGAATCGCTCCTGCTTTGTCTTAAACTAAGATGTTGAGGAAATGAACAAAATCAATTAATATACAGGGTGGTTTAGAACTGATTTAATTAAATGTGTTAAGAGTAAACTAATTTCGCTTATAAAGATACCGCAAAAAGTTTTGAACAAAACTTGTTTAGAATTAAAATTTATCACAGGGTCTCCATTTTCAGCCAGATCAGCCTACTTTGAATTTTCAAGTAAAGTATTAACATTTTTTCCCTATCAACATGGAGCTTTTTACCTGTGGTTTTCTGAACGCAGGTGCGCAAAGTAAGTAACCATGCAATGTTAAATAATAATTTATTAGTAAAATACAAAACGCTTGTTGCTAACAAAAATCAAAACGAACAACGAAAAATAAAGAAATTACTCAAATGTGCTGCCACCAACCAATACACATAACTCACCCGTTTAGTAAATACTTTGTAGGCATTTTGAATATGTTAAATTGGAATAGCGTCAATCTCCTGTCCCAACCTCAGTTTCAACAAATCAAGATCGTTGTTTAATGGAGCCGCGTAGACTTTCTGTTTGAGATAGCCCCATAAATAAAAGTCCATTAAGGTAAGATCGTGACTTCTGGGAGGCCAAGGTATTGGCCCATATCGACCAATCCACCGCCTAGGAAATTCTCGATCAAACCATTCTCGATCGATTTCTGTTGCATGTGCCGGGTGGCCGTCATGCTGTTTGTCTATCTTCTAGTGACATGTTATGCAAATGGCCTTGAAAAATATTTTCCAGCATTTCCAAATAACTGTACTGGTTTATATTCCGTTTAAAAAAATATGGCCCAATTATCCCAGTGTAAGAAACAGCACACCACACATTTACTTTTTTATGGCATTGTCTTCTGCAATGAACTCTATAATTTGGATTCTCCATTGACCAATGCCGTGCATTTTGGGAATTTACCACCCCATTAGTGGTGAAAGTGGATTCGTCCGAAAAAATAATACTTCTGCCAAAATTGTGATTTTGTAGATATTGCTCGCCGTACCATAAACAAAAACCTAATCGTTTTGACACGTCATTTTCTTCCAAAGTGTGTATAAGTTTTGCTTGGAAAGGTTTCATTTTGTTGGTACGATAAATTTATTGCAAATGCGATTTGCTAATATTGCCAACTTCTAATGCCCTTCTTCTTAATGATAATTTCGAAAAACGTCTAACAGAATTCATTGCTAATGCAGCTGCAGCATTGTCTTCTTCATTTAGGTCGGATTTTGTCTTCTTACATTTAAAACACTCCCAGTACACATAAATTTTGTAACAACTTTTTTTACACCAGTAGCGGAAACCGAATAATTTGACCAGCGTTCAAGGAATTTTCGTATCACTGATAAGAATGTTCTTCACCCAAACCATAGCACTGCACAATAAACACATTTTTTTCTGTTGTTACCATTTTTAAATAGAGAAGCTTGCCGTTCGTGACAAATAAAATTGCCGTTCAATTTTCCAAATAAGTAGTATCCTGGGAAACCAACAACAAGGCAGAGCTCAAGTAGCCATGCAACTCGCCAATTATTGCTTCGAATGTCAAATTGTGCGTTTACTTTACTTTTTTTATTGGTTGAGATGAAAACAAACCTACCCCAAGTTCAATTATGGTAAAGACTTTTTTAATACAGTTTCAAGTATTTTTTAAAGTACACCTAACCACAGAAGCCGTCGAACGTCATTTAAATAAAGTCGCAGCTGACAAATTTTTTTTTGTCAGTTATACCTTACCCATAGTCAATCCGTGGACACACTGTATATGGTACAAACGGGAAGTATTGGGCAAACAAATTGTATTTCAGCTTTCAAAACATGCTACTCACCGTAACATAGCTATTACAGTGCGGTAAACATTCATACTTTCAAATATTTACCATGGATATCGCTATAATGTGAATGGAAACGTTTCATTCTCTCTGATGTGGTGACACTTTGTAGTAATATGCAATGTATTTGTGACACATCTTTTGATCTTGTTTGACAACTGATTTTGGACCAGATATTATTTTTATATAAAGAAGCTATGTATCCGCATATTTAGCATGTTTATATTGAAGATATTACATTTTGTTGGATTTTCATTAAATTATATTAGTAAATTTTCCCCCAAAAAAAAAAAATTCACCAATTAGGAGATCCCGACTTTTAAATTTAGAAAAAATTACTTCATATGAGCGCAAACTAAGCCCCCTAGAACCCATATCCAGGGTCAGTTTCAATTTATATATATATATATATATATATATATATATATATATATATATATATATATATATATATATATATATATATATATATACAGGGTGGCTCATTGAAAACGAAACAGACCGATTTGCGCCCAGAGAATTTTTTTTTAAGAAACGCTGAAACACGTCAATTTTAATATTGAGGGGGACATGCTTTGACATAAAACTCAACTTTGTCACATAAACCCCTTAAGGGTGGTGATAGCAACCCTTATATTTTAAATACGGAACATGGGTCGAGTGTTGCATCATTTGAAAGCTGTTTCTTTTCTGAATTCAGCACACTAATTCTTTTGGAAGTTTTATTATCTCGTTTAAAAATTATTCACAGTTGGAGTCGCAAGAACGTATTTCATTCATTGTGATAAGAAATGCACTAATTAGTCAATTTTTTGTTAAAAAAAAAAAACTAAAAAACAAAACCAAACGTTCAAAAATGTTTACTCAGTTAAGCAAATGTTGAAATTGTTGACCATCAGCTTCCATACAAAAGTACAAAATGTTGGCCAAAACGAGCTCTGACATTCTGGAACATTTGTGGAGATATTAGACGGCATTCTTCAACAATGCGTCGTCGTAATTCTTCCAGAGACTCGCGTTCTGTTGCGTAAATTCTACTCTTTAAATGGCCCTATAGAAAGAAGTCTAAGGGAGTAAAATCCGGTGATCTAGGGGGCCACTCAATAGCACCTTTACGCCCTATCCATTGTCTTGGAAACTCTCTGTTCAAAAACTCCCTAACACGTTGTCAAAAATGCGGAGGAGCTGTTGAAACACTAATTGATTTTCTTGATAGTGATCATCATTTTCAACAATGTCAATTAGTAGAGGGTAAACGATATCTTCTAGTAACCCCAAATACGTTTCGCCACGCAAATTGCCATCAAGAAAAATTGGTCCGATTAGACGGTCTCCAAACACGCCAGTCCAGAGATTCAATTTCTGTGGAGTTTGAGTGTGGACTTCGTGAAAATTTCTCGGATTATTATCTGCCCAATAACGAGAATTATGACGATTGACTGTAGAGTTTAATAAAAACGTACACTCGTCTGAAAAACATATATTGAACAGAAAGTTCTCGTTATCAGCTATTCGTGCAGTCATAACTTCACAAAACTCCAGCCACCGATCAAAATCATCTTCATTCAGTTGTTGTACAAGATGACTTTTATACGGGTGAAATTTATGATGCTTCAATATTCGCTGAATAGTTCTTCTTTTGGTGTATGAAACAGTCGCCAATTTTCTCGTGCTCAAAGTTGGGTCTGCAGCAACTTGCCCTAAAACTTCAATCTTAGTAGTCTCATTTCTAACCGGAAATTCACGTTCAGGATCCCGTTTTTTGTTGGCTACTGAACCACTTTGTCGAAACTTTGCAACTAACTCCAAAATGGATTTTCTGTTAATAGGTCTGTTCGGATGTCGTTCATTAGCAAATTGGCGGTACGGTAGGCACAGTTATCGTTTTTGAAAATAATGAGTAATTATTTCAACCCTTTTTTCTACAGAATACACCATAGTGAAATTAATTTTCGCTAGTACTATCAATAATAAACCCGAACGGTATACTGAAATAATAAACCCCATTTCTCTCATTCCGATAAGAAATGTTCTGATAGTCAATTTTTTTGTTTACAAACCAAGAAAACATTAACTATCAGCACATTTCTTATCGGAATGCGTGAAATGCGTTTTTGCATCTTCAACTGTGAATAATTTTTAAACGAGTAGATAAAACTTCAAAAAAAAATAGTGTGCTGAATTAAGAATAGAAAGAGCTTTCAAATGATGTAACACTCGACCCATGTTCCCTATTTAAAATATAAGGGTTGTTATCACCACCCTTGAGGGGTTGATGTGACAAAGTTGAGTTTTATGTCGAAACATGTCCTCCTCAATATTAAAATTGACGTGTTTCAGCATTTCTTAAAAAAATATTTCTCTGGACGCAAATCGGTCTGTTTCGTTTTCAATGCGCCACCATATATATATATATATATGTATATATATATATATATATATATATATATATATATATATATATATATATATATATATATATGTATATATATATATATATATATATACGTATCACACCGATAACTCAAAAAATAATGGGCCGATTTTGATCAAGTTTAGTGACAACCTTCCTTTTGCAAGTGGCTTAGATAGTTTTTTTTAGCCAGGAAAATCGGCCCAGGTTTTCCCGGAAAATGTTGTATTTTCTTTCGAAAAAAAAAGTCTCCGGAAATAACACAGTAAGGGCAACCAAATTGGTACGTGTCTCTGCATTATAAAGAGTGAACCACGTACCAAAATGTAGGTCTGTAAGTCTAAAGACAAAAAAGTTATGGGCGGTTAAATGAAACAAAATTGGAATTTTGCTCAAAAAGTCAAAGTCGCGATCTCACACGTCAAAATTCGCAACGTTTAGCCAAAGTACCTGAAACAAATACGGATTATGTCAAGAAAATTTAGAGTGTTCTGCAAACCCTTAAGTTTAATCTTCAACCGTCATTGTCCTTCATTGTAATAAAAGGTTTACAGAAAATTCATTTCAAATAGAGACCTTCTATGATGATTTCGCTGTAGGTTCAGTTAAGTTGATGCTTTGGCTGTAGGTTTAATTAAGTTTAACGGTCTATAATTTTTAGCTAATTTTCGTAGAAAAAATTCGTAATTGGGAAATTTATCTGTTTACATATATACGGGACGACGCATTTCTACGATAAAGCTCAATATAATTGTTATTATACAAGCTACGAAAAACAATTGTATACGTTAATTTTAGGGTGTCTGAGGCTGCATCTTATAAAAATATTTTGACAATCGCAGGTGTTCCATAAGTCGTTGGTGATTCCTACAACTGTTTTTTCGAACACCGTTATATTCTTTAATTTTTGCATTTTTATCGAAATATGATGTATGTTTGTAAGAAAAAAAATCTAGACGCAGTTTGTGCGTTTTGGTAGCAAATTTTCATTAAATCCTTCAAATTTGAATAACTCAATTTGCTATTAACCTAAGGTTTGTTGGCTAGGAATCCAACATATAAAGTCTATTTTCGGAAAAATTTTGTACATTTTCAAACAATAAGTAATTTTAGTAAAAGATGGTACATTGTTTCTTCTATATAGGTTATACCGGTAACCAGATTGATATCTGCTTATATTGGAGAAACATATTTGTTATTAAAAACATTTTATGAAAATTCACTTCCATAACGTACTTGCTGCGTTCAGTTTTTTTAATCTATTTTCATATATAGAGGATGACGCATTTTTACGGTAAATCTCAATATATCCGTTATTATACGTAATACGAGAAAAATTTGTATTCGTTAATTATAGGGTGTCTCGAGCTGCATCTTATATAATTATTTTTATAATCGCAGGCAGGCTTATAAGTCTTTGGTGATACCAATTACCTTTTTTTTATCAAACCCGCCTAATATTAGTGCACATTCCATTGAAATATAATGCATATCTATAAGAAAAGAAATTCGGAACGCAGCAAGTGCGTTATGATAGCGAGCTTTCATTAAATGATTCAATTTTCAATAGCTTAATTTGCTATTAACCTAAGGTTTGTTGGCCAGGAAACCAGTTTTTTCGTGAACATTTTAAGTTTTTTTTTTTTTTTTGGAAAATGTTTGTACAATAAAGTTATTTTGATGAAACATGGTACATTGTTTTTACTATATAGGTTATACTGGTACCCAAATTGGATGCCTGGTTTCATAAAAAATACATATTTGCTATTAAACAAATGCAGAAAAAAATGTTTTTGGATTTTTGTGAAAACATTGTGTGCAAAATTTCATGAAAAATGTTGTATGTAGGTTTTGTTGAAACACTTTTTGTGAATAATATCTTGGTAGCTGGGTAAATAGCTTAAAGAAAATCGTTGGCCAGAATAATCGGACCAGTTTTCAGAGGACCCTTTAAGTTTATTATTTCAAAATTATTTTGATCAAATATAAGGTCATATTGGTAACCAACTTCAACAGATTCTATGATGCGAACGCTTCAGCACAGCTACCGTTTTCTTTACATATAAAGAAGCTAAATCATATTTTCAATCAAGATCTGACAAATTATATATGCAATGGTGGTATTTCTCCATGGACCATTGTTTTTCCACCTACTGATACGACGTTTTTATCGCATAAATCGAATGTATTACCAGCTGTATGTGTTAATAGATTATTTCAACAGGTTATCTCTAGTAATCAATATGATATAATTCTTTACACTGATGGATCAAAAAGTGAAATTGGTGTCGGATGTAGTATCACTTCTGCACTAAAGGAAGAAGCATCTCACTTACCGTCAATATATAGTAACTATACAACAGAACTATACGCAATAATGGGAGCAACTAACACATTCGCCAACTCTCATTTCAATAACGCCTTAATATGCACCAATTCTCTTTCGTCGATTATATCACTCACAAACCTTTACCCAAAGGACCACCTTGTAACCCAAGTACAACAATCTATTCATTGTGCCTTGCAATCTGGCAAATCTATCAGACTTATATTTGTCCCATCACACTGTGGCATTACTGAGTATGCAGACGAATGTGCCAGGAATGCTGTCTTAATCGATACTGTAATTGAAGACCTTGGTGCAAAAACCGACCAAGTCCTAAAATTAAAATTTGTGAGAAATCAAAAAAAACTTTCTAAATTTGGAAATAAATTTGCAACTGTCCCAAATTTTGGTTTAAATATAGATATTATTGTTATTTGTTATATGGCCCAATATAAAATTGAAATTTTGTAAAAATCACACCAAAAGTGATTTTTGAAAATTTGGACTTGTCCGACTTTTGCACCAAAATATAAAAAAAAACACATAAATTTATTAAACCAATATTTATTTCATAAATAAAATATTATTCAAGTACAGAACTACATAAACGAAGAGTCTGATTCATAGGCTGCGTCTTCTAAAGGTTCCTCTCGAGGTTCTACCGCCTCCACTTGTGGTTCTGGTTCTTCTCCAACTTCCGCGAATATTCTATTGTAGTAACCGTGGTATGCTTCTGGTACATATTTCTTAACTAATAGCTTCACATCTTCCACCTTTTTTTCATTTATTGGCAAAGGATAGGCCTGGGTCATCTTTGTCGTAGGTAGCGATAAATTAGTGCCAAGCTTAGTAGCGGAAAATTTATCGAAAATTGGAAATGAAACGTTAGTGCTACATTCAATGAAGTTAGAACCGCTTTGATATTTAAATAATCGGAATGTTGAGATAGAAAATTTTGTTTTATTTTTTTGGCTGGTAAACGTTGCTTTAAAAATGGGTTTAAAATGCTCGGTGAAGTCCATTATTATGTCCTGAGTTACATCTACGACCCGAAACATTTTGCTAGTTTTTCTTACTAGTTCTTTCCATTCGGCAGGTACGTAAACTCGTTCTCTTCTTCTTTTCTCTTTTTCTATTAAGCCAAAGGAGCGGTCACAGGGTAAAAAACTATGACCAGGCTCAGGATATTGATGAATAACTTGAGTAATATTTTTAATACGCTGATTAACCAAGGTGAACAAATATTTGGTGATAGTATGATTTTTGTTCTGAGCAAACGAGTTGTCAGAAAACAGGTACAATGTTGTTATAGATTCGGAAAGAAGCGTAGTAATATAATGGTGGATAAAACTAATGACTTCGTTGCTACTTTTTTTTGATGTGGCCTCGTCGTACATGTAAAATGTTGATAACCCGGTTTTTCCAGAAAAAATACAAAAGTTGTATTGCCACAGCTGTCGCTTATAAAAAACGTCTCCAGCCGGAACATGCGAGAGAGGAAGATTTTGTTGGTAGTCAAAACATAAAACTTCTACTGTTTCATCGGTCTTGGCAAGCAGGGTTTTCTCTTTCATCGATGTATAGAATACTTCCGCTTTTCTAATATGTAATGTTTTTTCTCTCTCTAGTACATGTTTGGTCTCAGTATCTTGCTCTGCTGCTGTTAAATTTTCCAACCTATCGCATGTGTGACATGTATCCGAACGAAGAGAACCAAAGCTTATATTGTAGTTTTCGCGAAAATGACGAAAGTAGAAGTCATACGAAACCTTTGCTTGACATTTTTCTTCACGTTTAAGTTTTTCAGAGACATCTGGTTCATATTTTTCCAAGTATAACCTATACATTTTGGAAACGTTCAGATCAGACGATAAATAGGTCCGACGTTCGTTTTTCTCTCGACTATAATGTGATGAGCGCTATAATATTCCTAGGAATTTTGTTAGGGCGATTATTATGTTTACCCCTCATGTCCAGTGGCGCGGCGATTTTTTCTTTTAAAGTGAGCCCTATACGATTTGCCCGGTGTTTGGTAATTCCATGGATTGAACAAAATGCCTGTCTGCAGACCATATATTCAGTACCTTTAACACGAATCTGAAATATAAGCATATTTAAGATTTAATGTTTTTGAATAGTAGGTGCAAAAATAATAAAAATCATTTTGAAAAATATAAAAGCCGAACCCATTTTTAAAGGAAAAATCTAATTATTAAAAAGTTAAAAACAAAGTTCAGTAAATTTAGTAAAGGAAAATTATGTCTAACGTCCGCCATTTTATTTTTTTATAATGTATCCAACGACACCTCACTTAACAAATTCGGTTAAGCCGTTTAGGCTATAGAAGGGAAAAAAGAAAAACCAAAATGGTGTCTAGTGTCCGCCATTTTGATTTTTTTGTGGCGTAATATAAAATACCGTAAGTAAACAATGTGAATCCGCCACAAACATATAGAAACTATCCGGTGACAATGCCCACATATTTTGGCAATTTTTGATGTTGGTGTTTTGCCATTAGATGGCATTACACCAATATTTATTATATAGAAACTAACTAAACTTTAATCATTATCTTAACTTACCTTGTAATGGAAAGTAACAGTCTTTGCTTTGCCGGTTCCTGTTCTCAATCTTTTTCTTGCTACCTTGTCTACCCGGATTAGGCCACCCAAGTATAGATCTTGCTTTTCTTTACTAGCTAAGCCATTAAATTCCTGCAAGACTTGATTTGTTTCTTCCGCATTGATCTTCAAAAAACATTTAAGACGACAAGCACAATCGTTACCCACTTTCCGCTCTGGTATTAATTTTCCACTTTTTGCCGTAGTGTACTCTTCACCTTTTGCCATTTTTTCTTTTCTAATATTTCGTTGCCATAATGCCTCATTTCGTATTCTCTTTTTTCCTTTTTTTTGTAGAAGGAGTATTTACATTGGCTGATAAAATATCCTTGTTTACAACTGGCATCAGACTCGGATTATTTAAAGGAATATTTTCAATTTTCCTGCGATTTGTCGTTCGTTTTTTATTTTTTTTGTTTATAACTAAGCTAGTACTAGGCTGATCGCTATCAGATGGCAAATATTCACTACCAGATGACATAAAAGGTTCTTCTTCATCAGATGCCATCATGTTTGATATTATCACACTACTATTATGCGTAAAAATACACACGATAAACAACAGACCATGTGCCACGTGCACGCAAACATAAAAAGCAACAAGAAGACTGAATCTTGCCGGAACGCGTCTAATAAGCTTAGCGCGCAATCGTTCATGGTCATGTCCTCCCACTCCACTAGTATTAACGTTGGTGCAAAAATCGAACAAGTCCTGGACATGACTGGTTTTTGCCCCAAAGGGTACTGTCAGCTAAGTCCTTTGGGCATTTCAAATCATTAATATATTTCGGACTTGTCTGATTTTTGCACCAATCGATCAGGGATGCTTTAAATTATATCCCCAGTGAAAAAACGTAATTTAACCCAAAAGTGGACTTGGCCGGTTTTTGCACCAAGGTCTTCAATTCCTCTTCAACTTTACTCCGACGTTTCTGCACAGATAACATATTTTATAAACAGAAATGGCAAATCCATTGGTCCTCGCTAAGCAACCAACTGGGAGAAATTGAACCAACTGTGGCAATCAACAAACTTCCTGATTTATTTCGCAGGGAAGAAGTGATTATTAGAAGACTCCCAATTGGCCACTCTCTACATACACATGGTTATCTTTTAAATCAACAGCAACACCCGTATTGTGAGCTCTGTGACAGACCAATTTTAATTTTTCACATTCTATTAGAATGTCCCTTATATGCCTGTCCACGATTTGAAAATTTTGGTGAAAGAAACTTATCTGAAATCTAAGGTCAAAATTTTACGAATGTAAACTGTTTACTTAGATTTTTAAGACAGTCTAATTTATATAATAGTATTTAAGTCTATTTACTAGTTCCTCGTTTTATATATAATTTTGTTGTGTAATTATTTAAAGTGTCGTTAGTGTCAATGACCTTAGTTGTTAAGGCACTTAAATTATAAATAAAAAAAAGTAATGCTTGCTTTCATTAAAAATACATATTTGTTATCAAAAGCATTTTTGTGAAAATTCACTACGATAACGCACTTGCTGCGTCCAGATTTTTTGATACATCATGTAGATAGGCATATTATGCGGGGTTATGTTTTATCATGGTTTGCATCTTTACATTTTTAACGAAATTCTATAGAAAAAGTTTGGTAATGACGAGACTGTGATTTCTGAGTTAAAAAAAAAACTTCTTCAAATAAGCACGAACTAGTAGTAGGCTTATTCGCCCATATCCGAGGTCAGTTTTAACTAAGATCTCAAAAAATGACAGATCAATTCCAATATAATTTGGTAGATACATTGTAACACGCTTTTACTAGTATTCATGACGGGCTGAGTGCGTTATGGTAGTGAATTTTCATAAAAATGTTTTTAGTAGCAAATATGTGTGTATTTTGTTAAGAAAGCAGGCATCAAATTTGGCTACCAGTATAACATATATAGTAGCAACAATGTGCCATGTCTCATCAAAATAACTTTATTGTTTGAAAATGTACAAAAATTTCCGGAAGTAAACTTAAAGTGTTCCCGGAAAAAACTGGGTTCTTGCTCAACCTTATAGGTTAATAGCAAATTAAGCTATTCAAATTTGAAGCATTTAATGGGAATTCGCTATCATAACGCACTTGCTGCGTCCCGAATTTCTTTTCTTACAAACATGCATTACATTTAGATGGAAAATGAAAAAAATCCAATAAGGCGTGTTCGATAAAAAAAAGATAAAATTACCAACGACTTATGGGCCACCTGTGATTGTAGAATTTTCCTTTAAGATGTAGCTCAAGAGACGCTATAATTAATGAATACAAATTTTTTTTTGTATCTTGTAACGGATATATTTAACTTTATTGATTTTTTACGAAAATTCGACAAAATTTATTTACCATTAAACGATAAACTCTATAGCTAAGGCTACTGCCAACGCATCAGAGAAAGGGTCTATTTGAAATGAATTTTCTGGAAACATTCTAGTAAAATAAATGACAATGACGGTTGAATCTAAGACTTCAGGGTTTCTAAAACATCCTTCTTGGCGCGTTTTCTTTCCATATCCCCTATTAGTTCCAGGTTCTATATAAACATATAAAAATTGAAACTGACCCCGGATATGTGTTCTAGGGGGCCTAATTCGCGCTCATTTGAAGAATTTTTTTCAAAATTCAAAAGGGATCTCCTCATTAATGAATTTTTTATAAGAAAATATACTAAAAGGACAAGTAATTCCCCAACAAACTAAAAATACGATAAAAGAAGCTATTTTCCAATCTGTTGAGTTAACCCGAACTCGATTCAATTTGTATCGCCTATAACCTGCACACATTTCCACACAAACCACTGCTCATATATACCCACGCTCAACCAGACAAACATCCACATATCCAAACCAACCAGAGACATACATAACCGTTTACTTGATAAGCAAGCCTTTAAATATCCCAAGCAGTTGAAATCAAAAACTCTATAAAACATCAGAGAATATGTCGTAGTTCTGTAAGACATAGAATTTAGCCCTTTTCCTAAATTTGTAATTTGCCGTGGCCCTAATTTCATTTGGCAGCAAAAAACTTGGTCCAATAGAATTAATATAGCCTCTGGATACCTTCTTTGATGTGTTAAACGTAATGGATTTCCGTTCTTTTTGCCTAGTAGAGTAGCAGTGTGTTGCATGCTTATGTATCGCCCCCCTACACTTTGTGTGACTTAATACATCAAGTAAAGATTCAAAGAAGTGTGTTCTCTTATTTCAGGAGGCACTGAATTATAAACTCTTGCACATAGGTAAGCAAGCGATCTCTGTGTAACTGCCTTCCTTGCCTTTTGCGTTTTAAACGAGTGTGTGCTATGTCTAGTAAAATGTGAATGCTGTATAATTGTAAGACTTTTTCGCTGAGCATGCTGAGTGTTTGCAACCGTAAAGTAAATTAGCTCTCTAATATCCATCAAGCAAGTGTCCTTGTATAGACGATCACTAGGCTAATCATAATCCTTACCATGTACCACCTTAACAATACGGTTTTGGGTACTCTCCGGGACTCAGATGCACTGCACCAGGTCAATATGCCGTAACGTAGAACACTATCAATCAATGCATGATATACAATACGTAGATGTTTATTATCTAACACATCTTTAATGAATTTCAATTTATACAGCAATACCCTAAGTTTTTAACCAATTTTTGAATATGGAAATCCCATCTCATATGGCAATCTATATCAAGTCCCAGATAGGATACTTTGCTCACCTTTTGTATTGTCAAGTCACTACCAAGAGGGAAAACATTGAACGTAACATGAGAAAGGGGCAAACACGATTTTAGAAAGGTTCACAGTCAACCATCTATCAGAAAACCATGCCATGATCACTTTAAGATACCTCTCAAGTAGTTTTTTTAGGGACCACCAACTCTATAGCTCTTAATCAACTTATGTTGTTTACCTCTTACGCCAATATTCTCCAGAAAACATAAAAGATTAAAAAAGTAAAAGACAGATCCTTTCAGAGTTTCATCAAAATCGGTTATTGAATTATCGTGTGGATACATACATATATATTCGGAATTTCTTAAACACTTTGTGCTTAATAAATAATGAAAGACGGTACATGTGAAATTGTTGACATAAGTAAATTCTTTTAGCGATGTACAGTCTTTCATTAAGACTTTTTAATAAAAAATGCGAAAAAATAACTCAATAGTGGTATAATAGGTCACGAGCATATAAGTGCTATAGACTGTTGCACCAATATATATATATATATATATATATATATATATATATATATATATATATATATATATATATATATATATATATATATTTTTCAGGGTGTTCCAAAAATTAGTATCTATAATACAGGTACACATTCAGCACAAAAAAGTAAGACTATTTTTTCATATAAGCATGAGTCCGCAAATGCTTAGTTTTTTAAATACAGCGTGTTAAAATTATTTTTTTTTCCGGTTTTTCACGAATAAGTGTGAGTCAAATTAAAATTTTGGCGTGAAAGTTGGCACGCGGGGGTTTTTAAAGGCAAGAAATTTAAATATGTTATTGTTAATAACACTGCTGGTAGAGGGCGCCACCTGTAAGACTATGCTTTTATTCAATTGGTTATAATTTTTTGACACCCAGTAATATCGACCTACCGTATAGCTGCATTGCAGCTCTTATCAATTGTAAGCCAAAAATGATATTTGATCCAAATCTCTCAGATGCACCATTTTCGAGATATTTCAATTTTTGTATGTCGATGTCGCTCAAAAATTAATTTTTCTCAAGTAATTAATTGTATTGTCTGCAAATTTTAACAACAAATAAAAAGTTTATAACATTTTATGACACCTGACTACAATAAATGTTCAAAATGGCCACCCTTTACTTCAATACAGTATCGTATTCTGTGGAACATACAACGTCGTACTCTGTGAAATATTTCTGGGGTATTTCTAATTTGTTCGCATCCAAGTACAATTCTTTGCTGCAGATCATCAACATTTTCAACATTTGCTTCATAAACAATGCTTTTGAAATGCCCCCATAAATCAAAGTCCATAGGATTTAAATCAGGGAATCGAGCCGGCCATGGCTGAGGTCCACTGCGTCCGATTCATCTGCGTCCAAAAGTATTGCTTAGGTAATTTCTGACATTTAGGGCGAAATGTGGGGGGCTCCGTCATGCATAAACCACAGGTTATGTCTTATGTCAAGAGGTATATTTTCTAATAACCCATTTGGTTGGTTTTGCAGGAATTCAAGATAAGTTTTAGCATTAAGTCTGTGAGGTAAAAAAATGGTCCTATAAAATTACACCCTACAATTCCAGCCCATACATTTAAGGAAAATTGCTGTTGATGATGCCTTTCAAAAACTGCGTGGGGATTTTCGTCAGCCCAAATATGGCTGTTACGAAAATTGACGATCCCGTCGCGCCTAAATTCAGACTCGTCAGGGAACAATAGACAATTCAACAAGTTCTCTACATTATTATGTTGAAGAAACCATTGGGAAATTTGTAGGCGACGTATAAAATCTCTTTCAGGCGATAGTGTCTGCAAACGTTGGATGTGATCTGGACGCAACTGTTGCTCGTATAGAACTCGCCATATCGTTGCATTGGATGCTCCCAGATGATTGGCCATTTCCCTAGTACTTATTTTTGGATTTTGTTCAATTGCATCCAGAACAGCCTCTTCAAAATCAGGATTTCGTGACAGAGTCAGCAGTAACTTTATTAAGGGTACCTGGTAATATATATATATATATATATATATATATATATATATATATATATATATATATATATATATATATATATATATATATATATATTCGAAAGAGACAGATCGATGTATTAGATAATGTAAGTATGTACCTGTTTTTCGCAGACGGATGTCAATCCGTTAAAACATTCTTCTGTCTTGAATTCTCCGATTTTGGAAGGCTTCTTCATACAGTCGTTTCGCCTCATAACAGTTACCAAAAGCCCGTGAATGCATAGCATGCCTGTCTGTTAGTTCATTGTTGGTAAAGACTTCCATATTTAATTAGAAAAATTACGGAAAATACAATTAATTACACAAAAAATAGTGAGTAGTCTCAAACGTAAAAGTCAAACATAGTATATGTCACGACGAAAACGCAAATTCAAGTCCCGTAACGATGGAAACCACTTTGTTAAATGGTTTGTTCAAAGTTTGTTATCATGGCTTTTTTTATCTTCATGACTGTGTCTTGTTAGTTCTTTTTTTCTGGTAAGATTTTTATTTTTAACTAGACAATAAGAAAATTAAGTTTATACATACTGATAGCAATTAAAAGGTGAAAAATGTATTCCTATGATTTGTCGCAGAATTAATTTTTACGGTTATAATAATGTAAAAGTAATATCTACATTTTATAATCTTTTGTCTTAATTGTATTTATTACTGGAGTAACAGACAAAAAGGAACTGCCTGGAAGTTTTTACTTTAATAAAAATTCATGCAGTCAACGGTTTTTATATGCGTCTTCAGTGTGCTTGTTGAGCTGGATAACGTATGTCCGCCTCCCGAAGGACAGCATTGAGCTTCATCTCCTATAAAGGGATTTTACATTCACGCATTGAAATTTACAAATCAGCTCGAACAGGATGCACTCAGATATGTTTACGTGCCTCGTCGGCTCCGGATAGATCGTAGTGTAGACAAACTCAGATAAAATCCGGCGGAGTTGAAAAAATGTAATTTATACCATATACCACATCGAAACGTAACTATTTCAATTTTGCCATCGCCTGTGCAAAACGTCAGTTGTCGGCTCTGTTTTTCCTGAAGCTGCCGTTGCTAAAATATTCTCATCGATATGTATCCAAACAGAAAATATATTTTATCGTAAGTATCGGTTTTCGTTAGCGTATTTATTGCACCGTTTTAGAATAAACTATTAGAAAATAAAGTCTGGACGCAGCAAGTGCATTATGGTAGTGAATTTTCATATAAATATTTTTAATAGCAAATATGTGTTTTTTTAAAGAAGCAGGCACCATATTTGGTTACCAGTATAACCCATATAGTAAAAACAATGTACCATGTTTCATCAAAATAACTTTATTGTTTGAAAATGTACAAAATTTTCGAAAGTAAACTTAAAGTGTCCCCGAAAAAACTCGTTTCTTGGTAAACCTTATAGGTTAATAGCAAATTGAGCTTTTCGAATAAAAAGGATTTAATCAAAATTCGCTACCATAACGCACTTGCTGCGTCCAGAATTTCTTTCCTTACAAACATGCGTTATATTTCGATGGAAAATGCAAAAATGTAATAACATAAGGCGTGTTCGACTAAGCAAAATGTTTTTAATAGCTAATATGTGTATCTTTTTTAAGAAAGCAGGCATCAAATTTGGTTACCAGTATAACCTATATAGTAAAAACAATGTGCCATGTTTTATCAAAATAACTTTATTGTTTGAAAACGTACAAAAATTTTCAAAAGTAAACTTAAAGTGTTCCCGAAAAAAACCGTTTCTTGGTCAACCTTATAGGTTAATAGCAAATTGAGCTTTTCGAATAAAAAGGATTTAATCAAAATTCGCTACCATAACGCACTTGCTGCGTCCAGAATTTCTTTTCTTACAAACATGCATTTCATTTTGATGGAAAATGCAAAAAACATAAGGCGTGTTCGACTAAAAAAAAAAGAAAAATTGTATCACCAACGACTTATGGGCCAGCCTGTGATTGTAGAAATAATTTTTAAGATGTAGCTCAAGACACCCTATAATTAATGTAACCAATTTTTTTTTCATATCTTGTATAATAACGGATATATTAAGCTTTATATATTTTTTACGAAAATTCGACAAAAATTATATACCATTAAACGATAAACTCTATAGCTAAGACTACTGCCAAGCCTCAGAGAAAGGATCTATTTGAAATGAATTTTCTGGAAACATTTTAGTAAAATAAAGGACGTGACGGTTGATACTAAGACTTTATGGTTTGTTAAACATTCTTCTTGAGACATTTTCTCTCCATAGTTGATATTTCAACAACACAACACGAGGGCTTACAGCCTAAATACTATCGTACCGTGAGTGTCGACAAGGAGGAAAGAGGCAACTTGTTAATTCTGGACTTGAAGGTTTGGAGGTTCGGAGGAGAAGGAAAAACATATGCCGGCAAGGAATTCCACAACTTGGTAGTCCTCGAGACAAAAGAGCGGGCTTAACAAGATGTTCTATGTCTGGTGACCTGGACAGTAAAAGGATGCATTTGCTCTGTTCCCCTGGTAGATCTGTTGGGGGCAGCAGGTGGAGGAACTATGAAAGAAAACTCCTCTGAGCAATGCCCGTACAGATATCTATAACATAGAGAGACAGGTCACCAACGGCAGGTCGGCGGGCAAGGGATGGTAGCCTTTGGGTGAGGGTAGGGTCACCGATGAGACGTATAGCTCTCTTCTGAATGCAGTTTATAATAGCGAGTGTAGAAGCGGCAGCTGCACCCCAGATGTGGGAGCAGCATTCAAGGTTTGGCCTTATTTGTGAAGTATATAGGGTATAGAGATTAGCTAGTGAAAAGTATTTGCGAGCCCGGAAGAGGAAACCTAATTTCTCAGCAGCCGCTTCTGCAATTGATGTGACATGTTGGTGCCAATTGAGATTTCATTCCACAGAAATGCCAACAAGTGAAAAGGACTCATTACTTTGAATAACTTGGTTGTGATGGGTCTAGAGCTGGTGTATCTGTTATGAGAAAGAAAGCAAGACTGAGATTTAGTGGGGTTGAATTGTACAAGAAATCTACTTCTCCAGTCTAATATTTTTTGGAGACCCACAGAGACAGAACCCTCCATGAGTCTGCGATCCTCATCTAATTGGGCTAAGGAGACAGGCTTAGAATATTGTATATAAGAGTGGAGGGTGCTGTCGTCCGCCTCACTGTGAACTGGGTTTCGATTCAACTGCTACTTCGTACAAAATAAACATTAAAACAAATCTGTAACTGATCGTATTCGAAAATGTTTAAGTAAAGTTACACAACTTTCTAATAAATGTTATTAAAACATTAAAACGCAATTTGAAACTATAGGTGTTGTCCGCATTTGGAATACACCTGTGGTATTACACTCCCGTCGCGTCCCCCTCAGAATTGCCGGCCTAGCTATCTAATCTATATACCTTGATTACAGATAATTTTTTTTTATTTGCTCAAGATGGTTAAGAAGTACTTTGAAAATTTTATAATTTTTCTCCTGTAAATGTCAAAGTGGAGATTTGAAACGTAAAAATTGGCAAGGTGTAAATAAAGCTTCTATATACGGTTACCGAATGGTAAATATTGCAAGAAATGTATATTAGAAGGTCCTTCACTTATATTGAAATGTTCTTATTTGATTACCATATTAACAAAAAATGCATCTAAAGCAGGCGTTACATATAATAAATAAAATAAATAAAATAAATGAAATAAATAAAATAAATAAAATAAATAAAATAAATAAAATAAACAAAATAAATAAAATAAATAAATAAATAACCGAAAACCATTTTGGGTTATCTACGTTTTAGTAGACTTTAGTTTGCAGGCTTCGATGACCGGGTGGTGTAGGCGATTGACTCGTTAGCAAAAGAACATTGGAGGGCGTGGGTTCAAATCACCGTGGTGGCTGAATTTATTTTGCTTTGATTTAATTTTGATTTCTCAATAAATTAATAACGACTGCTTGTTGAATAGTTAACACAGACGTAGATGTTGTTTCTGTGACTTTAGAAATGTTTGTTTTCTTCTCTGCAACCTGCAACAAATTTTTTACACCATCTCCAGGGAAAAGAATTTTCTTTGTGAAGCCACAGAAAAAGTAGGTATCTATTTCTGAATTTAGATTAGATCTTGAATACTTTTAAATTAATTTAAGTTATTTTTATTAGCGCATTTTTTTTCAATAAATTTTCTTATAAATAGCTTTAATGTTTTTTTTTAACACACGTTACGAATTTGGGTGTAAAAAGTATTCAACGAAGTTATGATGGAACATTTTTCAATGAAACTTGTAGAAAATAATGTTTTAATGGGTTTTCGTGCAAACAAATTATTTTATTTTTTATTTGAAATACAGATTAGGCATACAATCTGAATTTTATGTATTCTTTTAGCTATTTTTTGTGTAGAAAATATTTAGTCAGTTCTCGCAGAAATTGTGTTGCTGTAGAAATCAGTTTTTGTAAGATCAGGAATGTTTAATAAGTTATTGTAGAAAAATTGTTTGCAAATTTTCATGCAAGTTTCGTCAAATAGGTTTTTGTAAATAATTACATCTTGGCAGGTGCGTAAATAGCTTGAAGAGTCTCGTTGGCCACGAAAAAGGGACTAGTTTTTTCGGGAATATTTTAAGTTTATTTTCGGAACATTTTTCTAATTATTCGAACAACAAAGTTATTTTGATGAAACATGGTACATTATTTCTACAATATAGATTATACCTGTAACCACATTTGATGCTTGTTATCTTTAAGAAAACCCATATTTGCTGTTATAAACATTTTAATGAAAATTCACTGCTATAATGCACTTGCTGCCTCCAGACTTTTTTATTTGTTTATTCGACTATACTATCAACCATGCAGTCTTAAGTACATCAACATCTTGCTCATGGGCCAGAAATTGTGAGGCCCTGAAAACATTAAACACTCCTGGGGCTTACTTCACCCATCCAACTAATATCCGGAGGCATTTAATAATGCAGACCCCAGAAATTGTGGGGCTTCAACAACACATTAGACCTTTTTGGGGCTTAACAAGATGCCAGCTTTCCAGCACACCTCAGAATACCTGGACGAAATAAGACAGCCGGTCTTAATGCCAATCACCCTTCCAGTATGGGTCAAAACTGAAGATTGCCGTTGGCTCTACCCTCAGCCCGGAGAGTCACCTCTGGCAAGCTGAATGGAGCCCACTTAGTACTGCAATGGCTTATAAGACAAGTGTATCTTTAAATGGAAATTAAAAGATGCTTCAGATATTTTATATTATTTCATATCACTTTTTTTTACAATTTCAGATTACCTTTCATATCAATTTTCATTTTTTTTTATTTTTTTTTAAATATTTCAACAACACACCACGAGGGCTTACAGCCTAAATACTATCGTACAGTGGGTGTCGACAAGGAGGAAAGAGGCAACTTGTTAATTCTGGACTTGAAGATTTGGAGGTTCGGGGGAGACGGAAAAACATGCGCCGGCAAGGAATTCCACAACTTGGAAGTCCTCGAGACAAAAGATCGAGCATAACAAGATGTTCTATGTCTGGTAACCTGAACAGTGAAAGGGTGCATTCGCTTTGTTCCCCTGGTAGATATGTTGGGGGCAGCAGGTGGAGGAACTATGGAATAAAGCTCCTCTGAGCAGTGCCCGTGCAGATATCTATGAAAGAGAGAGAGGTCACCAACGGCACGTCGGTGGGAAAGGGATGGCAGCCTTTGGGTGAGGGTAGGGTCACCGATGAGACGTATAGCTCTCTTCCGAATGGAGTGTAATAGGCCTTTTCAATTTTAATGCATGGGTGTTGCAGAGAGCAGTAAAAATAATTTCCTCCATTTTTAATATTTCCTTAGATATTTTTTGTTATAGTTCGTTAAAGTCATTTTAAATATTTATTTATCAGTTGCGTTGGCTTCTTATTTCATTATATTATAAAACTTTATAGTCCTGAGCTAGAGAATATTTTGCAACAAATTGCAACTCCATATGTGCTTGGAGGTGATTTTAACTCGGACAATATCGTCTGGGGATCTCACAAAACAGATTAGAGGGGTAAAATACTTCAAGAACTGATAGAAGCTAACGATCTGGTGATGGTAAATACAGGAATAGAGACCAGATACAATAGTAGAACAAATAATGCGTCGGCAGTTGACTTAACAATGTGTAGTTCATCCCTTGTGCCTTACTTTGTATGGGACAGAAATAGCTACCTTTATGACAGTGACCACTACCCCTTGCACATAGACAACCTACTCGACTCCAAAATAGAACAGTCAAATACCACCCTTAAATGGAAACTTCGATCAGCTGACTGGAGAACATTCTCAAACATAATAGAAGAAGAGTTTGTGAAAGAAAAACGCTTCAACAGTATAGATGAGACAATAGCCTATTTTTCTAAAACCTTAACAGCAGCCGCAGAAAAAGCTATAGGAAAGACGAAGATCACCCAAGATATGCCACCAGCACCATGGTGGAACAAAGAATGCGAAAAAGCGCTCAAGGATAGCAAGAATGCTCTATATCGACTTAAAAGGCACAACACACCTTAAAACTGGATAAAATTCAAACAACAGAAAGCCAAAGCAAGACTGATTATTCGCAAAAGTAAACAACAATCCTTGAGAGAATTTGTTGCATTATGACCACCTCAACGACAATTTCAAACGTATGGAACAAGATAAGAAAAATCAAAGGCTCAAAAACACAATTGCACATTAAATACCTAAAGTATAACAACAGAATTGTAAGCAGCACAGAAAATATAGCAGACATTTTTGCAACTCAGTTTGAGCAAAACTCCAGTGACTCGAACTTTCCTTCTCAATTTTTAAAGTATAAAAAAAAACACAAGAGAATCACAACACAACAATAATAGGTGAAAATCAGCAAAGCATTAATAGAGATATAACTCTGGATGAACTAGAAGACGCCCTTCAAGGAGTCACATCTACTTCACCAGGATCTGATGATATATCATATGAATTCCTAGCCCACCTTCCTCATAACGCTAAACATTATCTGCTTGAGATATACAACACTATATGGATCAACCACCAATTTCATGATAGCTGGCGCGAGGCAACTGTAATACCAGTTCCTAAACCAGAAAAAGAAAGGTATTACACATCAACATACAGGCCAATATCTCTAACTCCCACTCTTTGTAAATTACTGTAGAGAATAATAAATCAAAGGCTGATGTTCACACTAGAAAGGGAGAAGCTTCTGACTCAATTTCAATGCGGATTTCGCCATAATAGGTCAACGTTAAATAATCTAGTTCGATTGGAGTCAGAAACACTGGAGGCTTTTGCACTAAAACAAAAGATAGGCGTGGTGTTCTTTGATTTAGAAAAGGCTTATGATATGACATGGAGGAATATCATAATCAGTAAAAAAAAATCTTGGAAACTTGATGGAAATATACTTCCATTCGTCATGAACTTTCTAAGCAACAGAAAGTTTAGAGTGAAAGTTAACGCAAAATATTCATCCATAAAAACTCTTCAGAATGGAATTCCTCAAGGGTCAGTAATAAGTGTAACAATATTTCTGATCGCATTCAACGACATTGTAAATTCTTTATGCCCACTATTCAAAACCAATCTGTATGCTGACGGTCTAATCATATACACAAAAGGCAATAACCTGGAAGGAACCCAAAAACTGCTACAAATATCCGTAAAAAATATTGAGCAATGGTCAGAAACTACAGGATTTAGATTTTCTGTAGACAAAACTGTGAGCATGGTATTTTCCAAATCAAAAAGAGTTAATGAAATAAAACTGAATCTGTACGGCGCAAATATAAGATCTGTAGAACAAATTAAATTTCTAGGATTAACTTTTGACCGAAAACTGCAATGGGGACCACACATACAGCAAGTTAAAAAATCATGTATTGGTGTTATTAGTATGACGAAGACTCTGGCACACTATGAGTGGGGAGCTGACACCAACGTGCCAACATCTATAGGACGCTCATCCGATCCAGAATAGACAATGGGGCCATAGTTTACAGTACAGCCAGTAATAAGCTGCTATATACGCTTGACATTATCCAAAACTCTGCCCTAAGAATAGCCCTTCGTTGTTACCGAACCAGCCCTACTGAAAGTATTAGGAGTCTCGCAAAGGAAATGCCCCTTCAACTAATAAGGGAACAGTTAACTTTAAATTATGCCTCCAAAGTTGTTACTACACCAGAATATCCAAATTATGAGTTCTTTTCGTCAAAGAGCTATTTAGAAGAAAACCGCATCTTTCAGCTCCCATAAACCATAGATGCCACAAAATCATTGAAAGTGTTGAAGAGCCTTTCCCATTATCTGCCAGTTCATACAAGACATTGAGCCCTCTTTGGACACAACAACAAGCTACTTCGGATCTAAGACTAACACACCACCCGAAAACTACCACCAATCCCAGTGTTATAAGGAACCATTCTTACAAATGAAATTTGAGTATGAGAACCACAAATTCATCTATACAGATGCCTCCAAAAATCAAAACGGTACAGGATCAGCTGTATATACATGCAATTCAGTCTTGACATACAAACTACCTAAATTGGCATCTATATTCACAGGTGAACTATATGCCATAAAATAAGCACTTAGGCATGTTTTACTATCTGATATACAACAGACTGTTGTCTACACATACTCTTTGAGTGCATTACAAATAATTAGGCAAATCTACCATATTGCAAGGGAAATAAGAGATCAAATGACGTACATAATTGCACATAAAAAGAAACTCATTTTCATATCCACCCTCTCCCACGTAAACATCCAGGGTAACGAAATTGTGGATGCACTTGCAAAAGGAGTCGCCACTTCCTGTAACGATCCAGTCTACCAAATCCATACGAACGAGGATACCAAGATCAATATAAAAGCAGTTATCTCTAGCAAATGGCAAAAAAACTGTGAGACTTAACCCTCAAAACTGTTCCATATCAAACCAAGAGTAAATGATAAGCTACCACTTCCAAATGGAAGAAAAAATCAGGCAGTCATATCCAGGTTGAGAATAGGCCATACTAAATTCACCCACGAATACATAATGAAGAAGCTGCCCCCATCTATTTGTTTTTGCTGTGATACACAAAACACTGTTTAACATCTCCTTGTTGAATGCCCACTATACGAAGCAAATAGGATATCTTCAAACATACCAAACAACTTGACCGATCTTTTAGGATCCAACAGAGAAAACCATACTCAGCTCCTGATATTCCTGAAGTCAAGTGCATTATTCAACCAGATCTAGTGCTAATAAACCTTAACAGCTCCTTCTTATGATATTATTGTATTTATTTTATGTATTTATTGTTGTCATCTAATTATTATCTAATTATAACTCACCAAGACCTGCTAATAATCTTTTAGGTTGAAGCAGGATATTTTCTTAAAAAAAAAACTTTATAATTAAAAATGAAGTGCCTGAATTGACGTATTTGTGTTGGTTCCTTGATAGTGTAATTTGTGTGAATAATCAATTAATGCCCTAGAGTCCACTCATCACCTGAGTTCTCATGCTAACCGATTACTAGTCGGAGAAAGCAAGACTTTTTTATTTTAACCAGAGAACATTTAGCGTTTCAACTTGTAAAGCCAGAAAAGACGTCTCTATATTTATATTTTAAACTGTTGTCAACTGTTTATTTAACCGTTTTTATTGAAAAAAGTTTTATGCTAACTTGCTACCCTAACGCACTTACTGGTTTCAAGTAACATACATCATATTTTGCAGTATTACATCTAAAATGATAAGTGTTTGCCAAGCAGTCCTTCAACTGTAATAATGTAACTGTTTTCATAGAATCGTCCAAAACAAAGTGCAGTCATATATTATGTCGAGCAACAATTCTGCATTCTAGAATTCCAGAGAGTAATTTTGTCCAGCAAATAGACCTTTAGGAAAAGCACATACCTAAGTTTGAACATATCTCTTTTTCTCTTAGAGGCAAATAAAATATAGGCGAAGCTATGACCATACAATGTAACAAAGAATTAAATGTGGCTGAGAAATTACAGGTAAGAATGTAACAAGTGTTAAAAACCGACAATTTATGCGGAAGATTGGCCCTCTTTCCGCTTTGTCCATTAGGTAGATTGCTCTTTATTTTTCCAGCCTCGGGTTACACAATAAATCTTAACTACCCTGTAAATTCTAAAGCTCTTTGCCTTTTTATATTGCACATAATAACGCGATTCATGCCGGCATAAAACGCTTATATTACTTCTACTTTTAACTGTTTCTTTCCTAATTTACCACGTATCTTTATAGAGATTTACTTCAATCTCTTATAAACCGGTATCAGATTGAGGCTGAAGGTGGGTTTAACGTTACACAATTAGAAGCCACCAATGAGAATGACTCTAGAACAAGACACAATTAAATGAAGGCTTATAAAATTTTTAATACGCCTATTCCACCAGATATGCAAAATGCACATTAATTTCAAATTTTTATCATCTTAGCCTTTAAGCAATATAGCATTTTTGTAGGAACTACGACACTTTGTCCTTAGCAGCTACTTGTTTTATTCAATTGCGGTACTTCATTAATCAGGCCGAGTTTTTATGAAATAATTGAGATGCAGTTTGGGCTTCATAAATGTCGAACCTTATGTGTGGTAGTAAATTGGCGTCGAACTACTGGTTGGTGTTCGAACAGATTTTTCCAGAGACAGACTGTTTTTTTCTGGCCATAAAAGACCAGGTCATCCCAACAAGAAACTACCTGAAGTGTACAGTGTGTCCCAAACTGTATGGGAATGTATTGCTATATCCGTTATTATTAGAGATAGGGAGACGGTTAAATTAGCAATGTTTTGTAGAATTTCATGCTCGTTCCAAATATCACCTGTATTTTGCCTCCTCAGGTGATGAACAAACCTTGTTCGCGCACATTACGTGAAATTTAGGTAATACTTTCCGCACAACAAAATCTATTCTTAACTTGAAAATTGAAACAAAAAAATGGATCGACTACATTTTCATTAATTTAATTAGCAAAAAAACCAGATACAACTACACGAAAATTATTTGCGCAATGCAAAAAATCCTACTCACTCCCAACATTGGGGAAGGTTTTTGATTTCTTACAATAGAGGTGTACACTCCTGAAGAAGAGTGATTTCTTAATCAATAAATTTCAAACAAGAAACGCTCTAAAACCCCAAGGAACTTATTCTCGTTTAATGACTCACGAAGGCTTTTAAAAAAATTCACCTTCATGTTATTATTTTAAAAACACTTCACACCGCATATACTTGTGATTATTTCAAAAATCTTTCTGTTGAGAAGAGAAACAAATATGTTAAATATAGACAACTTTGCACAAATTGCTTGGGTGGGTCACATCCAGCAGCAAGATGCGAATGATTCAGAACGTGCAGGGTTTGTCAAATGAAACACCACACTCTTTTTCATATGGATTTCAAAACCTCGGCCAGGAATTCTATCTAATTCAAATCAGGTTCATCCTCGAGCATCTTAAATGTCAAGCGACCAGTTTAATCAATCTTCTTTCACGAATCATGCTGCTTCAACGACTATTTCCCAAAATAGCGAACAACGTCGAAAACTTATAGAACCTAGTCAAGATGTCTCCCATGTCTTCTCCGCATTGTCCGAACAAAATGGGCATCTTCTCTTAGCCACGGCACAAGTATTCATATTTTCCGCCCGTGATTTTGCCTTTACCGCAAGGGCGCTGCTAGACAGCAGCAGTCAAACTTCGTTTATTTCACAAAGGTTCGTGGATCGAATACAATTACAAACACAGGAAAGAATTCCAAAAATATCAGGCATTTCGCAGTCAACTTCCTGTTCCAACAAAATAGTAAACATCGCTATTCATTCATTCACAAAAACACATTTCAATCTTCAGATTTCTTGCACATTGTTGCCACGTATAACCTGCATAGTTTCGCATGTAAGGGACAAGGTGGAAAACTCAAGATTCCGCTAAACCTCAAGCTTGCAGACGCTGAGTTCCATAATCCTGCGTAACTTGATATTTTGATAGGTTCAGACGCATATTACGACCTTCTTGACGATGGACTAATAAAATTAGGCTCAAATCTTTCTGTTCTACAAAACACACATTTAGGTTGGGTAATTACAGGTCATATTTTCAAACAATTTGTTTCCGCACATAATGTACTTGATGGTGTGTCGCTGTGCAATCATGCAACGATTTCGAATTCTGAGTTACACATTACGTCGCAATTTTCGGAAATGGAGGAAATCCTTCCCACCAAAATTATTTCTACAGACGAAAAAGTCTGCTTGAAAGTACATAAACTTTTCTTAAATTAGTCACAATGCAAAATGTTCTTATATTAACAAACTCAAACATATAATTTTACGTACTCTAACTAAACAAATTACAAAAAAATAAATAATTAACGAACATTTTTCTGAACTTATTAACTCTACACTGATCTTTTTAATCGTTTTGTATTCATACTTTAGAGTTTTTTTGTAGTTCTGAACACAGTATCACTTGAAGTTCAGATATTGTTTGTCACAGTTTCTAGCACATATATAGTCATGGTCTGGTTACATGCTTTCTTGCTTAATAACTATGTTATGCTTGACCTCAATTACTTTGACTTTATAAATACATATTGTTGACCACTGATTTTAACTTGGGGCTGTAGGTATTTATCTTTTGTCTATGTGTCATTTTAAACCTTCGGGAGGAATGTTATTTTTATTTTAGGTTCTACTGGAGAATTGACTCTGTCACTACCCCTGACTCTGAGTATGGCTGTGTAGAACCTGGATTTTCTGGTATTTAATTTCTATGTATATTTTTAATTTGACTATTTTCGCTGGCACCTATTTATGCCCTTTTCATTTAAATTCTTGTCCTAGACTTTATATTCCAGGGGTTAGTCATATGCTACAATATATATATATATATATATATATATATATATATATATATATATATATATATATATATATATATATATATATATATAAACTACTTTTTAGGCCTGCCCTCTTGTTCATTCAGGAAATGAATAAACATGTTGATTTTGTTATTGAGTGATTGTAGATTAGTCATACAATGTTTTACTCTTACAATTGTCCTTTGGAGCATTCACTTGAGTGAAAAAATTTCGGGACGCAGCAAGTGCGTTATGGTAGTGAATTTTTATTAAATGCTTCAAATTTGAATAACTCAATTTTCTATGATCTTAAAAAGTTTGATTATGGTATATGGTAAGGTATTTCCTAAGGTAAGATATCCACCAAATTTAATTAAAATAACTTTGTAATTTTCGGAGAAGTTTGTTCGAAAGAAAATTCAAAATTTGAATAACTCAATTTTCTATAAACTTAGAAAGTTGAATTTTGGTAGGTAGTAAGGCCTCTCCTAAGGCATAAGATCCATTAAATTTTATTAAAACAGCTTTGTAATTTTCGGAGAAAAAATTTTTTTTCGAAAGAAAACTTAAAGTTCTTGCGGAAAACTCTGTCCTATTTTTCTGGATAACTATCTCATCCAAGCCATTAATAAAAGATAAGCACTTGCCGAGTTTAATCGAAATCGGTTAATTATTTTTTGAGTTATCGGATGGATACATATACATATATATATATATATATATATATATATATATATATATATATATATATATATATATATATATATATATATATATATATATATTTATATATATATAATTGCATGCACAGACCTAGCTATAATTTTTAATAATAAAAGCGTTCAAATAAATACCTGGAAGTAAAAATCCATTTTGTTGTCTCAGATACATTCAGATACAGGAGGTAAAGTGCAGACTATTATCTATCTGAACCTGAAATTTAAAATAATTTAACTATACGTATTCGTCAATAAATGATCAAGACATCATTTAAATACCAAATAAGACATAAAGAATTTTTGTATTGCACATAAGTCGAACAATTCAAGAAAATTAATAAACTGCTTAACAATGTACAAAGTTATAAAAGTGATATAAATCGCAGAGACAAACCTTTGTAGACAGATATAAAACAAGCCAGTAAATGGACAAGTGTCATAAACTGTTTTCGACGAAGTAAAGAAACTAGTGAATTTAAAAGCAATGTCTTTAGTAATAAATTTCATGAAAATTTGTGAATATGTTTAAGGAAAATTATATAAATAAGGACAGGCAAATATGTCAAATTAGTGCATAAGAAATTTTAATATGTTAATAATTACAATAATAAGGATTGATTTATTTGTTGATGAAAATTATAAGGTTAGGTTTTCAAGTTTTCAAATACAAACAATGATTTGACTCATCTGGCTAAAATGCAATAATTGAATTATCGAAAGGAAATGACTCTCTCTTGACTAATTTGGTGAAATCTATAACGCTATTGGCCTTATCTGAAACAGAAACAGTAATTGGTTGATAAAAGAAATTTGAATGAAATTAAAGTATTTGATTCGTAATTAAAACAAAAACGAGATGAATCTTAATTTCCGCGATGATAAACAAGGGATTGTTCAAGAAGAGACCGAGAAGACAACAAGCTAGTAGCTGCCAGATCAAGAAAAATGTTCAAAAAAGTTTAAATAAATGTGTAAATAATAGTGAAAGTGAAATAGAAAAGTTATACCCACCAGTAAATAACATCACAACAACTTCTATCAAGAATACCAATACGTATTGCGTAAATAATGGAAAATATCAACCCACGGCACGTTTAAGATTCAGGTAATACAATTCAAGATTTATAAAAAGTGCAATCTAATTCCAAACAAGATTGTAAACATCCTTTACCATAATAATACGTCAATTTAAGAAGCATATGTCATTTCTGAAGCAATTGTACCAAGCTTAAGAATATAAATCAAATCTATATAAGAAGTACCAGAAGGAACCAAAGGAGGGCGCTTCGCGGGACATCACGTAAGAAACAACAAACCTTTCAACCATTTTAATTCAATCTCCTAGGTTACCTGAATGACTAAAAGCAAGGTTGGCATGACAACTATTGCAAATGAAAGTAATTGGATTCGTAATAGAAAATAGAGTCAAATTTTAAGCATCCTATTAAAAATAATAATAATAATTAAATTTAGTAAAATTCTTAACAAAAGCTGGAATATTTGTATTAAAAATTAAAAAATATAAGGGATCGCAATTAAGATTTAAACTTTAACAACTGAATGAAGTAAAAATTAATTAAAGATAAGTTCTTAAGAAATTTTGATAACTAGAATAAATAAATTTGTTTTTAAATTTAAAATAGTATATTGTTGATTGTTTCATTTTTCTACTACTGTCAAAATACGTCTGTCCATTGCTAATCAATCCTCAAGTGAGTAGATAGGTTTAGGTAATAAAATATAGAGGCTGCATTTAAGAATTTTCGACCTTGATGAACCCAAACATAAAACAGTCCCTGTTCGAGAAAGAGAAAACTAAAGTAGAGCTAGCTGTGGTGAATTAAATTGATCCATAAAAGGACCAGGAAAATATTTCTTTTAGTTAAAAAATCTTAACAATAAACATATAATCAAAAATTTATTTTGACATTCAAAAGCGGCTTTGCCCTTAACCATTTTTCCTTGTATAGTACAGAAATGCCGTGTTATAAATCCTGTTATAGTTGGTATAACTTCCTGGGCTTCGGATGTTCACGCAGGTGATTTCTTTGCCTCCGTGGCTATTTTGGTTGTTTCCTTCGGATTGAGGGTCTTCTGAATGTTGCTGCAAATGTGCACTGGTTGCCTGTTGTGACTCCGTGTATTTTTGCATCTTCATTCAGAGTGTTCCCATCTTCACTTGGCTATACCGTACTGATGATGGCTAATAAGCTTGAAACACGTGTATGCGGTTGTCTCCTTGTGGCTTTGCCCTTAACCCTTTTCCCTATATATATATATATATATATATATATATATATATATATATATATATATATATATATATATATATAAACATATAAAAATTTTAACTGACCCCGGATATGGGTTCTAGGGGTCCTAGTTCGTGCTCATTTGAAAATTTTTTTGCAAAGTCTCACCATCGATACCTCTCACTAAAAAGAAAACCGCCGAATAGTTATATTAGTTGGCTAGTTGGTACCCTTATAAAACTTCCATCAAACCAAAATCAGTACACAGAATTAAACGAACCTGCAAAGGAATAGATAACCAGGCTTATTGATATACATGGTGCCTTATTCACAAAACTATAAAACCTAGAATTTTATTATTAGAACATGGCATAACTATTTACGTCTCCGCTAAAAAAATGAGTTTAAGAGCATTTCATTGTACGTAAATTTTGTGTCTTTTCTGGTAAATGAATCGTTATTATATTTTCTTCTAAGATGCCGTTGGGGTAATTTAAGGCGGTGGTGGTGGCATTGTGCTGAGCTTTAATGGCCTATATTTTTATTTTCTAGCGACTACAGTTCTATAATATTTTGCTGTCAGCGCTTGTAGTCAAGGACTGGGGAACGCAATGAACGGCTTTCTATAAATAATTGCGAGGAAAATGGTCTGGTATAAGCTTGAAGCATACTAAATTATAAGGCAGCTTTGTTGTAAAATGATATGCTAAACAATGTTCAAATTATGTTCTCTTTGATATCACGAGTAGATGACTCTGAACATTCTAATTATGACAAGAAATAAACAAGAGCTAAATTTACCTTCTATGTCCATAATTATCTGTTGTGATACTTATTTATTCGGAAAGAGAAACACAAAGAGAAATTACCAGGCAGAGCCAAATTTTAGGATGGCATAAAAGAGATTTTAATATATCACGCTTTAAAAAAATTTCTTTGCGGTCATTACTCTGATTAAATAAGGTTGCACATCAATAAGCAAAACAATAAATTAAAATCTCTGGACGCAGCAAGTGCGTTATGGTAGCGAATTTTCTTTAAAATATTTTTAATAGCAAATGTCTTTCTTTGATGAAAGCAGGCATCAAACTTGTTTGCCTATATAGTAGAAACAATGTACCATATTTCATCGAAATAAATTTATTGTTTGAAAATATATAAACATTTTTCAAAAGTCTGGATGCAGCAAATGTATTATCGAAGTGAATTTCCATAAATATGTTTTTAATAGCAAATGCGGGCAGGCATCAGTCTGATTACCGGTATAGCCTATGTAGTAGAAACAATGTACTATATTTTATCAAAATTACTTATGGTTTGAAAATATACAAAAACTGTTTAAAAGCTGTCTACGTGAAGCCATATCCCCATTAAACCCTGCCTACCCCGCACAGCACCCCTATTTGTCCCAGGTCACGCACCTTCCTTGGGGGGTATGAACAAGAAGTTTTTCTTGTGGTTTATGCAACGAGGGTGGTTGTATGCACACGAGGGGGGGATTGCATATGACGAAGCAGACCCCCCCCACCCCGGTTCGACTTGTGGCAGGGGTTGAAGGGTGGCTGCTTCGTCGTGGGGATTTTCCTTCCCCCTCGTGTGCATACAACCACTCTCGCTGCATACAACCACTCTCGCTGCATACAACCACTCTCGCTGCATACACCACAAGAAAAATGTCTTGCTCCTACCCGCCAAGGAAGTTACGGCACCTGTGGGGATAGGGGTGCTGTGCGTGTAGGCAGGGTTTAAGTGGGATATGGCTTCAAGATGTGAAAAAGACGGCTTTCAAACCCGTTTTATTCAAATTTTCTGCTCATCTTACCTTTTTACTACCTACCCTGCCCAGCACCCCTACTCACTCCTGTTCCCGTAACTTCCTTGGGAGGGTGTGAACAAGAAATTTTTCTTGGGGTTTGTAGACCCAGGGGGGAGCCTAGGCAGGTTTCTGAACACAGTTTTTTGAAAGGCGTTCGGGAACTAAACTGCAAATTTACCGAAAATTCGCTACCAAAACGCACTTACTGCGTCCAGATTTTTCTTACAAACGCATCATATTTCGATAAAAAATGCAAAAATTCATTAACGAATTTGTTCTACGAAAATTAGCTTAAAAAAATTATACACCCGTACTCACTCCTGGTCCCGTAACTTCCTTGGGGAGTGTAAACAAGAATTTTTTCTTGGGGTTTGTGGATCCAAGGGGGAGCCTAGGCAGGTTTCTGAAAACAGTTTTTTGAAAAGCGTTCGGGAGCTTAACTGCAAATTAACCGAAAATTCGCAACCAAAACGCACTTACTGCGTTCAGATTTTTTTTACAAACGCATCATATTTCGATAAAAAATGCAAAAATACATTAACGAATTTATTCTACGAAAATTAGCTAAAAAAAGTTTACACTCCTGCTCACTCCTGGTCCCATAGCTTCCTTGGGGAGTGTGAACAAGACATTTTTCTTGGGGTTTGTGGGCCCAGGGGGGAGCCTAGGCAGGTTTCTGAAAACAGTTTTTTGAAAAGCGTTCGCGAGCTAAACTGCAAATTTACCGAAAATACGCTACCAAAACGCACTTTCTGCGTCCAGATTTTTTTCTTACAAACGCATCATATTTCGTTAAAAAAAATGCAAAAGTGCATTAACGAATTTGTTCTACGAAAATTAGCTAAAAAATTATTCACCCCTACTCACTCCTGGTCCCGTAACTTCCTTGGGGAGTGTGAACAAGAAATTTTTCTTGGGGTTTGTGGATCCAGGGGGGGTCTAGGCAGGTTTCTGAAAACAGTTTTTTGAAAAGCGTTCGGGAGCTTAACTGCAAATTTACCGAAAATTCGCTACCAAAACGCACTTACTGCGTTCAGATTTTTTCTTACAAACGCATCATATTTCGATAAAAAATGCAAAAATGCATTAACGAATTTGTTCTACGAAAATTAGCTTAAAAACAATTATAGACCGTTAAACCATAAATTTCACTAAACCTACAAATAAATATTAAAAAAGGCACCAACTTAACTAAACTGACAGCCAAAGTATCAAAGAAAGGGTCTATTTAAAATGAATATTTTGTAAATATTTTAGTAAAATAAAGGGCAATGGCGGTTGAATCTGAAACTTAAGGATTTGCAGAACACCCTTCTTGCAACATTTTCTTTTCAGAATCGGTATTTGTTTCACGTTCTTTGCCTAAACATTGCCAATTTTGACGTTTAAAATTACGAGCTTGACGTTTTGAGGAAAACTCCAAAATTTGTCTCTTTAACTGCCCATAACTTCTTTGTCTTTAAAGCTATAGACCTAAATTTTGGTACAGAGTTGACTTTTTATAATACAAACACGCGCGTCAAATTTGGTTGCTCTTACTCTATTATTTCCGGGAATATGATATATTTTTTGAGTTATCGGTCGGATATATATATATATATATATATATATATATATATATATATATATATATATATATAAACACAGATCTCCTCATTAGCGAATTTTTTTAAGAAAAATTATCTAAAGAACACACACAAAATTAAAGATAATTATCTAGCATAGTGTTAGAATTAGCACATAAGGTAACGCATACAGTTACTTGGTCACTTTAGAGTTAGCCAATAGTTTAGATTGCCTCAGTCAACAGATACAGATTTTTTTTTTAATTAAAAAAGCCGCATCAACCATTTAGGTTATTAGCAAAAATCAATATACAAGGGGTCCTGATTATACTTTAAAAAATTGGGGTTTGAGTTGCCCTTGAAAATATAGTACGGGTAGTTCGTATAATATTTTTTTTTCTTTTAAGGTCGTAATGCTGAAATACAGGGTGTTAAAATTGTTACGCTTAAAGCGATTTTCCTCAATTATCTTTAAAACAGCTAAAGATAAGAATTTCACAATTTGTGCATGAGTAAATACTAACACCATATAAAGGAAAGCGCAAAATATGATTCATTATGTGAAGGAGTGGCGCGCGTGGGGGAACTCTGTGGGTCATAATTTAGAAAAAAAAGTTAAAAGTCAAAGTTTGTTTAATCTTGTAACGGTTTTAAAAATTCAATGACTAGTACAAAAATAATGTATACTGGCAGAAATTCCATAGGATGTACAGTTTTCGAGAAAAATGAAGTTAAAATTATTTGTTCACTAAAAACGCACAAGTATTAATTTAGATCTTTAAACTGAAAGTTTACGTTACCATGGATACAGCAAAAGTTGTCAAGATCAGTTTAAATTGTCAAACAATAAATTGCAGAAAGTTGTATTAATTTTTTCTTATTTCAACCACAGACCACGAGGGCTCACAGCCTAGATACTTTCGTACCGTGGGTGTCGACAAGGAGGAAAGAGGCAACTTGTTAATTCTGGACTTAAAGGTTCGGAGGTTCGGAGAGGAAGGAAAAATATGTGCCGGCAAGGAATTCCACAACTTCTCGGGACAAAAGAGCGGGCATAACAAGATGTTCTATATCTGGTGACCTGGACAGTAAAAGGGTGCATTCGCTACGTTCCCTTGGTGGATATGTTGGCGGCAGCAGTTGGAAGAACTATGGAAGAAAGCTCCTCTAAGCAGTGCCCGTGAAGATATATATATATATATATATATATATATATATATATATATATATATATATATATATATATATATATATAAGGGAGAGAGAGGTCACCAACGTCGCGTCGGTGGGCAAGGGATGGCAGCCTTTGGGTGAGGGTAGGGTCACCGATGAGACGTATACTTCTCTTCTGAATGGAGTCCAGGATAGCGAGTGTAGAAGCGGCAGGGGCACCCTAGATGTGGGAGCAGTATTCGAGGTTTGGCCTTATTGTGAAGTATATAAGGTATATAGATTAGCTGGTGAAAAGTATTTGCGATCCCGGAAGAGGAAACCTAATTTCTTAGCAGCCGCTTCTGCAATTGATGTGACATGCTGGTGCCAATTCAGATTTCGATCCATAGAAATGCCAACAAGTGAAAAGGACTCATTACTTTAAATAACTTGGTTGTTCATTGTGATGGGTCTAGGGCTGGTGTACCTCTTATGAGATAGAAAGCAAGACTGAAATTTCGTGAAATTGAATTGTATAAGATTTCTACTTCCTCAGTCTAATATTTTTTGAAGATGCAGAGAGACAGAACCCTTCATAAGTTTGCCATCCTTATCTAATCAGGCTAAAGAGACAGGCTCAGAATATTGTATATTTGAGTTGAGGGTGCTGTAACCCGCGTAACTGTGAACTGGGTTGGATGTGCTAGAGAGGAGGTCATTGATGTGCAGAAGAAATAAAGTAGGGGCATAAAATATAATAAGAAACATTTTTACTTAAGTTTGTGGATACAATGGATTAATATAAAATATTAAACAGAAATGGAAAAGAACATTTTTTAAATTAACAAACTATTAAACACTATAGCACATGCTCAAATTGTGCCCCATTTACAGCTATACACAAAACTGTGCGTCGCAGAAAAGATTGTCTGGCTCTCAACAAAACTCCAATATCTTGTCTAACCAGATTTGACCGAGTTTGTAGTGGTGTCAGATCTGCCTATAATTATCTATAAGTTTTTTATCACCAGCCTTATAAACTGGACAGGATTTCAATATTTTCCACACTATTGGAATTTTACAGTTTTTTTAAACATAAATAACCTGTAAGGGGAAAGCTAAAACGGTTGCACAATCCTTCAAAATAAATGATGGGGTTGGGTCAGGACCTGACGTCATATGAGGCTTAAACGCCCGAAGAACCTCCTCAACTTCTGAAAGAAGAAAACTCACTATTTGTAATGAAGTACAATCATTGTCTTTCAAGGTGGTATTTACCACAGATTGCGGTGCAGGTGTGGAGTCTTGAGATACATATGTAGACTGGAAAAAATCAGCTAAACTATTAGCAATCTCATCACATTGATGCAAGTTGAGACCATTATACTCCATTGTTTTGGGAAGATAATTATGTTGCGTCTTAGAGTTCAGAAATGACCAGAACTTCTTTGAGTTATTAGAGACTGAAACTTCACAGCTCATGAGGTAATTATTATATTTAGTGTTCAACAAATCCTTAAGCTCAGACCTTAACCTCCTAAACTCATCATAGTCAGCTGACTCCCCAGAACGTCTATATATCGATCGACTCTTAGTTTTTAGCTTACACAGCTTCACCACCTCCCTAGTAAACCAATGAGGGTACTTAGAAGATCTAGGAGTGGACTTTGGGACACAAGAATCAAAAGTATAATAGAGAATAGAATAGAATTGTGAGCAAGCCAGGTTAACATCGTTGAATGTCAGTAAAGGAGACCAATCAATAAAGGAAAGTCTCTCATATAATGCTCCTAGATCAGCACGTTCAAAATTGTAAGTTGGCTCAGCATATTTTCTTGTGTCCAGAATAATTATTACAGTTCACAACCTTTACTGTTAGGGGTGGATGATAACTATCCTCAATAAGGAGAACATCTTCTGATCTAGAAACCTCACAATCTTGCCACGAAATACCAAATAGAAAATACCATTGCGATCATTACGTATCATATTCGACTGGGATAATTCAAGGAGTGACACGAATTAATCAAGAGCAGTCAGGACACTATTGGAGCCCGACCTTCCCCCTCCAATGCATCCTCATACGCAGGTATGTTAAAGTCACCGATAATCCGAATATTATGAGAAAATATAAGCTCCAAAGACAACAACAAGTCAAAAAGTGAATCATATACACAACAGGGAGAGGCCGGCGGAATGTAGAGCACAAAAATATATAGGGAACGATGGCCACAGGTAACCCTAACACAAAAAATGTCAACAGTAGGTATAAGTGATAGCAGATCTCTGGGTAAAGAAACCCTGATAGCATCATGTTGTCTATCAACTGCAAGAAGTACTCGTCCGCCCCTAGACATGCCGACAACATCAAACTCCCTGTCCTCCCTAAAAACCAGGAAGCGGTCACAAAATAAATCTCCATCAAGAACGTCATGCCTAAGCCACGTTTCATACAGTGCCATAAAGTTGAAAAATGAAGAGGCTGATAGATTTAAAGATCTCTCATTTTATTAACCACACTGCGAGCATTTTGGTAATAAAAAATAAAACCATTAGACTGAGAGCAACAATCGGATGAAGGCTCGTTATAATTTGCAGAAGGAGCAGAAGAAGCCACAGATGGTTGCTATGCCAAAGGCAGAAGATCTTTCGTCTATCAACTTCTTGCAGGCCTTAAAATATACCGGGCATTTAGGATCCCATGCTGCGTGGTCACACTCAGAGCTTACAGCGCCGGACTCAATACAATTAATACATTTAACAGCGGTATCTGCACAATCCAATACTTCGTGATCACCCGTACACCTAGGACAACATTTACTGGCCCACAGAATCTAGACATGTGTCCAAGACGGCTGCACCTGTAACACCTCGAAATTTCCACCGCGTCAAAGACAGAGCAGCTATCATAACCAACAAACACACGTCAAGCTCCTAGCACCCTATTATATGACAGTATATCTATCTCCAAGAAAGCTTGCATTCTGTCATTCCTTTTTTTTTCATATTCCAAAACCTTAGTAACCTCAGTGCTCAAAAGGCTAGCATATAATTTGACAAAAGAGTTCAAAAAATTTGATTTATCAAAGTCATTTGATATCCCAACAATTTTTATACGGGGATGAATCCCTTTGACTTCACTCACAGTATATGACGTAGACAGCCGTTCCTTTACCAATCTATTGAACCTCTCGTTATCCTCACCACGTTCGCATCCAACAAGAAGAGCTCCGTTCTGTATATGCTTCACTTTAGTCAGCTGAATACCAGCATCCGCTGGATTGACATTTTATTAGAATATCTGCTTTTGTAACCTTTACAGCCTAAAACTCATTTTTTGGTTTGACAATCACTGCAGGCCTGGTATTACTCTTAAGAATACTTGAATAAGGCACAACAGGTTTGTCTTGATATTTAACTTTAAACCCAATATTAAGATCAGCTAGAAACTCTTACCTAAATCTAGAAAACTTCTCCTCCAATTGAGACTGGATAGCCCTCTTAGTATTTTCCATTTCCTCAAGGAACAATTTTAGAGACTCTCTATTTCTCCTATTATCAGGATCCATACCAATTACTTATAGCCCATCAATCAATAAACGCTTTAAATTTAACAGCTTTATCCTTGCATAGAGAATTTACTAAAGTGATATAAAAAAGCAGAAAAAGGCAACACCTTAGGGGTTTTAGTCGACGTCTGCAACTTGGGTAATTTGAGATGCAGACCTCTATAAATTAATTAGACTAAATTACAGTAGTTGCTGAGCGGAGTTTAAGATTACACTTGAATGAGTTAAGTTTAAATTATGGTAGCTCTGTACAACTTCAAATGAAAATTAGAAAATTAGGTTTCCTCTGCGTACAAAATAATTTAAACGTTGTAAGTTTTATATACTGGTGTCCAGCTTTAAGTCGAGGGATGCTGTCAGCGATTATATATATATATATATATATATATATATATATATATATATATATATATATATATATATATATATATATATATATTTTTATTAATTTATTAACAGAATCGTATAGATTTACTGGTGATTGTTTATTTGGCTACGATAAGTTCGAAAGTCATTAACAATTTCTAGTTACCTTATTTAATAATTACTATAGTAATAATGAACAGAAACTATATTGTAAAAGCAAGGTGTCGAGGCATACCAGTAAAGAATAGAAAAAATGGTAGGTAAAAAAAAATTTGCACAAGCTGCAAGTCTGGAGGCACAAAGTGCGTTATGGTAGCAAATCTTCATAAAAATATTTATAAGGTGAAGGATGTATTTTTCTTAAAGAAAGGCATAAAAGTTCGTTAACAGTATACACTTGATATTAACAAAAGTACCATATTCCAGCACAATAATTTTATTGCTTGAAAAAGTAAAAAATATGCCGAAAATAAACTGTAAATGTTCCAGAACTGAACTTTTCTCGCCAACGAACCCCTTCAAGTTATATACATGCCTGAAAAAATATAATTAAAAAAAAAAATTTACCTTTTAAAAAAATTTTACTTGAAATTCGTCACGTGTGGAAGTATCGCATCAGCGGCAACAATTTCAAATTTTTTTTTCACTTAAACGTCGTAAAAAATGTTAAATCATATAGAAAACATGATTCTGGGAAACATTTTTTGTCTGTCGGTCTTTCGGTCCATGGGTCTGTCGGTATATAGGTCTGTCGGCCTGTCGGTCTGTCGGTTTGTCAGTCTTTCGGTCTGTATGTCTGTCTGTTTGTAGCCAGTATAATGGTAAAACGAATTGAGATATCGTCTTTAAATTTCATACACAGTTAGCACCCGACAAACGAACGGTTCAGATTGCTTTTGGGTGCAATCCCTCAAGGGGTAGAGGGATGAATGGGAAGTGTTTTAACTAATACGGCTATGGCAGACAGCCTTCTAAAACATTGTGAGATGTAAGACAGGGTCGCCATCTCTATGCGGAACCAGGTAGTATGTTGTCACAACAGCTCTAGTTAACAAAAAATGTTATAGGTAGAGACCGTGTACAACCAATTACAAATTTTATAAATTGTCAGCCCTGTCTCATTTCTTCCCTAATACCGAGACAATGTATATAAGGCTAGATGTATTCTAACTGTAATTAGAAACGCAGATCAGTTTCGCTCTGATTAGAGCTCGTCAGTGCGTTACACTAATCACAGCGAGAACACAACTACAAAGTAGATGGCGATCCTTTCGTACACCTCACAATGTACTGCGAGGCTGGCTCCCATAGCCGTATTACTTAAATCACTCCTCATTCATCCCCTCCCCCTCAGGTGCTAACTGTATACCAAATTTAAAGACTATATTTCAATGCGTTCTAAAGTAATCCTGGCTACAGACAGGTAGAGAGACAGACCTACAGACGCACCGAACAACTGACCTACAGAAAGACAGACAAAAAAATGCGTCTCCGAATCATGTTTTCACACATTTTACGAGGTTTAAGCGAAAAAAAAAATTGAAACTTTTGTCGCTGATGCGATACGTTTCACATTATGACGATGTGGAAGTAATAGCTTATCTTCTGAAAGAAATTTGATGCAAATGTTCATGTAAAATTTTTTGAAATGGTTGCAATTTTTTTTTAATGATTATATCTTTTTGGCTATGTAAATAGCTTAGAGGGGTTCGTTAGCCTGAAAAACAAAGAGGTTTGTTCGGAAACATTTTAAGTTTATTTTTGGAAAATTTGTGTACTTTTTCCAACAATAAAGTTATTGTGCTGGAATATGGTACTTTTTAGTGAATTTTCTTAAAAAAAAATTCACTAATGAGGAGATCTCGACTTTTGAATTTTGAAAAAATTTCTTCAAATGAGCGCTATTTATGACCCCCGGAACCCAAATCCGAGGTCGGTTTCAGACTTTATATGTTTATATATATATATATATATATATATATATATATATATATATATATATATATATATATATATATATATATATATATATATATATATATATATATATATATGTGGGAATTAATTTTATCTCAACAACTGTGTGCATAAACGTTCTGCCGCTAACAATATGCATAGATGTGCGGGCGCTACAGAGTGACGCGCGTGTGTCGAGAGACAAGGGAGTTAATAGTGTGTCAGTGTCATTACAATGACGAACGTTGTTAAAAAACACTCATGACACATAGAAAGGTGACAGTACAAAAGTGTCATTCAACACGGTGTTACACATGACTAGTTCGTACGAGACGGTCGGAGTGTGAAGAGAGCTTGAGTGAACATAGTGCGCGAGTAGTACGACGAGAGAGTACCTAGAGACGCCGAGGTACTCAACGACGGTGTGCAAGGCCATACATCCACGACGACGACGACGATAACAGATGGATCCCGTAGCTAAAGACGATAGTCTATTACTTGTTATTGATTACTACACCATTGTTATATTTATAGAGTTCTACAATATAGTTATAGTTAATACCGGCATAGTTTCAGTCTTAAAAGCACGCACGACCTAAAACCTTACATATCTCTAGAAACGGGGACTCATTCCGGGATATACGTGAGTGTTCCAGGGATAAGACACCCTATAAATGGGGGCTCAACCGGGATGTAAACAGTGTGGTAGCTGAAAGACAGTTTCTTGCCGGAATATAAGTGTGTACAGTGTATTATGGAAATCTACAGTAGCCAGGACTCGACCTAAGACGCAAGGCCGCAGCACCAGCAGCTACACGTAAGCGACGTTCTACCTACCTGAAGTCACACTACACGTTCTAAGAATTGAGGTAACAATATGAAGACGTTAGGAGATATAGACATTATTTTGAACAATATAAAGTCGGCTTATACTAGTGCTATAAAGAACTTGCATAAACTTATTTTTCAGAGCGAAGGTGATAGAAAAAATAGACAAAGACTGCGTGAGTTTTACGGTTTTGATTTCGGGGTGTTTTCTGAGGAATATAAAGACAAAATCACCTATGTCAGTGCTAATTTTTCGGACAATGACCTAACGTCGGTTGCAAATATTTTGTGTTTAGACTATAATTGTGATAAAGACGCGTTAATAAAAAACATTTGCGATAATCTAGTAGACATTACGAAACTGTCTATGCGTGACGACGACGAGACTGAAGAAGATAAAGAAGCCGAGAAGGAAGATCATCTTTCAGAAAATTGTTCTGTTTATTCAAACTCTTCATCGAATGGAAAAACGTTCTTTGCTATGAATTTTAGGGACGTAGAAGATTCGATTCAACGCTTTGATGGAAGCAGTGGCTACCCAATAGAAAAATGGATTCAAGATATGGAAGACATGGCTGATCTATGTTCATGGAATCAGCTGCATATGTTTATTTTTGCAAAAAAATCATTGACAGGTCTCGCAAAGCTGTTCATACAAGGAGAAAAGAATATAAAATGTTGGAAATCTTTGAAAGAAGTTTTAATCGACGAATACTCTTCAAGATTAAATAGTGCCCAACTGCATAAAGCACTATCTGAAAGAAAGTTGATGAAAAACAAAAGCATTCATGAGTATTTCTTAATAATGAAGGAGATTGCTAATCGAGGCAGAGTTGAAGATGAAGCAATAATGCATTATGTCATAGATGGTATAACAGATGAACCATCGAATAAAATATTTTTGTATGGGGCCAAGTCATTCAAAGAATTCAGGGAAAAATTGCGAATATACGCTGAAATGAAAACTAAACAGGAATCTTACAAGCCGAACACAGGGAAAAATAAAGCAACAGCTTCCAGTTTAACAGAAATGTCAAATGCCAAGTCGACGCAGATGACAAAAATTCGTTGTTTTAACTGTGGTAACCAAGGCCATAAGTCGAATGAGTGCAGATCTAAAAACTTAGGCACCAAGTGTTTCAGATGTAATAAGTTTGGACATAAATCTTTTGAATGTCAAACTCAAAACAGAAAGAGTGGCGCTTCTCCAACCAACCCCACCACGTCGAATGTGCAAAACGTTGAAGTAATCACGATGAGCAAAATGCACAGAATTATACGGATCAATAATGAAAATATTATTTGTCTGGTAGATACCGGAAGCCAAGTTAACCTTATAGAATCAGAAGTATACCGACGTATTGGAGCACCAACTATGCATGATTCTAAAATAGTTTTAAATGGTTTCGGTAAGTCAAAAGTGAAACCTTTGGGCTATTTTAACTGTCAGATAGATTTAGATGACGTACTAGTTGATACCAAGATGCATGTTGTCAACGGTGAATATATGTCTAGTAATCCTGTTATACTAGGTCATGAATTTCTCCAACATGTTGAACTTACGATTAATCCAAGTGGGATGACCATCAAGAAGATCGACGACGGCGACGGCATTAAAGAAATAATGCAAGTAGATGTACTTGATGAAGTTGATATTGGAAATGAAGTACCGACGCGTATAAGAAAAGAAGTTGAACATATTGTGAAGACGTATAAACCAAGAAAATGCAAAACTGCAAACGCTGTGATGAAAATATTAGTCAAAGATGAAGAACCGATCTACAATAGTCCTAGAAGACTACCATTTTTTGAAAGAGAGATTGTTGATCACCAAGTTGAGGAATGGGTTCGAGATGGTGTAGTAGAACCCTGCACGTCTGAATATGCTAGCCAAGTGGTAGTAACCAAGAAAAAAGATGGGACACCAAGAGTATGCATTGATTATAGAAGAATTAACCAAAAGATAATAAAAGACCGATTTCCGCTGCCGCTTATAGAAGATCAGCTAGACAAGCTGCAAAAAGATCGTGTTTTTAGCACAATTGATCTTAAGAATGGTTTCTTTCACGTTCCCGTAGAAGAACAAAGCCGAAAGTATACAGCATTTGTGACGCACCAAGGTCAATATCGATTCCTGAAAGTTCCCTTTGGTCTTTGTATAAGTCCATCCGTATTTATGAGATACATCGACGTAGTTTTCAGAGATTTAGTAAACAAAGGAATTGTACTGCCCTACATGGACGATTTAATTATTCCAGCCAAGGATGACGAAGACGCATTGGAAAGATTAAAAATCGTTTTCAAAACCGCTGAAGAATATGGATTGGAGATTAATAAAAAAAAATGTCAGTTTATTAAAAGAACTGTCGAATTTTTAGGTCACAGGATAGAGGAAGCCAAGCTCTACCCTTCAGAATTAAAGACCAACGCTGTAACCAAGTTTCCAGAACCAAGGACGACAAAGCAAGTACAAAGCTTTTTGGGACTTGCCAGCTATTTTAGAAAATTCATTCCAGGATTTTCAGTGATAGCATCGTCGCTAACCGATCTTTTGAAAAAGGATCGTACCTTTAAATTTGGGTTCAAAGAAAAAGATGCATTTATGAAGCTCAAGCAGATATTAGCCAAGAAGCCAGTGCTAAATATTTACTGCCAAGATGCCGAGACAGAATTGCATACAGACGCATCAATGGAAGGATACGGAGCCGTTCTTCTCCAACGTTCCTATGAAGATAACCAGATGCATCCAATTTACTACATGAGTAAGAAGACATCGGACGCCGAAAAGAAGTATTGCAGCTATGAGTTAGAAGTTTTAGCAATAGTCGAAGCACTTAAGAAGTTTAGAGTATACTTACTTGGAACACGCTTCAATATTGTGACAGATTGCTCTGCCTTTGAGAAGACTATGAGCAAGAGGGATTTATCAACAAGGATTGCAAGATGGGCCTTACTACTTCAAGATTTCGATTGTACCGTAGTTCATCGATCAGGCACCAGAATGAGGCATGTGGACGCTCTAAGTAGAAACCCTGTTATGTTGGTTTGTACTAGCATTCCCCAAGCTATACGAAATAGTCAAGAAGAAGATGGCGAAATCAAGGCAATCAAGGAAATTTTAAAAGAAAAGCCGTATAAAGATTATATCTTGAAAAACGACTTACTTTACAAAATGGAAGACGAAAGGGAAGTAGTTGTAATTCCTAAGCAGATGCAACAAGAGATAATTAAAGAAGCACACGAAGAAGGACACTTTGCAGTCAGAAAATCTGAAGACTTAATAAAAAGAGAATACTACATACCGAATGTAAAGAAGAAGATCGAGAGGTATAACTAACAGAAAGCATGGAAAGCAGGAAGGATTTTTACCTCCACTTAAGAAAGATGACATTCCTTTACAGACATACCATATTGATCACCTCGGTCCTCTTGAGTCTACGAACAAGAATTACAAATATATTCTTGCCATAATTGACTCATTTACGAAGTTTGTTTGGTTATATCCGACGAAGAGCACCTCCTCGAAAGAAGTTATTGCCAAACTCGAGATCCAAAGAAAGACTTTCGGAAATCCTGTTAACATTATTTCCGACAGAGGCACAGCCTTTACCTCTGAAGAATTCGAATCTTACTGTAACGAGAATGACGTAAAGCATCATAAGATTACTACTGGTCTACCAAGAGCTAATGGTCAGATAGAACGAATTAACTCTATTATTATTTCTGTTCTAACCAAGATATCCTTAGAAGACCCAGCAAAATGGTACCTTTACGTAGATCGTGTCCAGAGAGTTATAAACTCCACCTACCAAAGAAGCATTGGAACCACGCCATTTGAATTGCTGATGGGTGTCAAGATGAAAGATAAAGTTCAAATCAAGATAGGAAAAATCATCGAAGAAGAAGCGAAAAACCAATTTCAAGAAGATAGAGAAGAATTGAGAAGATTAGCAAAGGAGCAACTGCTCAAAGTCCAGGAAGAAAATAAGAGAACGTATAACCTGAGAAGAAGAAAACCTGCCGCTTATAGGTTAAATGATCTAGTCGTCATTCGAAGAACCCAGTTCTGCCCAGGATCGAAGTTGAAGTCGAAGTTCATAGGTCCATACAGAGTCGTGAAGGTCAAGACCAACGATACTTACGATGTCAAGAAAGAAGGTCTCCACGAGGGTCCAACCTACACTTCTACATGTTCCGAATATATGAAGTCATGGCGTAAAATGTGTTCAGATGACAATGGTTCATCATCCGAGGCGGATGATGGTCAGGAGAGCCGAGTTGTGGGAATTAATTTTATCTCAACAACTGTGTGCATAAACGTTCTGCCGCTAACAATATGCATAGATGTGCGGGCGCTACAGAGTGACGCGCGTGTGTCGAGAGACAAGGGAGTTAATAGTGTGTCAGTGTCATTACAATGACGAACGTTGTTAAAAAACACTCATGACACATAGAAAGGTGACAGTACAAAAGTGTCATTCAACACGGTGTTACACATGACTAGTTCGTACGAGACGGTCGGAGTGTGAAGAGAGCTTGAGTGAACATAGTGTGCGAGTAGTACGACGAGAGAGTACCTAGAGACGCCGAGGTACTCAACGACGGTGTGCAAGGCCATACATCCACGACGACGACGACGATAACAGATGGATCCCGTAGCTAAAGACGATAGTCTATTACTTGTTATTGATTACTACACCATTGTTATATTTATAGAGTTCTACAATATAGTTATAGTTAATACCGGCATAGTTTCAGTCTTAAAAGCACGCACGACCTAAAACCTTACATATCTCTAGAAACGGGGACTCATTCCGGGATATACGTGAGTGTTCCAGGGATAAGACACCCTATATATATATATATATATATATATATATATATATATATATATATATATATATATATATATATATATATATATATATAATATATATATATATATGTATATATATATGTATATATATATATATATATATATATATATATATATATATATATATATATATATATATATATATATATATATATGTTTATATATTTATGTGTCACCCTATAACTAAAAAAATAATGGACCGATTTTGATAAATTTAGGTGAGTACCTTCTTTTCGCGAGTGGCTTGGATAAGTTCGTTAGCCAGTAAAATCTGCCAAGGTTTTCCCGGAAAATTTTGTGTTTTCTTTCGAAAAAAATTTATATATCCGGAATTAACAAAGTAAGGGCAACGAAATTTGGTACACGGGTTTACATCATTATAGGTAAGTATCTACCAAAATTTAGCGCTGTAGGTTAAAGGACAAAAAAGTTACATACATTTAAAGAAAAATAGATTTGGGTTTTCCTCAAAACGTCAAAGTCGCGATTTTAAACGTCAAAATTGTTAATATTTAGGCAATGAACCTGAAATTAATATGATCTATGGAAGGAAAATGTCTCAAGAATAATATTTCACAAAGCCTGAGCTCTTAGTTCCAATCGTCATTGTCCTTCATTTTACTAAAATATTCCCAGAAAATTCATTTCAAATAGACCCTTTCTCTGATGCTTTAGCAGTAGTGTTGGCTATAGAGTTTATCGTTTAATGGTATATCATTTTTGTCGAATTTTCGTAAACAATCATTAAAGCGCAGTATAGCAGTTATTATGCAAGTTACGAAAAAAAATTGTATACATTAATTGTAGGGTGTCTTAAGCTACATCTTAAAATATTTCCACAATTACAGGGTGGCTCATAAGTCGTTGGTGATTCAAATTTTCTTTTTTTTTAGTGAATTTTTTTTATCGAACACGCCCTATGTTATTGCATTTTTGTATTTTCCATCGAAATATAATACATCTTTGTAAGAAAGGAAATTCGGGACGCAGCAAGTGCGGTATGGTAGCGAATTTTTATTAAATGCTTCAAATGTTGAATCAATTTGCTATTAACTTATAAGGTTGACCAGAAAACCAGTTTTTCGGGAACAATTTAAGTTTACTTTCGGAAATTTTTGTACATTTTCAAACAATAAAGTTATTTTGATGAAACATGGCACATTGTTTCTAATATATATATATATATATATATATATATATATATATATATATATATATATATATATATATATATATATATATATATATATATGAAAGATGTATTTTTTTAAGAAAGGCATAAAAGTTTGTTAACAGTATAAACTTTATATTAAAAAACTCTGGACGCAGCAAGTGCGTTATGGTAGTGAATTTTCATAAAAATGTTTTTAATAGCAAATATGTTTTTTTTAAGAAAGCAGGCACCAAATTTGGTTACCAGTATAACCTATATATATATATATATATATATATATATATATATATATATATATATATATATATATATATAGGTTATACTGGTAACCAAATTTGGTGCCTGCTTTCTTAAAAAAACATATTTGCTATTAAAAACATTTTTATGAAAATTCACTACCATAACGCACTTGCTGCGTCCAGAGTTTTTTAATATAAAGTTTATACTGTTAACAAACTTTTATGCCTTTCTTAAAAAAATACATCTTTCACCCTACAAATATTGTTATGAAGATTTGCTACCATAAGGCACTTTGTGTGTACAGACTTGTTGTAGCTTGTGCAAATCTTATTTTTAACTGTTAGTTGTTTGTACACAGTCTCTATCTATAACATTTTGTGTTAAGTAGAGCTGTCGTGACCACGTACTACCTGGTTCCGTATCGAGATGGCGACCCTGTCGTACATCTAACGATGTTCTATGAGGCTGGCTACCATGGTCGTATTACTTTATAGGCGTGTTCCTGCTGTGATTAGTATAACGCACTGACGAGCTCTAATTAGAGCGAAACCGGTCTGCGTTTCTAATTACGGTGAGAATACATCTAGCCTTACATACATTGCCTCTGTATAGGGGAAGAAATGGGCCAGGGCTGACAATTTATAAAATTGTTAGTTGGTTGTAAACAGTCTCTATCTATAACATTTTGTGTCATTTAAAAAAATATTGACAACGTCATAACGTGAAAAACAAATGACGTAACAAGTTGAAAATATTGTAGTATAACGTCAAATTAGTAAAATCCTTATACTCAGAGATTTGATCCAGAAAATTATATTTAACACAGTACTTTATTTCCACACTGTATGTAGCTGTGATTTAAATAATTATTGCGTTTCCTATTGTAGATTGAGCACTTTTTAATACCTGCTCGTGGGCCATTGCTGTATTATATAATTTAAGGTGAATATTTTAAATCGAATAAGAACTAAAGAAAGTGTAAGTGTTACATTTTAAAGTGCAACGCACTGTATTTAAAAAGTAGGCCTAGAAGAAAATAACTCCACGTTTAATCAAGGAATGTGTACATTTTTATTTGATTTTGTCTTGAGGGGGTTCTACAGACGATCACCTCGCAGCCTATTTCCGTCGAGCAACGAGACGGCGACTGAGATAAATGCGAACCTTTGATTCAAATGTGGTGTTATCAGTTACTGTAGAAAAGATTGACTCGGCTCGCTGGTAAAGTTTCCCGGATTAGCTTTCCTCTCTATCCCTTAATTCACTTTCACGAGGCGTTACACATAGACACATCTGGCCTCTTTTACCCCTACACACATATACTTTCTCGGAAAGTAAATGTTGTATCATCTAGACACGTCAAATCAGGTTTTGTTGGATGGACTATCCAAGTAAATGTAGAAAAAAAAACAACACAAGAGTGTGTTGAATACATTGAGGGTTTCGTTCTTAAGGTTGTAACTTTTCTTTTTACTTTAGCGTCGGCCTATTTCCGTGATGATGGCCAATCACCGTCGCCAGGGTGAAGTTTCACCTCACTATCCTAGAATGATTGTCGAACCACTGAATTTCTGTAAGAAGTGTAGGAATATTTAGCATGTCCAACAACGCATGAACATGGGACCAAAGGCTTTACTCCCCCATCCGAAGGGCGGAACGCACAGGCATTAAAATGTATCAAATACAATATCAAAACCTCGGTTAATGATAATTTATTACAGTTTGTACTGAAAAGGTGAAAGGGAAAGCCTGGGAATCAAACCCGGTACGATTCGGTTCAGAGGCACACGTTCTTACCCCTGGACCACCGAGGCTCCAAGGTTGTAACTTACTTTCTTTATTATTAATATCTGGCTAAATCAGTAGATAGTGTGCCACCTCAGAGGATCGATCTGAGCTTCTGATTGGCTGTGACGTCAGAGTTGCTTATGCGTTGACAGCTGACCTGTCATGTGTCACCTGTCAGTTGACAGCTGCCATCATATGTCAGATGGCGGGAGTCAGCTGACATCACATGTTCCAAGATGGCCCCTTCCCGCTCTTGTATCCTGTGTTCCCCTCTTTATCAAAACGTCTTTCAAAAGAGCTTCTGTATGGTTGTCTTCTATTGGGATACTTCTCATGGTATATTCTTGTCGCGAATAAACAGTTTTTGTTACTTGCTCCTAACAGATAAACCATATCAATAATTTCTAGTCGAGTCAAATTAATTTCAAAATTCAAATACGAGAAAATACCTACTTGATAGTTAATGTTTGACAAGTAAGACAATACATTGTTTATTTTGCCTAGTTACGATATAATATACTAATTCGTTCCGGTGTATAAATGTACTTTTTTCTTGAAAAAAAAAAAACAACATCTCAGTAAATAGTGGTTTTACCTATAGGGAATACTTCATGAAACTCAAAGAACATTTGTTGGTTTATAGAAATGGATCATTATTTGAATTTCTCGAGAAAACCTGACTTCAATGTTTTTATTTACCCTGTTCATGTTTTCAATGAATTCTTTCTGTTTTTTTTATTATTTCAACAACACACCACGAGGGCTTACAGCCTAAATACTTTCGTACTGTGGATGTCGACAAGGAGAAAAGAGGCAACTTCTTAATTCTGGACTTGAAGGTTTGGAAGTTCGGAGGAGAAGGAAAAACATGCGCCGGCCAGGAATTCCACAACTTGGAAGTCCTCAGGTCAAAAGAGCGGGCATAACAAGATGTTATATGTCTGGTGACCTGGACGGTAAAAGGGCGCATTCGCTCTGTTTCGCTGGTAGATCTGTTGGGGCAAAAGGTGAAGGAACTATGGAAGAAAGCTCCTTTGAGCAGTGCCCGTGCAGATATCTATAAAAGAGAGGGAGGTCACCAACAGCATGTCGGTGGGTAAGGGACGGCAGGCTCTGGGTGAGGGTAAGGTAACAGATGAGACGTATAGCTCTCTTCTGAATCGAGTCCAGGATAGCGAGTGTAGAAGCGGCAGCAGTATCCCAGATGTGGGAGCAGTAGACGAGGTATAGAGATTAGCTGGTGAAAAGTATTTGCGACCTCGAAAGAGAAAACTTAATTTAGTAGCAGCCGCTTCTGCAATTGATGTGACATGCTGATGTCAATTGAGATTTCGATCCACAAAAATGCCAACAAGTAAAAAGGACTCATTACTTTGAATAACTTGGTTGTTCATTGTGATGGGTCTAGAGCTGGTGTATCTCTTATGAGGAAGAAAGCAATGTTGAGATTTACTGGGGTTGAATTGTACAAGATTTCTACTTCCCCAGTCTAATATTTTTTGGAGATCCACGGAGCCAGAACCCTACATGAGTCTACGATCCTCATCTAATTGAGCCAAAGAGACAGGCTTGGAATATTGTATATTTGAGTGATGGGTGCTGTCGCCCGCGTAACTGTCAACTGGGTTGGATGTGCTAGAGAGGAGGTCATTGATGTGGAGAAGAAACAAAGTTGGGGCTAAAGCTGAACCTTGAGGAACTCCCTCATTAATTGGATATAGTTTAGAGGAATGGCCAACAGAAATGCTCCGGTTGGAGAGGAAATTTGCTGTCCAGGTACAGAGTTTTGGTGGTAGGCCATCGGCCGGAAGTTTATTAAGCAGCGCTGCATGCCAGAACTATGCTTTGGATATGTCTAGAGTGACAATCTGGGATTCACCGTATAGTTCCATAGACTTGTTCCAAGAATGGCTGACAAAGGAAATGAGGTCGGCAGTTGATTAAAGTTGAAAGAAGGTCACTCTTTCAGATTTTTGGCATGATAGACTGTTGCGTGCTGGCATATTAATCAAGATACAGACCGTCAAATATACCTCTAATGTTTTAGCAAAGTGGCCATATTTTTTGAACGAATCTCTATAGACCCCAACAACTATACACTGAATGAATCGGCAAAACAATAGGAATTAAAAAATGAAACAATATACAGGCTGTACCATTTAAAAAAGAAAGTAAAGCTTGGGTTGTATCTAACTCACGCAACACCCTGTATATGCCATAATAATTTTAGTTTATAGCTAGCGTTAGTACCTGCAGCTTTTGTTCCAAATTTTTTTATTAATGAATAATAAAGGAGATATTGAACTTGAACACACTGTTTGACCTTTCTCTGTATATATATATATATATATATATATATATATATATATATATATATATATATATATATATATATATATATATATATATTGTCACTGACTTAGGATATGTGCTCAAAGGGGCCTAGTTCGCGCTCACTTGAAGTTATGCTTGCAAAATCAAAAGTCGAGATCCTCTCATTAGTGAATTTTTTAAAGAAAAATCACTAAAAGCAAGTAGGCCAGATTGAGTCACTTTAGGCAACGCCAGTATCCAGCAACCATGGCCTATCCCTCCACCGTTTTGTCTGCAAAACTCTTTGACCTTAAAACAAAGTTCGTGACGGTCTTTCATGGAACGGGCCTTACTTGACTCCTCCATAGAACTCTTGATCCAAACATATCTGTGCGAAGACTCATTTAGTATCTTTTGCTTTTAATAAGTGCGAAAAGCCTCGTCATTGTTGTTTTCTGCTGATAAAGTGATAAAAAGGCTGCAATAAAATGAAAATAGTTGTTGGAGATAAAAATCGGTCATGGCTATGACATGGGGACGTTGAATTTAGAGTGTTATGATGACGCAATGCAACTGAAGACAACATTTTGCATATGAAAAGTTTAGTTTTTAAGTTTATTTTTACAATAAGCATTGTTTACGGAAGCGGAGGTTAATTATCGGAATAAAAGATGTAGGAACGAAGCACATGTGTTACGACATAGATAACGGTATATTGATAACGATATTAAAGCACAAAACTTAATACACATAATAATAGTAACAATAATGATATAACAAATGGAATAAGAGAAACTTACTTAGGTATGGTCATCTTTGACTATTAAATAATAACAGTTTTTACATGATTAAATTATCGCGGCGTTATTTTACCGACTACATTTAAGAAGCTTATTTAAAATGAATGATATATTTTCCGTCTACATTGTAAAACGGTGTTTAATTATCTATATTACTTACTACAATGAATCTGCTTTATATTTACCAACAATAACATATTTTGATTCTTAACCTTGCTGACTAAACATTCCTGTCTATCTTACAAATTCGTTTGTTATGATTTATATGCTGAACGTGATAATTTTAATGTCGATCCATACAATGTCAACCTCCAATTCATTGAAATGTTTACCTAACTTCATTACAGAATTTAACTGACCTACTTGTAATAATTATTTTGGTGTTTTTACTAATTACATTTTTAAGGCTATTAGGGCCGTTATGAGATATCATCTGTTCTCTTGAACATACTGCCAAGTCAAAAGAATGACAGCTCGCTCTATGGCTCTGACCTAAATGTTTGATGAACTACTAATACTTTAATAAGTGTAGACAATCTTAGGTATGTTTCCCAACTTAATCGTAAAACTAATAATTTTGGATTCAATCTTACGATATCATCATAATTAAAATGATATAACTATGCATACCACTCTATGAGGGTAATCGTAATAATAAATAAATTAATCTTTTTTGAATATAACCTTACGTGAGATGATCGACATAACAATAATTACAATATAATTATGTCTGCTACTCTAAGATGGTAGTATAAATCTTAATGATTAATATTTTTTGATACACTCTATGTATCATAATAGAACTAACAATGATTAAAATAATATAATTATATATATCCCGCTCTAGGATGGCAATATAATAAATAAAATAATATTTTTGATACACTCTATGTATCATAATAGAAATAACAATGATTACAATAATAAAATTATATATGCCATTCTAGGAGCGTAATATAATTTACATGATCTAACAATTTCTTCCTTCTTTCTGGTGATGGGTTGGATACGTCATCTCGTCTTCCTTCTGGTGTCCTTCCTCCATGTTGTGTGAACTGTCTCTGCTTTGCTTGCAGAGCTCTTCCCACTCCACAAAATCCAGTCACGCCGACTTTGAGTCGTTTTGGAGTGCCTTCCCATTGACCCATGACTGAACTTGACCACAAAGCGGCCATTGTTTGGTTGCTACCATGTGCCCTGCGTGTACTTTCTTTCTCTTGAACTTTCATCTAACCCTGTGCTTCAACTTGCGAACATGCACCTTATACCCATCTACCTTGTGGCTTTGCTTCCGTGAGCCCTCCATTATTGCTGGATGGCCCCAGTATACTTTGTGGCCTCTGCCCATTTTTGCTTGTCCCTGCTTCTGACCTCCATACTCCACCCCAGTGTGTGTAAATCTCTGGGTGGTTGTACTTCTTACTGCTCTTACTTTATACCTCAACTACTTCGTGGTTCCTTTCTTGGATGCATTGGTCAAACCATTCACTTTTACTCTTGATGTGGTTGCTGTTTCTTCCCCCCTTGGTTGACTTATCCAAATTTTGGGAATTTTCAGCTTGGCAACCATTCTTGACTTGTTGCTGGACCATTTTCTATAAAATTCTTTCTTTCCTATCTTCGTTTCTATTGGGACTTTTTCTATTCGTAATACTGCTTGTTTTACTCCTTGTGCTTCTTTCTTCCCTTTTAATAACTTGCTCTCTCTATTTACATTAGTTTTCTTTGCTGCTGATTTGGCTCCAGATATGAGATTATCTGGATGGCTTTTTAAATTCACTCTTTCTTGTTCGTCTTTGGCTTCGGTATTTTTTTACTTATATTTAAATTAAATATTTCTTGCTTGTTTTTGGCTTCTTCTATCCCTGGTATTTCTTCAATTAAATTTAAGTTAAATATTTCTTGCTCGTTTGTTGCTTCTTCAACTTCTGGCATTTCTTTACTTAAATTTAAATTAAACCTTTCATGATTGCTTCTTGCTTCTTCAACTTCTTGTATTTCTTCAATTAAATTTAGATTGAATCTTTCATGATCATTCCTTGACGCTATTTTTGCGTAGAATTCCTCAATTGTTGAACTTATTGCTTTTTTTGGACTTTCTCTGGGAATGCTGTCCGTTCCTTATACTTGCATGTGAATACTGGTATTCTTATTTCTGGTAATTCGAATTCTGGAAACAGTGATGAATAGCGGTATGCTTCTTTGTTAATTGCTCTTTTCAGCTTCTTCATGGCGTTATCGTACCATTGGCTTAGCGTCGAATGAGCTTCATCTAGATTTTCTGATTCTGTCATTATTTTTATATCCATTATGACATCTTCAATTTTATCCCACTGCCTTTCTACGTTTCCTATTCTGATTTCAAATTTGATAGGTATATCGTTATCGTTCATTTTTTCTACTTCTTCTAATTTTTGGATAAATTTGTTTACCCGTAATTTTAGTTCTTTCGAACGCATTTTTAATTCCTCCATTGCTTCCTTAATTTTAATTTGATTTAATAAGTGACTTTGTTACCTTGTCTGATGCTTAGTTATTCTTGGATTCTGATTACTGGTTGCCTGTGACCTATATCTTGTCTTTAACCCTGTATTTTTGTCTTTGACCCTGTATCTGCTTTACTGGAACTGACCTTCTTTCGGTACTGCCCTGTATGCTTCTGTTTATTTTCTATATTGGAACTGACCTTTTTTGGTGCTGCCCCGGACTTTTCTGTCCTGTTTATTTACTTTATTGGAACTGACCTTCTTCTGGAACTGCCCCGGACTTTTCTGTCCTGTTTATTTACTTTATTGGAACTGACCTTCTTCTGGTACTGCCCTGAACTCTTCTGGCCTGTTTATTTACTTTATTGGAACTGACCTTCTTCTGGTGCTGCCCTGATTATTTTCACTAAAACAAAGGGTATTTGGAGACTTGGGTTAAAGGATATTTGATAAGGTTTAAGTGAGCACTGTATTTTCTCTGGCACTGGTTCTTTTTCGTCGAAGGGCCCTGCTCTTCAACTACTCTTGTCTTCGAAGGACCATGTTTTCTTTTACTTCATGGACCATGTTTACGGAAGCGGAGGTTAATTATAGGAATAAAATTTAGGTACGAAGCACGTATGTTAAGGAACAAACTTACGATATCATAATAATTAAATAAGAGCAAACTTACTTTGACTATGGTCATCTTCGACTATTAAATAATAACAGTGGTTACATAATTAAATAATCGCGGCGTTATTTCAACCGACTACATTTCAGCAGCTTATTTAAAATGAATGATATATTTTCCGTCTACATTTTAAAACGGTATTTAATTAACTATCTTACTTACTACAATGAATCTCCTTTATATTTACCAAAACAATAACATATTTTGATTCTTAACCTTGCTGACTAAACATTCCTGTCTATCTTACAAATTCGTTTGTTATGGTTTATATGCTGAACGTGATAATTTTAATGTCGATCCATGCAATGTCGACCTCCAATTCATTGAAATGTTTACCTAACTTCATTACAGAATTTAACTGACCTACTTGTAATAATTATTTTGGTGTTTTTACTAATTACATTTTTAAGGCTATTAGGGCCGTTATGAGATATCATCTGTTCTCTTGAACAAGCATCATTTTTCTTTTCAGGAAAATCCCCAAGGAAAAGCACCTGAAGCTTGATTACAAAGACATTATCACACATTTTTTGCGTCTTTAAGCATACAAAACGACGGACTGTTTCGATACGTGACTCACTTTCTAATCTATTACAACCATGTGTGGGATTAAAACTCTACCCGAGGGAAATCTCGGTTATAGAGGCAGGGAAAGCAAGAATGTTTCAGTTCTATTTGTAGTTAATATCAGTAACTATCACGTCGTACTCGTCAGAGCCCTTGTTGGAGGTATCTTCCAGTATTTACATTCCGGCCGTTCAACCTACTTCATCTTGTTCTCATTAAAGTCAGAAAGCAGTGGGATTTTAATGTGCTGTCTGACTCCAATCCATTTAAGTTTGAACAGTTTGATTGAAATCGCGTGACAATAGAAGCGGATGGAACGAAAACAATTTTATCTGGGGATGTTAGTGAACCACGACACGTTCTAATATTTGCAGCCATAGAATTCCTGCGGCGTTGCTCGTACTGCACATGGTTTTATTGTGTCTATGATATTCTATCTACGAAACGGATATTAAAACGTATAACTGAAAACAGTTATGGACGAAACTGTTGTTTTTTATGTCCAGTGTATCAATGCAAACTCTATTAAAAATGTCCGAATGTGAGTCGTAAAATCCTTTAATTTATCTAATGTTTTTGCTAATAATAACTAATAACACATAGTAAAAATATGTGCATTTCACAACATTTCCACAATATTCAAGGTCTCAGATATACAGGTGTTCATTGTACAAGGTTGCATCAGGGTTTTCTCCAGAACTGGTGAGAATTTCCGAAAACCCTAAAACACGTCGATTTTGCTTGCAAGTGAATATTTTTTTTAACCCTAACAAAATTTGAAGCATTTAACCCATTAATTTGGAAAATGAAGGTAGGTTGAGTGGCAGTTTTTTGGTGAATTTTCGTAGAACATTATATATATATATATATATATATATATATATATATATATATATATATATATATATATATATATATATATATATATATATATATATATATATACGAGTTATGTTAGATTATTCCAGGAAGTAAGACTTCAAAAAACACGTACCTCATTCTGCTAACGTTTCGGCTGCATGGGTATAGCCTTCTTCAGAGCAATATAATTCTATAGTCTACAATAAATACAGTATAACGAGAATAGCACATTACAGAAACAAATAAAATAGTAATAGATACACTATATGAGAAGTCATAAATTCAAAAACTCTGGACGCAGCAAGTGCCTTATGGTAGTGAATTTTCATAAAAATATTTCTTAATAGCAATAATGTGTGTGTTTTTTTAAGAAAGCAGGCATTAAATTTGGTTGCCAGTATAACGTATATAGTAAAAACAATGTGCCATGTTTCATCAAAATAACTTTATTGTTTAAAAATGTACAAAACTTTCCGAAAGTAAACTTAAAGTATTCCCGAAAAAACTCGTTTCTTGGTCAACCTTATAGGTTAATAGCAAATTGAGCTATTTAAATATGAAGCATTTCATCAAAATTCCCTACCATAACGCACTTACTGCGTCCAGATTTTTTTTTCTTACAAACATGCATTATATTTCGATGGAAAATGCAAAAATGCAATAACATAACGCGTGTTTGATTAAAAAAAAAAAGAAAATTTGTAGCACCAACGACTTATGGGCAACCTTGTGATTGTAGAAATATTTTTTTAAGATGTAGCTCAAGACACCCTATAATTAATATATACAATTTTTTTTCATATCTTGTATAATAACATATATATTGAGCTTTATTGATTTTTTACGAAAATTCTACAAAAATTATATACCATTAAACGATAAACTCTATAGCTAAGGCTACTGCCAAGCATCAGAGAAAGGGTCTATTTTAAAGAAATTTTCTGGAAATATTTTAGTAAAATGAAGGACAATGACGGTTGAAACTAAGACTTGAGGATTTGTAAAACATTTTTCTTGAGACGTTTTATTTCCATAGCCCGTATCAGATTCAAGTTCTTTTTTTTTTTTATGTCAACAACACACCACGAGGGCTTACAGCCTAAATACTATCGTACCGTGGGTGTTGACAAGGAGGAAAGAGGCAGCTTGTTAATTCTGGACTTGAAGGTTTGGAGGTTCGGAGGAGAAGGAAAAACATGTGCCGGCAAGGAATTCCACAACTTGGAAGTCCTCGGGACAAAAGAGCGGGCATAACAAGATGTTCTATGTCTGGTAACCTGGACGTTAAAAGGGTGCATTCGCTCTGTTCCCCTGGTAGATCTGCTGGGGGCAGCAGGTGGGGGAATTATGGAGGAAAGCTCCTCTGAGCAGTGCCCGTGCAGATATCTATAAAAGAGAGAGAGGTCACCAACGGCACGTCGGTGGGCAAGGGATGGAAGCCTTTGGGTGAGGGTAGGGTCACCGATGAGACGTATAGCTCTCTTTTGAATGGAGTCCAGGATAGCGAGTGTAGAAGCGGCAGCTGCACCCCAGATGTGGGAGCAGTATTCGAGGTTTGGCCTTATTTGTGAAGTGTATAAGGTATAGAGATTAGTTGGTGAAAAGAATTTGCGAGCCCGGAAGAGGAAACCCAATTTCTTAGCAGCCGCTTCTGCAATTGATGTAACATGTTGGTGCCAGTTAAGATTTCGATCCACAGTAATGCCAACAAGAGAAAAGGACTCATTACTTTGAATAACTTGGTTGTTCATTGTGATCGGTCTAGGGCTGGTGTATCTCTTGTGAGAAAGAAAGCAAGACTTAGTTTTGGTGGGGTTGAATTGTACAAGATTTCTACTTCCCCAGTCCAATATTTTTTGGAGGTCTACGGAGACAGAACCCTCCATGAGTCTGCGATCCTCATCTAATTGGGCTAAAGAGACAGGCTTAGAATATTGTATGTTTGAGTGGAGGGTGCTGTCGTCCGCGTAACTGTGAACTGGGTTGGATGTGCTAGAGAGGAGGTCATTGATGTGGAGAAGAAACAAAGTAGGGGCTAAAGCTGAACCCTGAGGAACTCCTGCATTAATTGGATACAGTTTAGAGGAATGGCCATCCACAACAACAGATATGCTCCTGTTGGAGAGGAAATTTGCTGTCCACATACAGAGAAGAGAAGAGAGCATCTTTCGTACCTTTTTGGTTTGGAAAATGATATCAGTCATTTTATGCGCGACATTGGGGACTGTTGGTGGTTGAACATTTGGAGGTGGGTTGAGAGTAGAATTTCCGGCGAACAACGAAGCAAAAAGTTCAGCCTTGCCCAGGGCGGTAGAAACAATTTCATCACCTGAGACAAGAGGTGGAAACGTGCTCTTGCAGAAATTATTCCCAATAGACTTAGCAAGAGTCCAGAAGGGTTTGCCGCCGTTGGAGCTTGAGAGGACTTTGTTTTTGATGTGGTTATTAAACGAGTTTTTTGCCTCAGAAAGAATGCGGACATAGCGGTTTCTTGCGTCGTTGAATGCTTGACGATTTTCTTGACTGGGATTGTGTAGAAGCGTTTTATGAGCTTTGACCTTTTCAAGTCTGGCCTTGTCACAGGATTTAGAAAACCAGGGCTTTTGAGTGGCTGAAGAGGTTTTCTGTGTACGTGGAATAAATAATTCCTTGCCAGCTTGGATAATTTCGGTGACGTTTTGTGAGATATCAGAGGGGTCAGGATGAGAGAAGCAGACAGACGCCCATGGAAATGAGGAAAAGTAATCCCGCATTTCGTCCCAGTTTGCGGAGTTGTAGTGCCAAACGATACGTGGGTGTGATGACTGTGTGACCTCGGGTCGCATTGCACAGGAAGCAGTGACCATGCCGTGGTCTGAGCGACCAAGGGGGGCGGTGACTGATATCTTATAGCATTCAGGATTTGTAGTAAGAAGGAGATCCAAGGGATTTGAGCTGTGTGTTGGGATACGAGGAAAGTAAGTAGGTTGCTGTACCATATTGGCCAAAGAATTGCTGACTGCAAAGGCCTCCGCTGCTCTCCCTTGTGGATCGGTTTTTGAAGATCCTAGCCATTCCTTATTATGGACATTGAAGTCGCCAAGAATAGTGACCTCGGAGGAAGGATATTCAGAAATCAGATAGTCGGTTTTTTCAGAAAGGTAGTCAAAGAGCTGGACAAAGTTGTTGTCAGAAGGTGACCGGTAAATGCAACAGATGAATTTAGTTGCAGCCCTGAGAGAGAGTTTTATCCATAGTATGTCTTTTCTTCCAGCTTCTAAATTGGGAAGTCTGGTGCAGGGTAGATTGCTACGGACGTATGCGCACACGCCTCCATGCAATCTAAAGGCAGTAAGGAGCTCATACCCCGGGAAATTAAGGTGATTAGTGGCTGTTTTGGCACTGATTTGGGTTTCGGTGAGGAAGAGGAGTTGGGGCCTGTTAGCCTGGAGGAAATGGTGGACGGAGTTCAGGTTAGAATTTAGGCCACATATATTCGAAAAGGATATGTTAAATCTTGTTGTTGGCGCCCCCTGTACACCCCTCTCCCGGAGATCCGAATGGAGGGGTATTTTGCCTCCGGAATATTTTATACAAGGAGGAGCCATCATCATTTTTGCTTATAAGGGAAACCGACTCACACACCAGAACCGGAAACGTCCGTTGGGACTTCACCGGCCCCTTGATGTATGGGGTGGTACCTCCTCGGGCGTGAAAAAATCCTTTACTATTACATAAAGGAAAATTCCACTACCACCTGCCTTTTGACGTCTAAATCGCAACTTTGACGTTTTGTGGAAAACCCCAATTTAATTTTCATTAAATGACTATAACTTTTTTGTAAATTTTGGTATGTAACTTACCTATAAGGATGTAAACCCGTGTACCAAATTTGGTTGCCCTTACTTTGTTAATTCCGGACATATAAATTTTTTTCGAAAGAAAACACAAAATTTTCCTGGAAAACCTGGGCCGATTTTCCTGACTAACGAACTTATCCAAGCCATTTGCAAAAGAAAGGTATTTACCCAATTTAATTAAAATCGGCCCATTATTTTTTGAGTTATCGGTGTGATACATATATATATATATATATATATATATATATATATATATATATATATATATATATATATATATATATATATATATATATATATATAAACATATAATAAAAAACTCGGGACGCAGCAAGTGCGTTATGGTAGTGAATTTTTATTAAATGCTTCAAATTTAAATAACTCAATTTTCTATAAACTTAGAGAGTTTAATTTCAATACGTAGTAAGGTTTTTCCTAAGGCAAGATACCCACAAAATTTCATTAAAATAACTTTGTAATTTTCATAGAAAAAAATTTTTTTCGAAAGAAAATTTAAAATTTGAATAACTCAATTTTTTCTAAACTTAGAAAGTTGAATTTTGGTACATAGTAAGGTTGAGGCAACATATATAGTAAATTTCATTAAAACAGCTTTGTTACTTTCGGAGAAAAAATTTTTTCGAAAGAAAACTCAAAATTTTTCCGGAAAACCCCGTCTGATTTTTCTGGATAACGAACTCATCCAAGCCATTAATAAAAGACAGGCACTTGCCAAGTTTAATCGAAATCGGTTAATTATGTTTTGAGTTATCATGTATATATATATATATATATATATATATATATATATATATATATATATATATATATATATATATATATATATATATATATTATATATATATATATATATATATATATATATATATATATATATATATAAACAAAATTAAACCTATTTACAAATGAACTTTAATAAGATATTATGCTGTGACAATACCTCTCTCAAGCACCCTAAAATATAATCAAAATGTGCACAGTTATATATGTTTTATTTCTTTTTCCCTTGTCTTAATACACAACATATTTAATTTACTTATTTGATTTCATAAATAGTCGGTTAATAGTGACTTGGAATGAAGTAGACACCACATCTTCAAACATATTAAGAGAATATGAGTAAATCAACAGCAAACTGGGAATGAATTCGGTCAGTCCACCAGCCACGTGGTTAAAAAACACTGTTTGTATGAGTGCTTACAACTCTACCTCTAAATAAAAGGACTGTAACAGCGGCAGAAGCAGAAGTCAATGGAAGGTGTGTGTATTCGCAAAGAAACTATTGACTATTAATAACAACAATTGACTAAAAACGCTGCGAGTTGTAAGGAGAAAATAATTATACTACAGAGGTGATAAATAATAATAAATTACAATAGGGTTATATATAATCGTAAATGCTTCCAATGATTAACAATCAGTGAATTCAGTATTATTGACATTTCTCTGAAAGTTAAAAATGAATTTCATGAGTCAATGACAATAACAGAAGCATTGACTAACCAACAGCAACCACATACTTATGATTTAAACATAAATGTTTCAAATTTGAATAGCTCAATTTTCTGTAACCCTAGAAAGCTGAATTTTGGCACATAGTTGGGTATGTCCCAAAGCAATATGTAGACCAAATTTTATCGAAATTTTCGGAAAAAAATTTTTTTTTAAAAGAAAACTCAAAATTTTCCCGGAAAACCCCGTCCGATTTTCCTGGCCAACGAACTCATCCAAGCCAATAATAAAAGAAAGGCACTTGCCGAGTTTCATCTAAATCGGTTAATTATTTTTTGAGTTATCAGACGGATACATATATATATATATATATATATATATATATATATATATATATATATATATATATATATATAAATATATATATATATATATATATATATATATATATATATATATATATATATATATATATATATATATATATATATAAAAATATATATAAATATATATATATATATATATATATATATATATATATATATATATATATATATATATATATATATATATAAACATATAAACATTCAAACTGACCCCGGATATGGGTTCTAGGGGTCCTAATTCGCGCTCATTTGAAAGAATTTTTGCAGTCTCACCATCGATACCTCTCTATTAGTGAATTTTTTTAATAAAAATTCACTAAAAATTGAAACTGACCCCGGATATGTGTTCTGGGGGGCCTAATTAGCGCTCATTTGAAGAAATTTTTTCAAAATTCAAAAGTCGGGATCTCCTCAAGAAAATTCACTAAAAACAACACTACAAACAAAACAACAAAACATGAATAATTTCATTCTACCTCTGAGGTTTGATGAGTACTTTTATAACAAATGGCATGTACCCCTTATAATATACTCGTCCAATCAAAATATTTACAGCATCCTTATCACTACTTGCAAATTTACCGTGATGAAACAAAAAACAACATATTTCTCTTCCCGTCGTCACTCTTCCTTTGAATGGGTGTATAAGACTTGTGATATGTGTATTTTGACAAGCAACACTTGTTCACACGAAGTTAGATATCTTTGTGTTTAACAATGGATATAAACTGTGCATTGTGTAGCAATCATATCATCCATATCTTAACGTGTTTTCTTTCTGTTTAATTCCCTATCTTCTTTACTTTTTATTTACTAACTTAAATTTAAATACCCTTCCAATATCGTTAACAATATCCTATATAATAACAAGTGAAAGTAGTGTCAAAACTTATAAAATGCCATATACGCCCAAACTTAGTCAGAAATTGTGTGGGTGTGTGAGTGTGTGTGTTTTCTTTCTTTGACGTCGGTATATTTCCGACGGTATATGGCCAATCACCGACGCCAGGGAGCAGTTTCACCTCACGTTCCTGGAAATTTTGCGAAACTCCTGCCTTTCTGTAAGGACGGTAGGAATCTTTAACGTGCCCAACATTGCATGGACACGGGACCGACAGCTTTACCCCCCCCCCCTTCGAAGGGCAGAACGTACAGACATTCACCTTGCTCAAATACAATGCCAGAACCTGGGTTGATATTAATTATTTTGTACTAAAAAAGTAATAGGCGAACTCTGGGATCGAACCCCAGTACCTTTCGTTTGAGAGGCACGCGTTCACCACTGAACCACCGAGGATCTAGTCAGATATTAAGCAATGTTTTAAATGGGGACAACTGTAAAATAACTACATATTCAACCAACATATTACATAGTTCAGTGTACTATAGACTCAAAGACCCTACTCCGCATGTCAACCAATCCAAACTAGTTCACAGTATTCCATGTAATGATTGTTCCATACAATACATTGGCCAAACAAGAAGTTACTTAAGCGAAGAATAAACAATCACAAAAACAAACGCAAGCGATATAATGGTACAAAGTCTGCAAAGACCGCAATGGCAACTCATAGGTTTAGTTGTAATCATTACCCTTGATTTTGAAGAAAATTATAGAAAGGGACTTATAATAGAGGCCATACATATTAACCAGCGATCAAAGCCAAGTATGCAATTGTGTAATCTTCAGGGATATTAAGTGATATTCTCCCCACAATTAATCATGGACTGCTTTGACACCCCCTGTAGTTTCCTCCACTCTTAGGACATATATCTAACATGGGCCTATTTCCATACCTAATAGAGTAGCTGCAGTTCTATCACATAGTACAATTATTTGCCGCATCTTGTGCTACATAATGTAAGCTTGACGGCAATAACAGGAAGCAATATTTTCGACAACATCAGATATCTTCTTGACACTTACAATGCGTTTCGATTCGACACTTATAGACGGCCTAGCTTACATACAATTTGTGAATTCTGAAATGCTGTCCATTCATATGTTCTGCCAGGACCACAAATAATAAAGAAAGAGAGAGTTGGTTCGCAGAGTTTGAGAATAGAAACGAGATAGATTAATAAATAAGTAAATCAAAAGTACAAAGAGATTGAAAATTAAACAGAAAGGAAACACGTTAAGATATTGATGATATGATTGCTGCACAATACACAGTTTAATTCCATTGTTAAACATTAATATATCTAACTTCATGTTAATGGGTACTGATCGTCAATATATATATACCGCAAGTCTTACACACCTATTCGAAGATAGAGTGACGACGGGAAGAGAAGTATGTTGTTTTTTGTTTCATCCTGGTAAATTTGCAAGTAGTGATAAGGATGCAGTGAATTTTTCGATTTGACCAGTATATTATTAGGGGTATATGACATTCATTATCAAAGTACTTATAAAACCTCAGAGGTAAGACGAAATTATTCACGTTTTTTGTGCTATAGTCTTTATACTATATTGCTTGTATATTGTGTCATTTACAGCTCTGAAGAAGGCGATACCTATGAAGCCGAAACGTTGTCAGAATGAGATGCGTGCTCATCTCCTACTTTCTGGAATAATCTAACATAAGTCACATATTCTAAGGACAAAATAAGAACAAAATAAGCACACACGTATATAGTGGCTCCAAGATAATGAGGGCAACTAAGGGTATCTCCAAAACGGTAGCAGATACATACTTGGTTAAAACTAAACAAAATGGCTGTTAGACATCTACGACTTTTTTTGTTTTTAAGATATTTAAAAAAAGTTATTTTCCGATTTTATATATTATTTTTTTCTGGCCTTAATGGTGGACCTACACCCACACCGATGACACTTTTCTACAGCAACTTTTTATTTTCTTTAACGTTAACGCCAGTTTTTGAATCCGGCGTTTCGTTTTTGCGGTACCATCATCGACTTTTCTTTAATACGGCCCTCATTTTCTGATACCATATTCTCAAAGCCCTTTTTATTCAAAATTCCGCGATCACACTTTGTGGTTTAGTATCATTTTAGTAGTTTTTTCGATCTTAATGAAGAAAATTCTTATTACGGATTTGTACATAGCTTTTAAACTTAAGTACTAAACAACTTGCTATATCCATTAACACTGGATGTCATTTAGGCGTTTATTAATAATCCGATTTTTTTTATAATTTCAACAACACACCACGAGGGCTTACAGCCTAAATACTATCGTACCGTGGGTGTTGACAAGGAGGAAAGAGGCAGCTTGTTAATTCTGGACTTGAAGGTTTGGAGGTTCGGAGGAGAAGGAAAGACATGTGCCGGCAAGGAATTCCACAACTTGGAAGTCCTCGGGACAAAAGAGCGGGCATAACAAGATGTTCTATGCCTGGTGACCTGGACAGTAAAAGGGTGCATTCGCTCTGTTCCCCTGGTAGATCTGTTGGGGGCAGCAGGTGGGGGAACTATGGAGGAAAGCTCCTGTGAGCAGTGCCGTGCAGATATCTATAAAAGAGAGAGAGGTCACCAACGGCACGTCGGTGGGCAAGGGATGGCAGCCTTTGGGTGAAGGTAGGGTCACCGACGAGACGTATAGCTCTCTTTTGAATGGAGTACAGGATAGCGAGTGTAGAAGCGGCAGCGGCACCCCAGATGTGGGAGCAGTATTTGAGGTTTGGCCTTATTTGTGAAGTATATAAGGTATAGAGATTAGCTGGTGAAAAGTATTTGCGAGCCCGGAAGAGGAAACCTAATTTCTTAGCAGCCGCTTCTGCAATTTATGTGACATGTTGGTGCCAATTAAGATTTCGATCCACAGAAATGCCAACAAGAGAAAAGGACTCATTACTTTGAATAACTTGATTGTTCATTGTGATGGGTCTAGGGCTGGTGTATCTCTTGTGAGAAAGAAAGCAAGACTTAGTTTTGGTGGGGTTGAATTGTACAAGATTTCTACTTCCCCGGTCTAATATTTTTTGGAGATCCACGGAGACAGAACCCTCCATGAGTCTGCGATCCTCATATAATTGGGCTAAAGAGACAGGCTTAGAGTATTGTATATTTGAATGGAGGGTGATGTCGTCCGCGTAGATGTGAACTGGGTTTGATGTGCTCGAGAGGAGGTCATTGATGTGGAGAAGAAACAAAGTAGGGGCTAAAGCTGAACCTTGAGGAACTCCTGCATTAATTGGATACAGTTTAGAGGAATGGCCATCCACAACAACAGATATGCTCCTGTTGGAGAGGATATTTGCTGTCCAGGTAACAAGTTTTGGTGGTAGGCCATAGGCCGGAAGTTTATTAAGCAGCGCTGCGTACCAGACCTGGTCGAATGCTTTGGATATGTCTAGAGCAACAATCTGGGATTCACCGTGTTGTTCCATAGACTTGTTCCAAGAATGGGTGAGAAAGGAAAGGAGGTCGGCAGTCGATCTGCGCTGACGGAATCCATACTGCCTGTCATGGATTAGACTGTGTTTTTCGAGAAATTTTAGTAATTCGGTGTTTATATACTTTTCCATCACTTTAGAGACGACTGAAAGGAGAGAAATAGGTCTGTAGTTGCTAGGAAGCGCTTTGGACCCTTTCTTGGGGATGGGTTCTACTCGAGCAGTTTTCCAGTTACTGGGGAATATGCCTTTATTATAAGATATCTGAAACAGACGAGTCAGGACAGGAGCAAGCTCTGGTGCGCATTTTTTGCTGGATGGATGAAACACAGAAAAAACTTACATTCAAAAGACAAAGCTATGCTTTGGAAAATAAATGGATGTGACAGTAACATTAATTTTTGACCAAGTCGTTCCTTCTTGAATTTCTTGTGTAATAATTAGTAACTGTTTCTAGTAAATATGTTTCCAGCGAAGGAAAGTTTGACATGTTCGCATGTTTGATTTCATCTAACCGAAATTGTTCTGTTGCGGAGAGTATGTATTTGCAGAAATATCCGAAAAGAAGACTTATAGCAAATTAGTGACAAACATTAAAGCATATGATTTTTTTAAAACCTGTAGTTTCTTTGCAAAAGTCCGGGAATGAGGAAGCAATACATAATGTTTTGTTAGGAGTTACTGAAAAACCCGGTACATCAGGCCAGCGGATTGGTATATCAAAATCAACGGCACATTTTATTTTACGAAAACAAAGTTTACTTCCTCACATATACAGAATTTGTCAAGGACTCTGACCAGGTAATTTAGAACGACGTCGCTCACTCTGTGAGTGGTACAGAAGAAATGCAAGGAAAATTTTAATTTTACATGTCAAATAACATGGTCTAACGAAAGCGTGATTACGAATAATGGTATTTTAAAGCGAATAAAATGTTCATTACTGGCCCGAAACCAATCTATGCTTAAATAAAACGTCGACGCATCAACACCGTTTTGCTCACAATATGTGGGAAGGCATTTTCGCTACAACGACTGTAGTACCGTTATTTTTTACCACCATACCTTAAGATCAGACGCTACCTACATTTTATACAAAACGATTTAGAGGATGCTCTCGACAACATCCCTCTGGAGATAGTTCGCAACCGTTGGATACATGATGGAGCACCTGCAAGAGTATGTCATAACTCAAAAGTTAAAGATCTTTTCAAAATTTCAACATTTTTGGTTTATTTAGAACACATTTGTCTACAACTTTTTCTTTTACAACTTTTCAGTAAACCCAATACTAACGCAGCTAAGTGCATTTCAAGAAATCAGGAAATATCAGTTTTTTCAAAATATCTAGTGATGCGTGACGTCTTTTAAGGAAACAAAAACAGTTCTGAATTAAAGTCACAAAACTGCGCTACCTTCCATTTAACCGTCTCTCCAACTGCAATAGTTTATAAGATCACTGTACTAAACATCGAAAAAAATTCACCATATATATATATATATATATATATATATATATATATATATATATATATATATATATATATATAATTTTCGTAAAATATCTATATCATTTTAATGAAAATTCACTGCCATAACGCACTTGCTGCATTAATCCTCCTAACCTACTAACTATGTAACTTTTTTGTTGAGTTTTAGTGAATTTTCTTAAAAAAAAATCACTAATGAGGAGATCTCGACTTTTGAATTTTGAAAAAATTAGCGCTGTAGGTTAAAGGACAAAAAAGTTACAGGCATTTAAAGAAAAATAAATTTGGGTTTTCCTCAAAACGTCAAAGTCGCGACTTTAAACGTTAAAATTGTTAATATTTAGGCAATGAACCTGAAATTAATATGACCTATGGAAGGAAAATGTCTCAAGAATAATGTTTTACAAAGCCTAAGTTCTTAGTTACAATCATCATTGTCCTTCATTTTACTAAAATATTCCCAGAAAATTCATTTCAAATAGACCCTTTCTCTGATGCTTTAGCAGTAGTGTTAGCTATAGAGTTTATCGGTTAATGGTATATCATTTTTGTCGAATTTTCGTAAAAAATCATTAAAGCGCAATATATCCTTTATTATGCAAGTTACGAAAAAAAATTGTGTACATTAACTGTAGGGTGTCTTAAGCTACATCTTAAAAAATATTTCCACAATTACAGGATGGCCCATAAGTCGTTGGTGATTCAAAATTTCTTTTTTTAGTGATTTTTTTAATCGAACATGCCTACGTTATTGCATTTTTGTATTTTCCATCGAAATATAATACATCTTTGTAAGAAAAGAAATTCTGGACGCAGCAAGTGCGTTATGGTAGCGAATTTTTATTAAATGCTTCAAATTTTGATTCAATTTGCTATTAACCTATAAGGTTGACCAGAAAACCAGTTTTTTTCGGGAACAATTTGAGTTTACTTTCGGAAATTTTTTTACACTTTTAAACAATAAAGTTATTTTGATGAAACATGGCACATTGTTTCTAATATATAGATTATACTGGTAACCAAATTTGGTGCCTGTTTTCTTGAAAAAACATATTTGCTATTAAAAACATTTTAATGAAAATTCACTACCATAACGCACTTGCTGCATCAAGAGTTTTTATTTTATGGAGTGCATAAAAATAGGCTACCACGTAATTTAAACTTAATTATTTCCGAAACACAATAATAATATTTAACCAATATCAACAATAATATTCTCTAACGGACCAAATCTTATCGATTTTAATAATTAATTTTTCTCTTCCATTACTATAACAATACATAAAACTCTTTCTACTACAAATTATATCTTATGAATTTACAGATTTTACACAGAATCAAAAAATATATATGAGACTCAAAGCTTTTATATGAGGTAATGAAAAGACCCCGCCTTTTAATTTTGAAAAAAAAATCTTCAAATGGGCGCAAACTAGGCCTACTAGAACCAATATCCAGGGTCAGTTTCAATTTATATATATATATATATATATATATATATATATATATATATATATATATATATATATATATATATATATATATATATATATATATATATATACTTGTGTGTGTGTGTGTCTGTCACAACTATAACTCAAAAATTTATACGCAGATTTTGATCAAATTTGGTAACTACCTGCCTTTGGGAAGTGGCTTGGATAAGTTCGCTATCCAGGAAAATCTGCCCAGGATTTCCCGGAAATTTTATGTTTTCTTTCGGAATAAAATTATATCTCCGGAAATAACAAAGTAAGGGATCCAAATTTGATACGCTTGTTTGTATTATAAAGAGTGAACCAAGTACCAAAGTTAGGTTTGCAAGTTTAAAGCCGTCAAAGTTATAGGCATTTAAAAAAATGGGGTTTTCCTTAAAACGTCGAAATCGCGATGTGAAACGGCAAAATTGGCAACACTTAGGCAAGGAAGTTAAAACAAATACGGGCTATGTCAAGAAACTGTTGCCAGAAAAGTGTTCTGGAAACCCTTAGGTTTCAACTTCAACCGCCATTGTCCTCCATTTTACTACAATATTTCAATAAATTCATCTCAAATAGACAGTTTCTCTGATGCTTTGGCAGTAGTTTTAGTTAAGATTATGGTTTGACGATCTATAATGTTTAGCTAATTTTCATACAAAAAATTAGTAATTGAGAAGACCGCGATTTTTGAATTCTAAAATGATTTCTTCAAATGAGTGCAAACTAGGCCCCCTAGAAGCCATATCAGGGTGTCGCATTTCTACGCTAAAGCTTAATTTAATTGTTATTATACAATATACGAGAGGAAATTGTATAGGTTAATTATAGGGTGCTTGAGCTGTATCTTGTAAAATTATTTTCACAATCACAGGCTGGCCCATAAGTCGTTGGTGACACCTACATTTTATTCCGGACATCCCTTACATTATTGCATTTTTATCGAAATATGACATGATTTAGGTAGCGAATTTTCATTAAACGCTACAAATTTCAATAACTTAATTTAATATTCGTTAGCTAGCAAACCAGTTTTCTCAGAAATATTTTAAGTTCATTTCCGGAAATTTTTTATACATTCGCAAACAATAAGTTATTTTGATAAAATATGGTAGTCTTTCTACTATATAGGTTATACCGGCGACCAAATTGATGTCTGCTTGCATTAAAGAGACCTATTTGCTATTAAAAACATTTTGCTGAAAATTGACTTCCATAATGCACTTGCTGCCCCCAGACTTTTTTAAATAGACAGAAACCTTTATTGTAGTAAATTTTTAATCCAGTTAAAACTAAAGCGAGAAATAGGTCGTTTCCACCATTTTGCCGAACCTTTTATAAAGAACGGTCTACTTACGTTGCATTACGAAACGTTTTAATTTTTCAACGGTAATGAAACTCTTTTAATGGAGCTCATATTTGGTAGACTTCGTGACACAAAACTATTTACAAACTTTCAAAAACATATAATTAGGTTTTCGTTTGGGCCTTTTATGATAATTTGCTTGAACCCATGCATTCAGCGCTAGACAGTTTTATTGAAATACCTAAAATTCACATCAGTTCAGTAATTCAATGTTGAGTTTTCTCGCTCATAGCCAGCAAATTGAATTACATAGTTACTCTAGGGGCAGGTACAGTTAGCAGTTATAATTATTTTCCGAATATGATGCATTTCATCCTACCCTAACTTCTGACGTGCCCGGCACATGCTGAGTGAAAAGTTACCCTCCAATAGTCTTCATATTAAAAGCGCATAACTCACGACGACTATGCCCCGTTCGCAACTTCACATTCACAAAGTCGACTTGAATGTCCGTTTTCTCTGAGCTTTCGCGCTACTAGTTCAATATCCCCGCTTTGTGATGAATGTACTGAGATGACATCGAACAGATTTCTGAATATTGTTCAAGCTTTTGTTCCAGAACTCACCCCATGTCAGCAGGATTCACCTCCTTAATCCCCTCGACATAATAATTTGAGTTTGAGAATATGTTTCATTTCATCGCTCGAATTTCATCAAACGCACACATACCCACACATGCACATACTCTCTCTCTCTCTATCTCTCGCACGCATACATACAGACACAAACACACACACATACACCCACACTCCCTTCAATACGATTAAATCTTTCGCCTTTTACTAAAGATTTCCGTGGAGGGGGACAACTCAAATGAGTCTGTAAATAATTTTTTGCAATACCTGTTAAGTAAGTTCACTTTTAATGACAGTTTTTTGACAATGTAAGTTGAACTTTTAAAGCATTTGTCAGTTTCCATGAGAACAGGACATTTTTCATACCTAGGTACGGTAAGACTTACCTTACCTAGGTACGGTAAGTACTGCAAACCTATAAATAGCAAATCTGAATAATGAACAAATTGTTTGAGAAGATTTATTAATTATTATAATTCATCGAAATATTGAAAGTACAATTAGTCATATGATTAACAGTAAGGATTGACGCCATGCTCTTCTTTATATTATTATCTTCAGTTTCTAGCAATGTTAAATTATCAAGACTATCTTGCGGAGTATTCGAAGAATCACCGACCTCAATAATAGGGATTTGGCGAGAGGAGCTGGCTTCTTGGTTGCTAATATGAAATATCTTCTTAGCGACTTGTACTTTATTATTCAAGGAATCCGCCACATAGCTTTGAGCTACTGCCGAGGATTTCCACCCGCCATGCCTCTTCAGTGCTAAAATGTCAACTCCGCTATTAGCCAAAAAAGTAGCGGAAGTTCGGCGAAAGGAATGCCCAGTATATTTTTCCGCATTCTCCAAATGTAGAAATTTCGCAACTTCAGAAGGAATTTTGGCAAAAATATTTCTTCCAACTGGTTGGTTAGAGCATTTCCCATTTTGATACCTCAAGAAGAATCTCTGTATTGAATTTTTTGGTCGCAGGTTCATATACTTCCTCACTAATGCCACAAAGTGAAACTTCTCATTCTCATTGTCGACAATGGTAAAACTTCTGGATTGATGATTCTTAGCGTCAAGTATTCTGACCAAAATAATGTCTCCTTTATCAATAACATTATTGATTGTTAGCTTACATAATTCATCTTTACGGCAGGCACCTGCAATTCCCATAACTACAACCACCTTCTTCATCAGGTATATTTGGTCATGTGCTTCACTTAAAAAGGTCTGAATTTCCTCGATCGTAAACACTTCACTTTTCTTTGAAACATATCCAATATTTTTCTTCTTTAAAAATGCCTTTAACTTTGCATATTTGGAAATATCAACATTGTCATTCAAAGAGATTGTCGATCGTAACATAGAGTATTCGGACCATAAGCTTGATGGAGCAGAATATTTACCTGATTTTTCCAAGAAATATGCTAGTAAAACTGTCTCACTGGTATGTATTACAACCTTTTTAGTGTGGCACCACTTTTTGAAACCCTCATAGCAACTTTCATACCTTTGCTTAGACTTTTCTGGTAAAAGTGACAAACAAGCAATACCTGCCGCTTCTTCGATGTCAGATTCTTCCATATTCAAAGTCACTTCAACACTAATTTTAATTCAAAAATCACAATTAAAATACAAATTAATGTTTAACCTGGACCTGTGCTGAACTGCAGCCAGCGTTTAGTTTTGTTTGTTTACCCGTAGCGTCCTTAGTAACCCAACACAACAACCAAGTCACAAGCTACTTGTTGTTAAGTAGTATGTTAGAATCCATCTAATTAATTCGACTGTCAGTGCTGTCAGTCTGACATCTATTCACGCAGTAATTATTAAAAAAGAATGCAAATTCAAAAAAAAAACCGTTAAAGCAGGTATTGCAAAAAATTATTACTAAACCGTAAACTGTAAGTGACTCTTCATGCCTCGAATGCTTAGAAAACCTCGGCCCTACGGGCCTCGATTTTCCAAACTGCATTCTCTGCATGAAAAGTGTCACTTACAGTTTATGGTACGTAATATACTATTTTTCGGCAACCGTCTGGAAAGTACCCACTTCCCGAACGCTTTTTCTTTGAGAAAGTAGAATTTCTCCGGCCTAGTCTGGGAAGTACGTACTTCCCGGACTAGGCCGGGAAGAATCACATCGTTGTTGTCATTGTGAATATGAAAATCTTGGTAGGTATGATTTTGATAAATACAGTTGAACATTACCATAGCAACGAAATAACGACTGACAGCTATCTGAAATGAAATTAGTTGACCTTTGAATTTTCGAAAGTTTGCATGGTTTTTGGTCGCAATTGTCTCAATAAACTATGGAAAGCAACAGCGATAGTGAGTTTGAAAATGTGCCTTACGAAATTTCCAATGCAGCAGCTGCTGCTACACCACAATTATTGCCTGAAAAATCAAAGTCCAGGTATGAAAACGTTGATGATTTGTTCACGAGATGGATGGATATGAAGAAATGCAAAACTACTACAGAGGATGTAATTTTAGTTTACTTGACGCAAAAATCTGAAACTGTCAAATCCTCTACCCTGTGGAGCATGTACTCTATGTTGAAAAGTACCAGTTTTGTGAAGAAAAATGTAAACATAGCCACTTTCCCAAAGGTAATCACATTTCTTAAAAATAAGAATGTTGGTTATAAAGCAAAGAAATCAGAAGTCCTCAGCAGCGAGCAAATCAACAAATTCATTAGAGAAGCAGATAATGAAACATATCTAATGCTAAAGGTAATTTTAACAAAATATTACGATTGTAGGATATAAAAGTATCAACTTAATTCGCTTCATTTTCAGGTAGCAACAATTATTGGGTTAGCCGGTGCGTGTAGACGGGAAGAACTAACAAAAATGTCAATTGATCTAATAAACGACAAAGAAGACATGTTGCTTGTGAAAATAGCAGCTTCTAAAACACATATTGAGAGAACTTTTGTTGTAATTGGGCAAGAAAACCTTCTGTTGTATAGGCAATATTTATCTTTACGGCCATCTCATACTCCACATGACAGATTATTCGTGAATTACAAAAAAGGAAAATGTTCGATTCAGCCCGTTGGTATCCACAGTTTTGGGAATCTCGGATTAAGAATTGCAGAATTTTTAAATTTACCCAAACCTAAAAATTACACAGGCCATAACATGCGTCGAACTTCAGCGACAATATTTGTTGATAATGGTGAAAACATCACAAATTTGAAAAGACACGGTGGCTGGAAGTCTACCAATGTCGCTGAAGGATATATAGACAATTCACTAACAAACAAAATTAAAATTGCCAATACCATTCAAAAATTATCAGATGAAAACAATCAATATGAAACGGAAACTTTACCTTCTTGTCCTGACTACAAAAGGCATTTACCAAGCATTTCAAACAAATTAAATCCTTTCAATATTAGCAATTGCTCGAATTTTGATATAAATATTAATATAAATAAAAATTAGAATGTTTCTGTTAGTACCTATCTTCTGTTCGAATTTCAATATTTAATACAAATAAGAATTAAAATGTTCGAAATTTTGTTCTACAAAAAAATATAATAAAGAAATGTGTCTCATTGATTTGTTATTCTACACGGTTGTCGAAAAAATAGTGTACGTAACACATCCGAAAACAGTTTCTTTGGACTCGCAGACTTCCAGGACTCGCCTACGGCTCGTCCTAGAATTTTGTCGACTCGTCCAAAAAAACAGTATTTTCCGGACTTGTAACGTAAATTAATATTTCCATGTGACTTTGTTAGTCTAGTAGAGGTTTTCGAAATATATTCTGTAAATTCTGGAGCAATTTTAAATAGAAATAAGTGTAAAGGTTTTTGGCTCGGACGTTTCAAAGGCACAACTGAAAAACCGTTGGGTATCTCATGGACTTCAGACAGCATTAATATTCTAGGTGTAACTTTTAAGAATGATATAAATGTAATTAATAACGATATTTTAGAATTAATCTTTTCTAAAGTCAGAAATTCAGCAACAAAATGGAAAAATGTTTTGCCATCCCTCTCTTGGAGACGAAGGGTTATAATAATTATCAAATTTATAGCTCCCACCCTATGGTATTCATTTCAGGTATTACCAATACCACCAAACTTTCTTAAAAACGTACAAAAATTTCTAATTGAATTATTTTGGGGTGGAAGCAAGCACTGGGTCACAGAACAGTATCTTTGCTTACCTATATCACATGGTGGTTTAGGTTTGGTTAATGTCGAATGTAAAGTATAGTTGTTTCGATTGCTGTTTGCCTGTAAGTTCTTGTCCTGCATAGAAGAACCAAAGTGGTTAGTAATGACGCAATATTTTCTGTCGAAATTGTGGTTGTTACCTGGCAAGTTCTCTTCATGAAGCCCTCCCCATATCGAGATAATCACCTCCCCAATATTTTGTATCAAGTCATGGCCTTTCTTGACATAATAGAAAGCAATGCTGCAAATTTATTTAGATCATGTAAGATTGGCGACTTGCCCTTGATTGACTGTAGACTTGTAAATTTTTCTCAATTAACAATTTCAAATTTATGGTTTAGTTTAGGTTTGTACAAAATATTTCAGCTAATTGACAACAACAACTGGGTAGACTCTCAGAATCTAAATATATCAGGTTACAATCCATATCTTAAGTGTAACTTACGGATAAATTTTCAACAATTAAAAGATAAATTTAGCTTCCATTTCATTAATCAGAACGATGTAGATAATAACTACGTGGCTTCCATCACATGGCAATTTGTTGACTAACGAGGACAAATTAAGAATATTTCAACGGATTCGAGGAGAGACCTACTCAAAAAAATAACTCTCGAACATTATCAAATCGGATTTCCTTTAAAGAGAGCTTGGTCTGATGATCCAGTTTACTGGACGAGCTTTATAGAACACCCAACAGTTTCCCACGAACAGTCGATAGCTTTCCGTCTAGCAAACCTGGTTTTTCTGAATAGGGCAGGAAATATATATTCAGACTTGTGTCCTTGGTGCCAAATAATCGGAACGTCCTGGCATCTCTTCGTGCAATGTTCCAAAACAAAAGATATATAGAATTTTATAAGGGGTATTTTTCTTGGTTTGTTTAATAGACCCTTATATACGGTAGACATTTATGCTGAATTGTCAGCGGACTTGGGGCCAATAAGTAAAATTTGCATTTTTTTACTGAATCTTGCCAAGTCAACGATATACAATGCGCTAATGGATGTTTTCCTTGAAGAAAAGGACATTAGACCATATTTGACTGTTTTCAAAATTCGTCTCAAGTCACGAATTTATAAGGAATTTATTTGATATTTGGGGAAACATTACCTAGAGGGCTTTGTTAAACAATGGTCTTATAAAAGAGTTTTATGCAGTGTAGAAAATAGAACGTTATTTTGTAATATATAGTCTCATTACAGTGGTATTGAATACTGAGATAACGGACATTTTCTGAGTAAATGTTGTTTAATAGTCCACGGTAATTGTTAATAATAATAATAATAATAATAATAATAATAATAATAATAATAATAATAATAAAAATAAAAATAATAATAATAATAATAATAATAATAATAATAATAATAATAATAATAAACACCCACCCACACACACCTACACACACAATTCTTCTGGGCAGATCGCAAGCATTGGTTGACAGAATCGCATCTTTGTCGTCTGCCTGACTACGAAGGCCTTGATTTGGCTCATATTCTTTCTAAACTTAAAACATTTCTGGACGCAGAAATTGCGTTATGGTTATGAATTTTAATAAGAATTGTACACTATTAGCACGGAATATTTGTAAAATTAATACTATAAATTTATACAGACCTTAACGATCGGTTTTAGAGGCAGTAATAGGCGCTCATTTGAGGAATGTTTTTGAAAGTGTTACCATCGATATCTTTCTAATATCAAAAAATATTTTGATCTTGTATTCAACAATGAACAAACTCAATTTTTCATGAAGCTAGGAAATCAAAATTTGGTATGTCTATCTAGGTACTCTGAAAAAGAGTGTATCTGCCAAATTATAAACATGGCAGGTAGTTTTCTTTATTAATCCCCTGGATTATTTTGTTTTAGTCAACCTAACTGAACCGGCTTTTCCGACAATAAAGAAGCTTTTTAGTGAATTTTCTTTAAAAAATCTCACTAAGACGAGATCGCGACTTTTTAATTTTGAAAAAATTTCTTCAAATCAGCGCTATTTGGGACCCCTGGAACCCAAATCCGAGGTCGGTTTCAGACTTTATATAACAAAGTTAGGGCAACGATATTGGGTGCGAGGGTTTATATCATAAAAAGGAAACCATGCACCAAAATTTGAGTCTATACATTAAAATAAAAAAAAGTTATAAGCTTTTAAGTATTTTTTCTTAAAACGTCAAAAAAGTCGCGATTCAAAACGTCTAAATTGACATGTTTTAGACAGAGTACCTACATTAACGGCTATGCAGCATAAATGTCGTAAGAAGTTAAAAAGCCTTAAGTTTGAGCTACAATCTTCATTGTACTTTATTTTATTAAATTATTCGCAGAAAATTTATTTCAAATAGACCTTTTCTCTGGTGCTTTGATAGCAGTTTCAGTTCTTTATTTAATTTTAAGGAATCAGATTACGCTTATTATTTGGCGTTTTTTTTTTAAATTAGGCAAAGCAGAAGTTTTTATGGAGAGACAGTGTTGGTAACTAGTTTCTCCTTTTTATGGACTTCTGTAAGGTGACTTCTTTACAGTTTGCACTTCTAGCTCCGTTATAGCATGTTTACCTTGCACAGAACCTCAAATTTACTTTAGGTCTGTTAACTGTATTGTAAAGTTGAGATCACAGCATTTGTCCGATGGTTTATGCATAAAGGGGTTCCTCTAAGCATCTACCTGATTATTTTTTTCAAAAAAAAACGAACAATACGCTAATCTGATAATTAACCCATAAATGTTATTAATATAAAAAAAAGGAAACATAGGCTCGTGCCTCGCATATCTTCGTCAATTTAATTTTAAATGAAATTTCCTTCTCCCGTTTCGCATCCGTTCAACACATTGGGCACAGAAAATATAGGAATCTACTTAAAATTGACATTTATAATTAAAGAAAAATAGAACTTGTTCTAGGTATGCAACGAAAAATTTACACAAAATGTAATGATTTCTAGATTCTAAAACCTACTATGACGTTATAATGAAACAACATTAAATGAGACGAAGACCATTTCAGGTTAAGGGATCGAAAAATGTTTAAACAGTCAAATAAGCTTTCGTACTAAAAAAAAACAAGATTCTTATAAGGCGTAATACAATAGTGCATAATAGTCTACGGCAACAGTACATGTCATATTCAATTGACAAATTATTTTGATAAATGTCAGATCTACTTTCAAATGACATGTAAATAAGTATTTTGTTTTCTGACATTTGCAATACAAATGTAGGCATGCTCTTCTTCCTACATTCATATATATTTTTGGCCATCACAATTTTACTCATAGAGTTGGATACAATTTTGGTGACTTTTGAATTTTGAAAATATTTCTTCAAATGAGCGCGAACTAAGCCCCGTAGAAACCATATCCGGGTTAATTCCAGTTTTTATCTGTTTTTATATATACACGGTGACGCATTTCTAGGGTAAAGCTCAATATATCCATTATTATACAAGATATGATATTTTTTTTATGTTAATAATACGATGTCTGGAGCTGCATCTTATAAAATTATTTTTACAACACATTTTTACAGGTGGCCCATAAGTCGTTGGTGATGCAATTTTTTTTCCTAATCGAACACGCCTTATATTATTGAAATTTTTGCATTGTACATCGAAAGATAATGCATGTTTGTAAGAAAATAAATTTGGGACGCAGCAAGTGCGTTATGGTAGCGATTTTTCATTAAATGTTTCTTTGGGTAGCTTAATTTACTATTAACCTAAGGTTCGTTGGCCAGGAAACCTGTTTTTTTGGGCACATTTTAAGTTTCTTTTCGAAAGATATTTGTATATTGTCAAACAATAAAGTTATTTTGATCAAATATGGTACATTGTTTCTCCTATATAGGTTATACTGGTAGCCAAATTTGATGAAAGCTTGCTTAAAAAAATACATTTCCTATAACGCCCTTGCTGCGTCCAGATTAAAAAAAAATTCTTCATTACTTTTCCTAATATACATTCACTAATATCAACAATAAAAAATGTCTGCTAAAAATTATAAGTTAAGACTCAAAGGTGACAAAGTTATCCACGCGTTTTAAAGAAAAATGAGAACTGGGTAGAGACGTAGGAAATCTGGAAACTATTATTTCTACTACCAAATATTAAAGTGAAACAGAACAAGATCTTACACGGATCGTGCAAGAATAGAACCCGGTCCGAGATCCCCGGCCGCCCACGTAGCGTATCTGTTGAACACCCTCGGCCACTGAGGCTAGGTATCAAGTGTTTGTTCGCGCGGTGTTATACCCGAAGCATTTAGGTAAACATCTAATTACAGAATTAACAAACTGTTTTAAAATCATTTTAATAGAGACGTGAACCGATTTTCTTTACAATATTTAGTTCATGCTTTCGTTTCTCACATTTCAGTAAATTTTCTTAGAAAACATTCACAAATGGAGAGATCCCGACTTTTGAATTTTGAATTTTTTTTTCAAATGAGCGCGATCTAGGACCCCTAGAACCTATATCCGGGGTCAGTTTCAATATGTTATATATATATATATATATATATATATATATATATATATATATATATATATATATATATATATATATATATATCTATATGTATCACACCGATAACTCAAAAAATAATTTACCGATTTTGTTAAAATTTCTTTTGTAAGTGGCTGGGCCAAGTTCGTTAGCCAGAAACATCGAACTAGGTTTTCCGGGAAAATTTTGGGTTTTCTTTCGAAAAGAAAATTTATCTCACAAAATATAAAAGCTATGCTAACCAAATTTGGTACATAAGTTTACGATATTTAAAGAAAACTATATACCAAAATTTATATTCCTATGTTTCAAAGCGCTTCCTAGCAAATACAGGCCTATTTCTCTCCTTTCAGTCGTCTCTAAAGTGATGGAAAAGTATATAAACACCGAATTACTAAAATTTCTTGAAAAAAAAAACAGTCTAATCCACGATCGGCAGTATGGATTCCGTCAACACAGATCAACTGCCGACCTCCTTTCCTTTGTCACCCATTCTTGGAACAAGTCTATGGAACTACATGCACCCTCCACTCAAATATAGATAGATAGATATATAGATAGATAGATAATTTATTTTCGCCTTCTTGCCATAATACATGGATAAGCTGATACAATATTCTAAGCCTGTCTATTTGTCCCAATTAGATAAGGATCGCAGACACATGGAGGGTTCTGTCTCCGCGGATCTTCAAAAAATATTAGACTGAGGAAGTAGAAATCTTGTACAATTCAACCTCACCAAATCTCAGTCTTGCTTTCTTTCTCATAAAAGATACACCAGCCCTAGAACCATCACAATGAACAACCAAGTTATTCAAAGTAATGAGTCCTTTTCACTTGTTGGCATTTCTGTGGATCTAAGTCTCAATTGGCACCAACGCATCAATTGCAGAAGCGGCTGCTAAGAAATTAGGTTTCCTTTTCCGGGCTTGCAAATACATTTCGCTAGCTAATTTCTATACCTTATATACTTCACAAATAACGCCCAACTTTGAATACTGCACCCACATCTGGGGTGCTGCTGCCGCTTCTACCCTCGCTATCCTGGACTCAATTTAGAAGAGAGCTATACATCTCATTGGTGACCGTACCCTTACCCAAAGGCTGCCATCCCTTGCCCACCGACGTGCCGTTGGTGACCTGTCTCTCTTTTATAGATATCTGGACGGGCAGTGCTCAGGAGAGCTTTCTTCCATAGTTTCTCCACCTGCTGGCCCCAAAAAATCTACCAGGGAACAGAGCGAATGCACCCTTTTACTATCCAGGTCATCAGACATTGTTATGCCCGCTCTTTTGTCCTGAGGACTTCCAAGTTGTGGAATTCATTGCCGGCGCATGTTTTTCCTTCTCCTCCGTACCTCCAAACCTTCAAGTCCAGAATTAACAAGTTGCCTCTTGTTATGCCCGCTCTTTTGTCCTGAGGACTTCCAAGTTGTGGAATTCATTGCCGGCGCATGTTTTTCCTTCTCCTCCGTACCTCCAAACCTTCAAGTCCAGAATTAACAAGTTGCCTCTTTCCTCCTTGCCGACACCCACGGTACGATAGTATTTAGGCTGTAAGCCCTCGTGGTGTGTTGCTGAAATAAACAAAATAATAAAAAATAAATAGATCTTTCAAATAAGGTGTTGGAAGCTTACAGTTCCTATTGGGGGGTTGCAACTGTGACTTGAAGTGGGTTGAATGTATGGGTGAAGTGGTTACATGGTAGGATGTCATTTTTTAATCTAAATTTTACTTGTTATGCCCGCTCTTTTGTCCTGAGGACTTCCAAGTTGTGGAATTCATTGCCGGCGCATGTTTTTCCTTCTCCTCCGTACCTCCAAACCTTCAAGTCCAGAATTAACAAGTTGCCTCTTTCCTCCTTGCCGACACCCACGGAACGATAGTATTTAGGCTGTAAGCCCTCGTGGTGTGTTGCTCAAATAAACAAAATAATAAAAAATAAATAGATCTTTCAAATAAGGTGTTGGAAGCTTACAGTTCCTATTGGGGGGTTGCAACTGTGACTTGAAGTGGGTTGAATGTATGGGTGAAGTGGTTACATGGTAGGATGTCATTTTTTAATCTAAATTTTACGTGTTCTGTGATTTCATTATAAATATGCACAATAGTTGAAATACAGAAGCTATTCCATTTGGTTTGTTTTTGCTATGAAAATGTAGTCTTTACAAGGAGAGAGCAAGGGAAATATTATTTACCAGGAACAGAAAATAGAGAGCTACTCTGCGGAATAGCAAAGATTATCATATTACTTAAATATTATCCTTCTTCTAGCGTAGTTTGTAAGAAATTTGAGAAAGCATCTATACAAGACCAATGTATTTAGGTCGCGGTAATAACTACCAAAGAAAGAACTTCTTATATTGCATCCTGAGTGCTCCATAAACATAAATGGATTTTAAACTCCCCTGCTCTTTATATGAGTAAAGGAATAAATTCCTCGAGCTACCTGGAATTTGTATCAATATCAAAGTAATGATATTCAAGAAAACTTTTCAATAAGGGTTCCGGATATTATTCAGCCAAAACGGAATGTTAAATCAATACCATCAATAATAGTAACACTCATGTAAAGCAAAAATATGATAAAATTTTACATGGAGTAAGTGCTGCAATATTTAATTTGCTGAAACCATTTAAACAATTTAGTTACATAAGTATTTTTATAATTTACTTACTTTTAAGTGATAACAATAATATATGCCTGGTGCGGTTAGCTAATGTGGGATACACATAAAATTTGTTAGCGAATTGTCATGATGAAAATGTTACTTATAGAAAAGTAATAACCTTCGGAATTTCACATCTTTAGTGAATTTTCTTGTAAAAAAACGACTAATGAGGAGATCACGACTTTTCGATTGAAAAATTTTTTTCAGATGAGCGCGAACTAGGCCCCCTAGAACACATATCCGGGGTCAGTTTCAATTTATATATATATATATATATATATATATATATATATATATATATATATATATATATATATATATATATATATATATATATATATATATATATATATATATATATATATATATATATATATACAGGGTGGCGCATTAAAAACGAAACAGACCGATTTGCGTCCAGATAATTTTCTTAAGAAACGCTGAAACACGTCAATTTTAATATTGATGCAGACATGTTTTGGCATGAAACTTCGTCACATTAACCCCTTAAGGGTGGTAATAACAACCCTTATATTTTAAATAGGGAACATGGGTCAAGTGTTACATCTTGTGAAAGCCCTTTCTTTTCTGAATTGAGCAATTTTTTTGGAAGTTTTATCAACTCGTTTAAAAATTAGTTGCAAGAACGTATTTGATTCATTGTGATAAGAAATGCACTAAGTCGTCAACTTTTCGGTAAAAAAAACTAAAAAACACAACCAAACGTTCAAAAATGTTTGTTCAGTTTAGTAAGTGTTCAAATTGTTGACCACCAGCTTCCATACAAAAGTACAAATTTTGTTCAAAACGAGCTCTGGCATTTTGGAGCATTTGTGGAGTTATTAGACGGCATTATTTAACAATGCGTCGTCATTCCAGACGCCGGTTCTGTTGCGTTAATTCTACTCTTTAAATAGCCCCATAGAAAGAAGTCCGGTGATCTAGGGGGCCACTCAATACAACCTCTGTGCCCAATCCACTGTCCTGGAAACTCTCTGTTCAAAAACTCCCTAACACGTGGTAAAAACTGCGGAGGAGCTCCATCTTGTTGAAACACTAATTGATTTTCTTGATAGTGATAATCATTTTCAACATTGTCAATTAGTAGAGTGTAAACGATATCTATTAGTAACTCCAAATAGGTTTCGCCACTAAAATTTCCATCAAGAAAAATTGGTCCGATTAAACGGTTTCCAAAAATTCCAGTCCAGGCATTCAATTTCTGTGGAGTTTGAGTGTGGACTTCGCGAAAATTTCTTGGATTATTATCTGCCCAATAACGACAATTATGACGATTGACTGTAGAGTTTATTAAAAACGTACACTCGTCTGAAAAACAGATATTGAACAGAAACTTCCCGTTATCAGCTATTCGTGCAGTCATAACTTCACAAAACTCCAGCTGCCGATCAAAATCATCTTCATTCAGTTGTTGTACAAGATGAATTTTATACGGGTGAAATTTATGATGCTTCAATATTCGCTGAATAGTTCTTCTTTTGATGTTTGAAACCGTGGCCAATTTTCGCGTGCTCAAAGTTGGGTCTGCAGCAATTTGTCCTAAAACTTCAAACTCAGTAGTCTCATTTTTAACAGGAAATTAACGTTCAGGATCCCGTTTTTTGTTGGCTACTTAACCACTTTGTCGAAACCTTGCAACTAACTCCAAAATATATTTTCTGTTAACATGTCTGTTCGGATGTCGTTCATTAATCAAATTTGCAGTACGGTTGGCACAGTCATCGTTTTTGAAAAAAAGAGTAATTATTTCAACTCCTTCTTCTACAGAATACACCATTGTAAAATTAATTTTCCGTAGTACTATCAAGTACCAAACCGACCGATAAACTGAAATAATAAACCGCATTTCTCTCATTCCGATAGGAAATGTTTTGATAGTCAATTTTTTGTTTACAAACCAACAAAACATTGACTAGCAGCACATTTCTTATCGGAATGAGTGAAATGCGTTTTTGAATTTTCAACTGTGAATAATTTGTAAACGAGTTGATAAAACTTCCAAAAAAATTGGTGTGCTGAATTCAGAAAAGAAAGAGCTTTCAAATGATGTTACACTCGACCCATGTTCCCTATTTAAAATATAAGGGTTGTTATCACCACCCTTAAGGGGTTGATGTGACAAAGTTGAGTTTTATGTCAAAACATGTCCCCCCCTCAATATTAAAATTGACGTGTTTCAGCGTTTCTTAAAAAAATTATCTGGACGCAAATCGGTCTGTTTCGTTTTCAATGCGCCACCTATATATATATATATATATATATATATATATATATATATATATATATATATATATATATATATATATATATATATATATATATATATATATATATATATATATATAAGTATCACACCGATAACTCAAAAATAGTACTGTAAATTAAATTATAACTTCCACATAGCTGTGATAATTTATTCGCTTCAGAAAGACATTCTCATGGAAAGAATTACGGGCCCATTTCATGACTTGACCACAGAGAAAATATTTGTATTCCTGTACCCATAAACTTTTGAAACCTTAAAACCTTATATCACTCGAGTTTTATTGAAAAAATGTCAATTTTCGCGAAATCACCCCTTATTTATCTTCTACTCCCTGAAGAGATTTTACCCAAAAACAATTCAAAGCGTTCCTTTGTACTGGATACCAAATTTGAAGATGATATCTCAATTCATTCGTACCTACATGCCGACAGACCGATCGACCGACAGACCGCCAGATAAAAAAAAATGCGTTCCTGGATCCAGTTTTCTATGTGATTTGAGACTTTTTACGCCGTTTCAACAAAAAGAAATTTCGAAAAATTTGTCAAAAATATTCCACCCCCAAACATTCAATTCCTAATTTAATTTCATCACAGAATTCCAGATGTTTGATGAAATCAAAAGTTTTCTAATAAATAAACCCGTAAACGTTATATTACTCGAGTTTTGATGAAAGAATGTCAATTCTCACCAAATCACCCACAGTTCATCCCCTACCTCCTAAAGCGATTTTACCCAAAAACAATCCAAACCCTGTTTTCTAATAAATAAACCCGAAAACGTTATATTATTGTTATAATTAATCCCCTACCCCCTAAAGCGATTTTACCCAAAAACAATACGAACCGTTAGTTGGTCGGGTGCTAACTGTACACCAAATTTGAAAACCATATCTTAGTGAGTTCTAAAGTTATCGTGGCTACAAACAGACAGACACACAGACACACAGACCGACAGACCCACAGAGGACAGACCGACAGACTGACACACCGAGAGACTGACAGACCGAGAGACCGACCGACACAAAAATTTTCGTTACCAAATTATATTTTCTATATGTTTTGACCCTTTTTACAACGTTTAGGCGAAAAAAAATTGAAATTTTTGTCGCCGATGCGATACTTCCACACGTTGTGACGATGTCGAAGTATTATTAAGCCAATTATGACAAAATTTGGTGAGTACCTTCCTTTTACAAGTGGCTTGGATAACTTTGTTACCCAGAAAAATTGGCCCAGTTTTTCCCGGAAAATGTTGCGTTTTCTTTCGAAAAACTTTTATATATACGAACAACAAAATTTGGTACGTAGATTAACATCACTAAAAGTAAAATACTTACCAAAATCTAGATCCATGGGGTAAAAGACAAAAAAGTGATAGGTATTTAAAGAAAAAAGAATTGGCAATATTTATACAAAGAACCTAAAACTACTACGGGTTATGTAGAGAAAATGTCGCAAGAATAATGTTTTACAATTCCTGAAGTATCAACTACAACCGTCATTGTCCTTCACTTTATTAAAATGTTTTCACAAAATTCATTCCAACTAGAGCCTTTCTCTGATGCTTTGGCTGCAGTTTTAGCTATAGAGTTTAATGGTATATAATTTTTAGTAATTTTTTTCGTAAAAAATCATTAAGCTTAATATATCCGTTATTATACAAGATACTAAAAAAATTGTATACGTTAATTATAGAGTGGCTTGAGCTTCATCTTAAAAATTTATTTTTACAATCACAGGATGGCCCATAAGTCGTTGGTCATAAAAATGTCTTTTGTTAATCGAACACTTTGGATGCAGAAAGTGCGTTATGGTAGCGAATTTTCATTAAATGCCTTAAATTTGAATACCTAAATTTGCAATTAACCTATAAGGTTCGTTTGCCGGGAAACCAGTTTTTCGGGAACATTTTAAGTTTGTTATCGGAAAATTTTTGTACATTTTGAAACGAGAAAGTTATTTTGATGAAATATGGTACATTGTTTCGCCTATAAAGAATACACTGGTAAGCAAATTTGATGCCTGCTTTCTTTGAAAACACGATATATATTTGCAATTAAAAATATTTTAATGAAACGCACTTGATGCGTAACTCTATTTAAATAAGTACCAATTAGGATTAAGTACTTAACATTTTCTATGTTTATATATGTATATATTACTATAGAATTATTTTTAGGGTCCTATACTTTTACCATTAAGGGATTTTATATATATATATATATATATATATATATATATATATATATATATATATATATATATATATATATATATGTTGTTTTATCTATTTTAGATTCTGTAGTAGTAGTCTCATTTTTAACAGGAAATTAACGTTCAGGATCCCGTTTTTTGTTGGCTACTTAACCACTTTGTCGAAACCTTGCAACTAACTCCAAAATATATTTTCTGTTAACATGTCTGTTCGGATGTCGTTCATTAATCAAATTTGCAGTACGGTTGGCACAGTCATCGTTTTTGAAAAAAAGAGTAATTATTTCAACTCCTTCTTCTACAGAATACACCATTGTAAAATTAATTTTCCGTAGTACTATCAAGTACCAAACCGACCGATAAACTGAAATAATAAACCGCATTTCTCTCATTCCGATAGGAAATGTTTTGATAGTCAATTTTTTGTTTACAAACCAACAAAACATTGACTAGCAGCACATTTCTTATCGGAATGAGTGAAATGCGTTTTTGAATCTTCAACTGTGAATAATTTGTAAACGAGTTGATAAAACTTCGAAAAAAATTGGTGTGCTGAATTCAGAAAAGAAAGAGCTTTCAAATGATGTTACACTCGACCCATGTTCCCTATTTAAAATATAAGGGTTGTTATCACCACCCTTAAGGGGTTGATGTGACAAAGTTGAGTTTTATGTCAAAACATGTCCCCCCCTCAATATTAAAATTGACGTGTTTCAGCGTTTCTTAAAAAAATTATCTGGACGCAAATCGGTCTGTTTCGTTTTCAATGCGCCACCTATATATATATATATATATATATATATATATATATATATATATATATATATATATATATATATATATATATATATATATATATATATATATATATATATATATAAGTATCACACCGATAACTCAAAAATAGTACTGTAAATTAAATTATAACTTCCACATAGCTGTGATAATTTATTCGCTTCAGAAAGACATTCTCATGGAAAGAATTACGGGCCCATTTCATGACTTGACCACAGAGAAAATATTTGTATTCCTGTACCCATAAACTTTTGAAACCTTAAAACCTTATATCACTCGAGTTTTATTGAAAAAATGTCAATTTTCGCGAAATCACCCCTTATTTATCTTCTACTCCCTGAAGAGATTTTACCCAAAAACAATTCAAAGCGTTCCTTTGTACTGGATACCAAATTTGAAGATGATATCTCAATTCATTCGTACCTACATGCCGACAGACCGATCGACCGACAGACCGCCAGATAAAAAAAAATGCGTTCCTGGATCCAGTTTTCTATGTGATTTGAGACTTTTTACGCCGTTTCAACAAAAAGAAATTTCGAAAAATTTGTCAAAAATATTCCACCCCCAAACATTCAATTCCTAATTTAATTTCATCACAGAATTCCAGATGTTTGATGAAATCAAAAGTTTTCTAATAAATAAACCCGTAAACGTTATATTACTCGAGTTTTGATGAAAGAATGTCAATTCTCACCAAATCACCCACAGTTCATCCCCTACCTCCTAAAGCGATTTTACCCAAAAACAATCCAAACCCTGTTTTCTAATAAATAAACCCGAAAACGTTATATTATTGTTATAATTAATCCCCTACCCCCTAAAGCGATTTTACCCAAAAACAATACGAACCGTTAGTTGGTCGGGTGCTAACTGTACACCAAATTTGAAAACCATATCTTAGTGAGTTCTAAAGTTATCGTGGCTACAAACAGACAGACACACAGACACACAGACCGACAGACCCACAGAGGACAGACCGACAGACTGACACACCGAGAGACTGACAGACCGAGAGACCGACCGACACAAAAATTTTCGTTACCAAATTATATTTTCTATATGTTTTGACCCTTTTTACAACGTTTAGGCGAAAAAAAATTGAAATTTTTGTCGCCGATGCGATACTTCCACACGTTGTGACGATGTCGAAGTATTATTAAGCCAATTATGACAAAATTTGGTGAGTACCTTCCTTTTACAAGTGGCTTGGATAACTTTGTTACCCAGAAAAATTGGCCCAGTTTTTCCCGGAAAATGTTGCGTTTTCTTTCGAAAAACTTTTATATATACGAACAACAAAATTTGGTACGTAGATTAACATCACTAAAAGTAAAATACTTACCAAAATCTAGATCCATGGGGTAAAAGACAAAAAAGTGATAGGTATTTAAAGAAAAAAGAATTGGCAATATTTATACAAAGAACCTAAAACTACTACGGGTTATGTAGAGAAAATGTCGCAAGAATAATGTTTTACAATTCCTGAAGTATCAACTACAACCGTCATTGTCCTTCACTTTATTAAAATGTTTTCACAAAATTCATTCCAACTAGAGCCTTTCTCTGATGCTTTGGCTGTAGTTTTAGCTATAGAGTTTAATGGTATATAATTTTTAGTAATTTTTTTCGTAAAAAATCATTAAGCTTAATATATCCGTTATTATACAAGATACTAAAAAAATTGTATACGTTAATTATAGAGTGGCTTGAGCTTCATCTTAAAAATTTATTTTTACAATCACAGGATGGCCCATAAGTCGTTGGTCATAAAAATGTCTTTTGTTAATCGAACACTTTGGATGCAGAAAGTGCGTTATGGTAGCGAATTTTCATTAAATGCCTTAAATTTGAATACCTAAATTTGCAATTAACCTATAAGGTTCGTTTGCCGGGAAACCAGTTTTTCGGGAACATTTTAAGTTTGTTATCGGAAAATTTTTGTACATTTTGAAACGAGAAAGTTATTTTGATGAAATATGGTACATTGTTTCGCCTATAAAGAATACACTGGTAAGCAAATTTGATGCCTGCTTTCTTTGAAAACACGATATATATTTGCAATTAAAAATATTTTAATGAAACGCACTTGATGCGTAACTCTATTTAAATAAGTACCAATTAGGATTAAGTACTTAACATTTTCTATGTTTATATATGTATATATTACTATAGAATTATTTTTAGGGTCCTATACTTTTACCATTAAGGGATTTTATATATATATATATATATATATATATATATATATATATATATATATATATATATATATATATATATATATATATATATGTTGTTTTATCTATTTTAGATTCTGTGGTGAGTTTATGAGAGCATTGAGTGGTAAACCTTGTGTTTCTACATTTGTATGTATCGAGTGTTTTATAACCTTGTATATTATGTGATCTTTTATTATACCACCATCAAACTTTTCGATGCCAACCCACCACTCACACAAACACACATTTAAACTTAAGTTTAAAAAAATCTTTCACATGAGAAAATAGAAAATATAGATGTATGTGCTTAACCTATTTATATTTTCACGTACCTTATGTATTTCCGCGGCGTAGACTTATAGTCTAAGATCCGGCTGCTAAATTAGTACATTAATAATCTAGATTATCAAGATTTAATTTTTAAGTATTTTTACAACTAGGAGAAGTCACTTTTCATCAGGTGCCAATTAAAAATTACCCGCCAGTATTATTAATTAAAATATAATTAATTTACTTTTAGAGAAACATTTCGTTAACATCTTACGGAAATAAAACCTACACAACTTCACAACAGTGTATTTAAAATATCTGAAACGTCATAGTTGCTGCTGATTGCTTAACCGCTACCTCTACGCAGCCAGGTGTAAACAGGTATAATTTTATTAAAACTTTTCGTTCTTAACGTACACTCATTTCATTTATACCACATTAAAGCTCATTTTTTTCTGTAGTTAATGATATAAAGGTGCCTATATAAAAAACCTGCAAATCAAAGTTTCCTACCCTAAAAGATGCTAGGTATGAAAAATAAAGTGACAGAGAGTGATCGCGCGACGCTACTTGTTAGACAACGATGCTCAACGCCAGCTGAACGTATTTTTTGAGCTATTGCGCATGCTCTGATAAATAAAGTTCTCAACTCAGACTCAGACATTTTTTCGATTTCAGCTTTGCATAAACAATAGTGATATTATCACAATATTAATTATATTATTATAAGATTGATTATTAGATAAAAACAATTAAAGTAATACGTATTACGAGCACCAAAACAGTGTGGTTAGAATTTACAATAAACATAAACCTCGGCCCAGCTGCTTGACTGAGAACCATAACCATATTTATCGGAGCATGCGCAATAGCTCAAAAAATACGTTCAGCTGGCATTGAGCATCATTGTCTAACAAGTAGCGTCGCGCGATCACTCTCTGTCACTTTATTTTTCATACCTAGGATCTTTTAGGGTAGGAAACTTTGATTTGCGTTTTTTTTTATATAGGCACCTTTATATCATTAACTACAGAAAAAAATGAGCTTTAATGTGGTATAAATGAAATGAGTGTACGTTAAGAACGAAAAGTTTTAATAAAATTATACCTGTTTACACCTGGCTGCGTAGAGGTAGCGGTTAAGCAATCAGCAGCAACTATGACGTTTCAGATATTTTAAATACACTGTTGTGAAGTTGTGTAGGTTTTATTTCCGTAAGATGTTAACGAAATGTTTCTCTAAAAGTAAATTAATTATATTTTAATTAATAATACTGGCGGGTAATTTTTAATTGGCACCTGATGAAAAGTGACTTCTCCTAGTTGTAAAAATACTTAAAAATTAAATCTTGATAATCTAGATTATTAATGTACTAATTTTGCATTCGGATCCCGTACTATTATATCTGAAGGTGTCGGTCCAAGTCACACATTGTTTTATAGGAGACAAAACCTGTAAATTCACTTATCTCTAAACACTCTATTGACTAAATGTTTTTAATATCTTTGATTTCTAATAAAGCAAGTAATATATATTTTCTGTAAGTTTCAGCAAGCCTCTTTTACCCTTTTATTAAATTATTATGTACGTACAATATAGATATAATCTGAACTATTATATTTAATCTAAAATTTTCTATTTAAGTTTCTATGACTTATATTTTAACATACTTTCTAAAAACACATTTTTATATTATATGAATCCACACTGTGAATTAAAGACAACCCTGTGGATTCCAGAGGGTTGTCTTATGTACACTTTCGTAAGCATCTAACATGTTGAGATTTTTTTATCTACATGTTGATTATTATCCTAAATATGCTGAGTAATACATGATTTATCAATAGTGCCATATCTCAGTTGCGCTAAATGTTCTCTAAATCTAGTGTCAATGGTTCTTTTAGTTTTCCCAACATATTTAAGTTCACATTTCTTACAACCTATTTTATAGATCCTCGACACTTCTGTGGTTTTATCTTTATCCTTGGGGTTACCTAGCAAATTTTTAATTGTACTTTTTGTGTGGAACATGTTATCTGTAAATTGCCTTTAGTTCAGCTAAGATTTTCTACCAAGCTAAAAGAATAGATATTTCAGGTGAAAGGGATGTAGCTGGAAATAACATAACTTTGCCTTTCGTTTTTATCGGGGATGAAGCGTTTGATTTGCGTTCCACATCTCTGAGACCTTTCAATCAAAGGGAATTAAACTACGAATGAAAAATATTCAATTACCGTTTGTCTCATGCGAGAAATACTGTGGAATTGACATTCAGCATTTTTGCTTTCCAATTTCGTATTTTATACATCGAAATTAACTTAAAGCCCAATAAAATTTAAAAGGCAGTATTTATATGTTGCGTGCTACATAATTTTCTTAGATCAGAATATCACCCATATATATTACCTTGTAATAATTATAAAATTCGGGACGCGGCAAGTTGCTTTTCATAAGTTTTGTAATACATAACGTAACTTACTTTATCTACTAAGCATCTCATTAAACCTGTCCAAACTTATGAACTTAAAATTCAGTATGTGGATAATGGATAACCCTCGAATGCCATCCGTTTTTCTGCGCACCAGCAACACACGCGCATGTTAAATTTAAGTAGCTGACTTTCATATATCGTTAGCGCCGCTATGGCCGTGTTGAAAAGCCCAGTCAAAACTTTCCAATTCGGACTCGGGGGACGACGGTTCGAGACTTACCGGCAGGGGATGATTTTTCAAATCACTTCTGTCGTTGAGATCGAGCTTGAGGTGGAGGGTAGGTTAGTTTAGATGAGCAAAAAGGGTCAGAATTGGCCTAATTGCCAGTAAGCGTCTTACCTTTACCTTTCAAATATCGTTGACTTAAAAGCATCTGAATTTTTCTACAAACTAAATATCACTCATGTTGAGTAAACCCCCTACTGACAAAAAAGCCTTTCATGTATCCATCTTAGTTTATTATATTTAACTTTATACGACACAGTACTGTTTTGTAACAACAAAGAATATATTTCGCGTTATTTTCTAAATTATTCTCAAAAAAATTTGGATAACCATTAATCAACAAAACTGAGTTGCGGAAGATTACATTTCTGCAGTTTGATTAAATTGAAAGTTTTTTTAGTAAACAACCCTAAAATGTTGTATTTCTCGAGTTTTAATGAAAAAAATGTCAACTTTCATTAACCACCCCCATGCATTCCCTACCCTTGGAGCAATTTTATCCAAAAACATCCCAAACTGTTCTTTGTCCAGTGCTGTCTACTAAATTTGAAGATGATATCTCAATTCGTTCTAAAGTTATCGTGGCTACTAACAGAGCCATATAAACTGACAGACCGACAGATCGACAGACCGACATACCGACGGACAACAAATTGTTTCGTTCCGAAATAATGTTTTTAATATGTTTCGACACTTTTTACGACGTTTAAGCGAAACATTTTTTTAAAATTTATGTCACCGATACCATACTTCCACACGTATTGACGACGTGGAAGTAAAATGATTACATTTTCGAACTAAAGTTTTAAAAAAAGTAGTGCTGAAAATTGGACCATGAGTTCCACATGGCTGTGATAATTCACTCTCCTCAGAAAGACATTTTGCTGAAATGAGTTTAGTGTCCGTGACTTGACCACAAGGAAAATATTCATATCCCTGTTTTTTTCCCTCAGCGCTCGTCCGCGGCCTTGCCGCCCCGATAGCACTGCAACCTTTGGTTGATTGTGCATACCCTTAGTCTTACTCCACCCATTCCAAAATCACTGTTCCTTGAACTAGTCTGCACAGCGATTGGTAGGGTGAAGTTTTATATTGCTCTGTCTCCGGTCTAGACTGACCGTCAATCAGTTGTCTTTTGCGGTCCAGAGCTTTACACTCGCACAAGATATACTGGGCTGATTCCTTCCCCTCGCCGCAGAGTCTGCATGCGAGGTCCCCTTCGAACCGCCTCATTTTATGCAGTTGTTTCTTGGTGGCCATGTGTCCCGTCAACAAACCTGTCGTGTTTCTGAGCTGTCCTATGCTAAGATTTAGCAGCTCCACAGCTCTCTTTGAACTGGGTTCGTCAATTATTGACTTCTCATGTCTGAGCCCTGGACAGCCTGTCCAGTACATTGTGTTGGTTTCTGACCCAGGACTTAATGGCTCCCCTGGCAGTGTTTTTGGTCTTTGATATGCCCGGCGTTTCCCCCCGATATGCTTCGCGGTCGGGGATTTCCACTGTAAAGTTGTTTTCCCTGCAGATTCGCGGGCTCGCGAAGTCTGACCTCATTTCACGCATGAGCTCCTTCACGATCTCCTGAATTTTGTAGTGTCCCCTGAAGCCTGGGTTGATCTTCAGTCTACCATTGCAGGCTAGTCTGTATAGTCCTAGCCTGGCCTCACCCATAATAAGTAAGTGGGGGGGGGCAGATCCAGCAACACCTCCATGTCGGCTGTTGGGGTTGAAGATATGTCCCTGTGATGCCTAGGCAAGCCATCCTTTGCATCTTGCCTAGTTTTTCTTTGACACTGGAATGTGTTATCTTAGGCCACCTGTACCCATAAACATATTACTGAATTTTTAACGAAAAAATTTCAAATTACCCCTAATTCATCCCCTACTCCCTAAAGCAATCTTACCTAAATACAAGTCAAAGCGTTCTTGCGTCGGATCCTAACTAGATACCAAATTAGAAGATGATATCTTAATTCGTTCGAAAGTTGTTGCACCCACTAACAGACAGACATACAGGCCGACAGACTGACAGACAAAAGCATTTTTGTTCCAGAATCAAGTTTTTTATGTTTTGAGGCTTTTTACACAATTTTCTTAAAAAAATAAAAAATAGTGAATTTCTGTCATTACTATTTTACCCTCACGCATTCAGCCGATAACTTAGTTTTAACACAAAATATCAGATATTTAATGAAATTGAAAGTTTTTTAATAAACCGGCCCTAAAACCTTATATTACTCGAGTTTTAACAAAAAAATATAAATTTTCACTAAATCACCCCCCATTCATCCCCTATCCACTGAAGTGATTTTACCCAAGAAACAATCAGAACCGTTCGTTTGTCGGGAGCTAATTGTATACCATATTTAGAGACGATATATCAATTCGTTCTAAAGTTATCGTGGCTACAAACATACAGACATACAGACATACAGACCGACAGTCAAAAAAATTTTCGTTTCCAAATTACGTTTTCTATATGCTTTGACACTTTTTACGAAAAGGGAGAAAACTTTTTGAATTTTTGTCGCCGATGCCATACTTTCACACATTCTGACGATGTGGAAGTAATAACGAAGTTATTAGTTAAATAATGAGTGGGTTCGCGTGGCTTCTTATGCACCCGAAAACTCTTTGAGGCATGCATGCAATCGACTCACTTATGGTATCCTACGGAATGTCTGGGCTAAATTATCCGGTCGATTGCCAATTATATCGCATGTTCGATTGATGACAAATCTGGGAAACGGAAAGGCCATGGAAGCAAGTGCACGTTATTTTCTGGTTAAAAATTTGTAGTAATCCTTGCTGTATGAGAACATGCGTTGACTTGTAAAAGAGGTTGAAGTAACCCTCGTAGGTATGGCAGTGCAAGAGGCTGAATTACGTTTCTGATGTTCTCACATGCATTCAAATTTCTGTCAATAAAACGTAGAGGATACCGTGTTACTGCACCCCATAATATCACCCGCAGCGTACGTGCCGTATGGCGTCTGACAGCAAGTTCAAAAATTCTGCGCTCTCCACACCTCTGCGGCCATTGCGGACCCAAAAACAGAATCGGGACTCGTCAGAAAACACAACGCGATTCCATTCATTATCTTTAATTGATCTGACGTTAGAGCACTCAAGCCAAGCAGGACGACGAATTCCAAGTGACACACGAAAAGAAATTTCGAGGATGTTGCACGTTCCTGAATAGCCTCCGCTAGCTGAAGAAACACTGGAGGTACGTAAATATTATAAAAAATATACTTCATTGGAAAATGGAATATCACTGTTTTCAGTGTAAGAAACCAGTATGCCTCGAGTGATCGAGGAAAGTGTGTTCTGACTGTGCGGCTCAGAAAGACTAAATTGAAGGCTTGCAGTTTTTTTCTTGCTACATACAGAAACTGAAAAAATGGCACCAAAGAAAAGCCCGTAGCTTGTATTTTATGAGAGTGGTTTGCTTTTTTTGTACTGTTCAGGTAAAGGAATCTATAGCTACTCAAGTGTAAATTTACTTTTTTTTTCTTGAAAGAGCTTATATTAGAACAATATTGTTGTTTTCTTGTAGATCAAACAGCTTTGTCTTCTTTTATGTTTCCAATAAACTCGAATGGTGCCGCTATATATTTTTTTCCTAACATAACATTTCAGTTAACCAAAAGACCTAATTTTTTAGCCGATCTGTCAGACTCCACGTCACCTACTATGCTAAATTTTTTTTTTTTAATTTCAACAACACAGCACGAGGGCTTACAGTCTAAATACTATCGTACCGTGGGTATTGACAAGGAGGAAAGAGGCAGCTTGTTAATTCTGGACTTGAAGGTTTGGAGGTTCGGAGGAGAAGGAAAAACATGTGCCGGCAAGGAATTCCACAACTTGGAAGTCCTCGGGACGAAAGATCGGGCATAACAAGATGTTCTATGTCTGGTGACCTGGACAGTAAAAGGGTGCATTCGCTCTGTTCCCCTGGTAGATCTGTTGAGGGCAGCAGGTGGAGGAACTATGGAAGAAAGCTCCTCTGTCCCCCTGTCCAAACTAATGAACTTAAAATTCAGTATGTGGATGATGGCAACCTTCGAATGCCATCCGTTTTTCTGCGCGCCAGCAACACACGAACATATTAAATTTAAGTAGCTGACTTTCATATATCGTTAGCGCCGCCGTGGTCGTGTTGGAAAGTCCAGTCAAAACTTCCCAATTCGGATTCTGGGGACGACGGTTCGAGACTCAACGGCAGCGGATGATTTTTCAAATCGAGCTTAAGGTGGAGGGTAGGTTAGTTTAGATGAGCAAAAAGGCCAGCGTTGGCGTAATTGCCAGTAAGCGTCTGACCTTTACCTTTTATATATCGTTGACTTAAAAGCATCTGAATTTTTCTACAAACTAAATATCACTCATGTTGAGTAAACCCCCTACTGACAAAAAAGTCTTTAATGTATCCATCTTTGTTTATTATATTTAACTTTATACGACACAGTACTGTTTTATAACAACAACAGAATATATTTGGCGTTATTTTCTAAATTATTCTCAAAAAAATTTGGATAACCATTAATCAACAAAACTGAGTTGCGGAAGATTACATTTCTGCAGTTTGATAAAATTGAAAGTTTTTTTAGTAAACAACCCTAAAATGTTGTATTTCTCGAGTTTTAATGAAAAAATGTCAATTTTCATTAACCACTCCCATGCATTCCCTACCCTTGGAGCAATTTTATCCAAAAATTTCAAAACCGTTCTTTGTCCAGTGCTAACTATCTACTAAATTTGAAGACAATATCTGAATTCGTTCTAAAGTTATCGTGGCTACTAACACAGCCTTACAAACTAACAGACCGACAGATCTACAGACCGACGGACAACAAATTTTTTCGTTCCGAAATCATGTTTTCAATATGTTTTGACACTTTTTACGGCGTTTAACCCTCCAGCGGGCGCGCCTTAAATCGGAACACGAGAAGGCGCGCGGCGCAACGAGTGCGCCAGAAGTATAAATGTTGTTTAACTTTAGGTAAATGATGTTTAAACTTATTTTTTTATATATTTATGTTATCTTAGTAATTTAAAACACAATAATATTAAGTAAATGTTTATTGACATGATATAATATAATTAAAATGATGAAAATAAAAAAAACAAATTCAGTCATACTTTTAACTAAATAAATCAGAGATACTTAGTCACTATCTTCGTTCACTGTTTCGATTTGTCTGTAACATTTTGGGCAACTTGTTTTAACAACAGAATGGGCCTTGCACAAGAATTCCTTACATGTGTCGCATCTTATAGTCGTATTTTGATTTTTAGATCTTTCACACGTAACACAACGTCCTTTTCTCTTTAGGTCAGGCTCTGCTTTATTGGCTACTTCCTCATTTGATTTGTATTTAGCTAGAGAAGCTCTAATATCCAGCGGAAGTGAATTAATGTTTGCCCTTTCCACAAGAAAAGGCTTCATGAGATCCATTGCAAGGTTTTTCAGAAAAATTATTCTTTTAACTTTTTGATTGTTGGCATTAGAGTAGTATAAAATGAATGCATTTATACTAGCCATATCCATTATGGAAAAAAATATAACTAAGGGCCACCTTTTTGTAATTCTTTTGACTGAGTAGGAGTTGCACATTTGATCAACTGTATCCACTGCACCTTTTGTAGCATTATAGTCTAGAATTATTTCCGGTTTTTCAGTATCTCCATCAATTTCTCCTGAATCATGCATTGTTGATAACAATATAACAGATTCATTTTTTTGGAACGTGTGAGACAATTGTAATGTTCTTTTGGAACCCAAATAAAGACGATTTAATTTCTCTATTCTTGTGAGGTAAAAACTCTACAGGTAACTCTTTTTTTTTTAAAGTTCCCAAAAGTGTTATATTATAATCTTTTAGTAAGATTTCGGCAAGGGGAAAGCTGGTATACCAGTTGTCGGTTGTTAGATTTCTCTTGGAACCTTTGATGGGATCAACAAGTCTTTTGACAATTTCTATTGGTGTATTTTGCATTCTATATGGCCCCTCCGGTTGCTGACCGCAATATATTTCCAAGTTGCTTACGTAATGCGTTTTTGCGTCGCATAATAGGAACATTTTCAAACCATATTTGGCAGGTTTATTCGGAATATACTGAATAAAGCTACAACGACCACGAAACGCTTCTAGCTTCTCATCTATTGTAACGTATTCTCCCAAGCAGTATGTGTCTTTACACTTGTCAAAAATAACCCTGATTGCAGCCAGTTTATCAGTTTTCTTACGATCGTCCCTGGTGTCACAATGATCAAATCGAATGCATCGTAACAGAAATAAAAATCTTTTATAGGACATGACTTGTCTTGTTATTGCAAATCGACTCTCAGGGTCCCACATCTCTTCAACACTGCAATGGTTGTTTCTTTTAGCGCCTATGAAATACAATAAACCAAGAAGTGCCGCAATCTCATTCTTCGTTGTAATTCTTGCATCACGAGCTCTTTGGTATCCAACTGATTTTTTTTTATCATCGATGTAAAGATTGGTATATTTCACAATGTCTTCAATCATAAACGAGTCAATGATCAATTCCCACGCAGACATTACGGACGTTATTCCTCTGGCGATTTGTTTTGGTCCTGGTAGAATTTTCAACAGATTTTTTCTTTTTACTCTAGAAATTGTTGACACATTGGTCTTGAACCATTTTGTTGTCTTCTCTTTGGCCATAAAAAAGTTATTACCTGGAGCTATTTTATCATCTGACTCAGATTCTGAAATTTCATTCGCCGCGTAATCTTGTTCAGAGTTCGAATCATGATCACTGTGAGTCACGAACTCCTCTTCTTCAGATATGTCTCCATCTTCATCTTCAATCGGTAGTTCATCACCTGATAAATCTTCATAAAGTTATTTTTTCAACTCATCATGCGTTAGATATTTTCTGGCCCTACAATACAAATAATAAGTAATTAAACTTATACAAGCGTCTCGTCGTTAGGAGTTATAATTGATCCTGTGGTAATGAACATACTAAAGCAATGCTTTTTTTCTAAAAAAGGGCCTAACCCAAACCCGCGTCCAAACAAATCCCTTTTTTTCAGCTAACTTAAAAAAAATAAGCATAAAAAATTTTTCTCTCAACGCGAATCGATCCCAGGCTGCTGGCACCATAAGCACAGGCATAAACCTCTAGTTCACAACGACCTCACAGGTCGAAACTATATACGTAACAGTATTCTCTATAGTGTTTTGATCACGCCCACTCTTTATGATTATTTGTTACGCAAAACGGTTAGACGCTAATAAATTTATAGCTACATTTTTATACCTATATAGCAACAACAAAACAACTTATATTACGTGTAACAACAAAAACAAGCAACACACACACACACACACATATATATATATATATATATATATATATATATATATATATATATATATATATATATATATATATATATATATATATATATATGTGTGTGTGTGTGTGTGTGTAAAACTACTCACATGACCAGGCGCGCGGCGCACTCCGTGCTCCAAATGGATAAGGTCTACGAATATACAAATTCAACCTGCGCAGATTTGGTTATAAAAGTGCATAACCTTCTCCATCTAAGCACAATGCTATACTGAAGGAATACCTCAAGCGTTGACGGTGTCTTACCAATATTCACAGTTTGGTGGGAGAAAATGTCGCGTTGGCGCACAAAGTGCGCCAGCGCGCCCACTCGAGGGTTAAGCGAAAATTTTTTTTTAAATTTATGTCACCGATACCATATTTCCACACATATTGACGACGTGGAAGTAAAATGATTACATTTTCGAGTAAAATATTAAAAAGGAGTGCTGAAAATGGGTCCATGAGTTCCACATGGCTGTGATAATTCACTCCCCTCAGACGGACATTTTGCTGAAATGAGTTTAGTGTCCGTGACTTGACCACAAGGAAAATATTCCTATCCCTCTACCTATAAACTTCTGAAACGTTATATTGCTCAATTTTTAACGAAAAAAATTCACATCACCCCTAATTATTCCCCTACTTTCTAAAGCGATCGTACCTAAAAACAAGTGAAAGCCTTCGTTTGTCGGATCCTAACTAGATACCAAATTCGAAGATGATATCTTAATTCGTTCGAAAGTTATTGCGCCCACTAACAGACAGACATACTGGCAGACTGACAGACAATAGCATGTTTGTTCCAGAATCTAGCTTTTTATATATGTTGAGGCTTTTTACGTTATTTTCTCAAAAAAAGTCTAAATTTCTCTCATTACTATTTTACCCTCAGGCATTCAGCCCCTAATTTAGTTTTAACACAGAATATCAGATATTTAAAGAAATTAAAAGTTTTTTCATAAACCGGCCCTAAAACCTTATATTACTAGATTTTTGATAAAAAAATATAAATTTTCACTAAATCACCCCCATCCACTGGAGTAATTTTACACAAAAAACAATCCGAACCGTTCGTTTGTCGGGAGCTAACTGTATACCCTATTTAGAAACGATATCTCAACGCGTTCTAAAGTTATCGTGGCTACAGACAGACATACAAAAAATTTTCGTTTCCAAATTACGTTTTCTATATGCTTTGACACTTTTTACGAAAAGGGAGAAAACTTTTTGAATTTTTGTTACCGATGCCATACTTCTACACCTATTGACGATGTGGAAGTAATAACGAAGTTATTAATTAGAAAGTCCGGACGCAGCAAGTGCGTTATGGTAGTGAATTTTCATAAAAATGTTTTTAATAGGAAATATGTGTGTTTTTTAAAGAAAGCAGGCATTTTGGTTATCAGTATAACCTATATAGTTAAAACAATGTGCCATGTTTAATCAAAATAACTTTATTATTTGAAAATATACAAAAATTTCCAAAAGTCAACTTAAACTGTTCCCGAAACAAATCGTTTCTTGGTCAACCTTTTAGGTTAATAGCAAATTGAGCTATTTAAATTTGAAGCATTTTATCAAAATTCGCTACCATAACGCACTTGCTGCGTCCAGAGTTTCTTTTCTCACAAACATGCATTATATTTCAATGGAAAATGCAGAAACATAAGACATGTTCGAATAAAAAAAAGAAAATTTGTATCACCAACGACTTATGGGCCAGCCTGTGATTGTAGAAAGAATTTTTTAAGGTGTAGCTCAAGACAACCTATAATTAATGTATACAAATTTTTTTCATATCTTGTATAATAACTGATATATTGAGCTTTATTGATTTTGTACGAAAATTTGACAAAAATTATATAGCATTAAACGATAAACTCTATAGCTAAGACTACTGCCAAGCATCAGAGAAAAGGTATATTTGAAATGAATTTTCTGGAAACATTTTAGTAAAGTGAAGTACAATGACGGTTGAAAGAAAGACTACAGGGTTTGTAGAACATTCTTCTTGAGACATTTTATTTTCATAGCCCGTATTAGATTCAAGTTATTTGCCTAAATTTTGCCAATTTTGACATTTTAAATCGAGACTTTGACGTTTCCAGGAAAACCCCAATTTTTTTTTAAATGGCTATCACTTTTTTGTCTTTTGACCTACAAAGCTAAATTTTGGTAGGTTATTTACCTATAGCGATATAAACCCGTGCACTTGCCCTTACTTTGTTATTTCCAGAGATATAATTTTTTTCTAAAGAAAACACAAAATTTTCCGAAAAAACCTTGGCCGATTTTCCTGGCTAACGAACTTATTCAATCCACTTGCAAAAGGAAGGTATTTGCCAAATTTAATCAAAATCGGCCCATTACTTTTTCAGTTATCGGTGTGATACATACATACATATATATATATATATATATATATATATATATATATATATATATATATATATATATATATATATATATATATATATATATATATATATATATATGCAGAACTACTTTTAAGACAAAAAAAACTGTTGACTGTCACGGGGGTGTATTTGTATAAACTCTTGAGTTTTACATATACACGTAGGAACAGGTTTATTAAAAAGAATGCAGTTCACAGCTACACTACCCGGGCAAGAAATGATATCCACTTGCCAAGTATATGGCGTACAAGAAATCACCTGTATATGCTGGCTGTTGTTATTTTAATATGCTTCCTCAGGATATTAAGGCTGCGGATACACGGAGCTGCTTCAAACATAGGTTGAAATCATTTTTGGTTAACAATTCTTTCTATAATATCAGTGAATTTACTGAAAGGTGTACAGGCCCTGAGCAACCGAGAGAATTATAGTAATGTCTGTAAAAATAGCACCGTTGTAACTGTAAATTTAGGTTTAATGTTAACTGATTGTATATTTTTGTAGTTGGTTCTGTATGTAAAGTGATGTTGTTATTTTCTGACTTCTGTTTTTGTAATTATTTAAGATTGACATTTTATGTTTATTTGTTCTGTAGCATGTATGTACTTGATCGAAGGCTAATAATGTTATCTATAAATATATATATAAATATATATATATATATATATATATATATATATATATATATATATATATATACATATATAATTTATGTAAAACAAAGGAAAGCATCTTCATTAAAATTTGGTACAAGAACACACTGGCTGTGTCCATGCTTTTTTAATGTTTTTCCTTTCTTCTCCATTTCTTGGGTAAGGTAAATAGCATTAAGAGCCGCTGTTAAGAACACGGCTTGTAAACCCATGTAGTTTGGGCAGCATGAGCTGAAACATTCTTATTTGTTCAATTTTTAGGCTATTTAACTTTGTTTACTTTAAAATTAACTAAACTAGATTATCATCAATTAAAACGTATTTAAAAAACATTCTTATAAAATAAAAGATATCACGGTTAAGCTTCTACCCAATACTTTTATTATAACGTCACCCTATACAGAACTTATTTTCATATGTCTACAAACAAATATTCACAATCTTCCTCAATATTAAGTAATAACGCAGCAGTTCATAAAAATTGCGACTCGCTCATGACTACGTAGTTAGAATTATATCAACAGAAATTTTAATATCTCCATGGTAGATCAAAAAGGCGCCCTGCTCGCAGCTAAAATAAATCGATAGCAGCATTATTTTCGTTATAGCAAGCAACGAACCCAGCAAACATGAGTTATTTGTATAATACTTTTTCAGAAGAGATTAACTTTAATTATCCATTTCCTCTAATTAAAAATTAATCCCTTGTGTGCAATTGATGTTTGTTAGCTGATTCTCCGAGTTTTGTTAACCCTTTGTGTGTACATTTTGTACAAACGTTAAATTTTTTGAACTACTGCTTCTACTAGTACTAATACTACCGTTACTACTGCCATCACTACTAGTTTAAGAAGCTCATCACAAAAGTAATATCTGCCAGAAGCGTGAGGAACGCTGAGGAGATATACTCTATTATTAAGAATTCAACGAGAGCGAGCGCAACAATCGCCAAAGGTGCTGAGACTGAACAACTATACCTGGGGGTGGTATATAGAGCGTCTGCGAAAATTGAGCCTACAGCTAAGAAAAAAAAGCACAAGAGTGAACGCTAGAAGAAATGCTAGCGAAGAGGACAACAAAAATATTCTACTGCGCTATGGAAACTCCTCGAAGAACTTAAAATGATAGTCTGAGCAAAAAGGGAGGCTTGGCAACTTGTGTGAAGATCTGGAGGAAAACATATAGGGAGAGGGATACAAAATTGCGGTAGAGGAAGAGGGCTGTCAAGAGCTTCCTTACAACGTGACGCTGGAAAGGAAGGAGGAAATAATCCAACAACTCTTTCCGAGAACCAACGACAACTGGACCAGAGCAGGGTGAACGGAGGAGTTTTATGTTTTCGCCTAACAGGAACTGGAGCAGACATTGAATCAGAGTAAGCTGGGAAAAGCCGCAGAACCCGACAGAGTTGCCCCGGAGGCGGTCAAGAGTTGGTGAAAACAATACCGCAAATAGTTCTATCGGTTTTCAAAGAACTTTTGCGAAGGCAGTTTTCCCTGAGATCTGGCAACAATGCATTGTACCTATCATATGTAAAGGCGATGATTCCCCGTCATCCTCCCGGTCTCTATGCTTGCTGGATATGCTGGCAAAGTTTGCTTGGCAGGTGTACTGCCATCTGAGTGAAGCCGCTTGCCCGTTTAGAAGCTCAAAGAGAGATAACGTCTCCCCGGGTTTGTCTGGACCCGACATCCGTCAGTGTTTGCCTCGAGGCGGTATCATGAAGTCCCGCTCTCGAACAGCATCCCATTTCCATTGGTAATCCACCCCTAGATATCTCAGATCTCCACTAACCTCCACCCCCCACCCCCAACACGCATGTCTAAACCCGACACCCAACTCGAGGCGGTATCATGCAGTTCCGCCCTCGAGCAGAATCCAAGCGGCGTCGTTAGTCCGTTTTGAAGCTTACAGGGTCTAAGTCTCCAGGTGTAATCCAGCCCCCCCTCCGCGTTCGTCTAGACCCGATACCCGCCTGCGTGTGCTCAATTTTCACCCTACAAATTGAGCTTCCTGCAGGAGACTATATTTGTGAGATGAAACTTTGTTTGACAGATCTCCTGCCATCTGAGCGAAATCGTTTTCCAGCTTCAAAGCTCAAAGAGAGATAACCCCTCTCCGAGTTCGTTTGGACCAGACATTCGTCATTGTTTGACTCGAGGCAGTATCAGGAAGTCCCGCATCCGAGCAGCATCCAAGTGAGTCGTTTCCCAGATTCGAAGCTCAGAGAAAAGGCTCCAATGTCTAGCTATAGTCCACCACTAAAGACCTTAGCTCTCCTCCGGGCTCGCCTGGACTCAACACCCGCCAGTGCTAGACTCAAGGTGACATCCCATCGAGTCCCGCTCCCGAGCATCACTCAAGCGAGCACAATCAACCAAAGGTTGCAGTACTATCGGGGCGGCAAGGCCGCGGACGAGCCCTGAGGGAAAAAAAATCACTCAAGCGAGGCGGTCCGTCCGTTTCGAAGCACACAGGGGGGGCCTCAAACTTCGGGTGTATACCACTCATCAGAGATCTCAACCCCTCTGGGTCGTCTGGACACACGACACCCGCCAGCACTCAACCCAAGGCGGTATCATTTGGAACCCCGCTTCCGAGTATTGACCATGCGAGGTCAATTGTCCATTTCTAAACCCAGAGTAGAAACCTCAAAATCTGGGTGCACATTATTCCCCAGAGATATACCCTGCCTCCAGGCACCTGGATAAGATCCCCTTCAGTGTTTGATTTCGATTAGTCGCCTCTTACGACAGACAGGAGTTACCTTGGGTCTATTCTTTTAGTTAGTCCCCGGACCCACAGGGAAGCACATACAAACCGATTGCAGGAGCAGCATATTTGCCTGCATTTTCGACCCGTTTTCCTGCTGCATAAGTAGCATCGACCAGGTATGGGCCACTAAACTTTTTGATTGTCCCTATTTTTATCCTCTAATTCTGAAAAACAATCAAGAATATAGTTTTTGATGGATTTGTGAATTGATTTTTCGGTGTCAAATCTTCTGACTGATCAGCGATTCTCCCAGCAAGCGCACTAATTTCCTGCGACAGTCTTTACTACTTGATTTTTTTTCCGGAAATTTCCGACCGCATTAAATAAATGAATTTAATCCGGCAATATATAATAATTGGCCAAACATTACCATCGGCCATCGGTTAGTGATCCTACGGGATGAATACAATTTGACCATTTTTTCGGTAGTATCTACAGCACCTTTTGTTTGGTTATAATGAAGTATTATATCCGGCATAAATTTTGTACTCTCTCCTCAATCTGCATTGTCGTGATGTTCTGTAGACAACAGTAGGGTAGCCTTTGATTTATTTTGAAACACAAGACACCATCACATGTCGTTCTTTGAAGGCAAACATGCTAGAAAAAACCTGTTTGTCGGATTTCGGCAATAATTCTTGAGGAATATATGGCTTGTTTTTACGTAATGTACCATAAAATGTTATTTTTTTTCAACAACTTTTCAGCTAATGACAAATTCGTAAAAAATTATCAGTTGTAATGCCTTGCCCAGATCCTATTGAGCCGACAAGGTCTGGAACAACTCTTTCTCCTTGATTTTTTCCGGTTTATTCTTACTTTTTCCCAAATATGGTTGCAGATTTAGAGTATATGCATCTTCACTGTCCGATTCAGCCCAAATTTTTAATCCATATTCATCGGGTTTGCTCTTCATGTATACCCTAAATGAACAATGACCTCTAAATGACCCCGGTTCTTCATCCACTGTGATATGGAGCAACCGCGTACACGTGTTTCAAGCTTATTAGCCATAATCAGTACGGTATAGCCAGGTGAAGATGGGAACATTCTGGATGAAGATGCAAAAAAGGACGGAGTCACAACAGGCAACCAGTGCACATTTGCAGCAACATTCGGAAGACACTCAAGCCGAGGGAAACTAATGTTGCTGCAAATATGCACTGGTTGCCTGTTGTGACTCCGTGTTTTTTGCATCTTCATCCAGAGTGTTCCCATCTTCACCTGGCTATACCGTACTGATGATGGCTAATAAGCTTAAAACACGTGTATGCGGTTGTCTCCTTGCAGCTTTGCCCTTAACCCTTCTCCTTGTATAGTACAGAAATGCCGTGTTATAAATCCTGTTATAGTTTATATATATATATATATATATATATATATATATATATATATATATATATATATATATATATATATATATATATATATATATATATATATGTATGTATTTATATATATATATATATATATATATATATATATATATATATATATATGTATATATATATATATATATATATAAATATATATATATATATATATATATATATATATATATATATATATATATATATATAAACATATAAAAATTGAAACTGACCCCGAATATGGGTTCTAGGGGTTCTAGTTCGCGCTCATTTGCAAAATTTGTTTCAAAATTCAAAAGTCGGGATCTCTCCATTAGTGAAATTTTTCTACGAAAATTCACTAAAAGGGCAATATAAGCTTTTGTGTCTATAGCAACAGTTGATTTCCACGTACGTCCTTTTTTATCTGGATTTTTATTATTCCAAATTGTGAATATCTACAACAATGAAAAAAAACACATAACAATATAAAACAATAAAAAGTAAAACAATATTAGTTACCTGTTCTGCTTTGCTGTTAGTACATAAAACAATAATATACAGTCTTTCATCAGTTAAAAACAGTTAAAATCCATCCATTTCTGAGGAGATGTAGCCGCTATACTGATCTAGTCACGCTTTTTTTCTTATAATATTTTCATTTTTGCGGCGAGTTGTTGGAAATGGTAACTTATTCCATTTTACAATAGCCTTAGTCTGGTAATATAAAAGACTTGCTTCCAAACTTGCATCGGATATGTTCCTAGTTTCAGAAGTAGAAGCACTATTGCCTCTATTTTCTATCGTAACAATGTCGTCTTCATTTTCTACCATTTTTGGCTCACAATCGCTGTTGACTCTCCAAATCGACTTCAAGATCATTCAGGCCACAACTCAAAAACTGTTCCAAATCCTCATTGGTCAGTTGTTTGGTATTACGAACTTTTATATTTGCCGACATAGCACACCCATTTCATAAAAAAATGGTCGAGACGCGGCAAGTGCGTTATGGTAGTGAATTATCATAGAAATGATCTGGCACAAAATATTTTATTATAACTTTTTTTTTTCTTGTGACATAGAAATCTAAATTTTGGTGTATAGTTTACTTTTTATATCGTAAACTTACCTACCAAATTTGATTATCATAGCTTTTTATTTTTTGAGTTCAAATGTTTTTCGAATGAAAACTCAAAATTTCCCCGGAAAACCTCTTCCGATTTTCCTAACTAACGAACTTATTCAAGCCATTTACAAAAGGAAGGCACATGCCAAATTTTATCAAAATCGGCCCATTATTTTTTGTGTTATCGGTGTGATATATATATATATATATATATATATATATATATATATATATATATATATATATATATATATATATATATATATTTATCAAAATGGGGGTCCCAGTTCGCGCTCATTTGCAAAAATGTTTTCAAAATTCAAAAGTCGGGATCTCCCTATTAGTGATTTTTTTCTACGAAAATTCACAAAAAGGAAAACAGTTGAAAGAGAAATTCAAGCGTAACTGAAATTTGAACCAGTACCGCTTTGCTCATGAGCCAGTGATGGAACCCTCAACGCTACTGAAGTAAAATGACAGGCAGGTAACTCATAATGGTCTCCAGTTATTTATTTGTAATAATATGTAAGGTCTATTTTAGAGACATTTTTGCCATTATTTTAACAAATGAGAAGGGTAGCATAAATGAAAAACATTATGATACACATTTCTTGCAATATTTATCAATGATAAACCGCATTATACCAATTTTTACGTTTCGAATCTCCAGTCTGATATTTACAGAAGTAAAATGATCTGACACCAAATATTTTATCATAACTTTTTTTTATTGTAACGTAAAAATCTAAATCTTGGTTTATAGTTTCATTTTTATATCGTAAACCTACCTACTGAGTTTGGTTACCATAGCTTTTTTATTTTTTGAGATAAGAATTTTTTTTGAAATGAAACTCAAAATTTTTCCGGAAACCCTAGTCTGATTTTCCTGACTAACGAACTTAGTTAAGCCACTTATCAAAGAAAGGCACATACCAAATTTTACCAAAATCCGCCCATTATTTTTTGAGTTATCGGTGTGATACCTATATATATATATATATATATATATATATATATATATATATATATATTTTATTTATTTATATATATATATATATATATATATATATATATATATATATATATATATATATATATATATATATATATATATAAACATATAAAAATTGAAACTGTAATAGTAAATTTTTTCTACGGAAATTCACTAAAAAGAATATGAATAGCGAGCATTGACTGACAATAGAAACGACAAAACAGACAGGATGGTCGAAACCGTGTATGTTAGGCAGAAATGGTACGGTATCTGCAGAAGGGATCATTGACTGATAGCTATTTACAAAGACGAAATCTGCTCGTTATAATAATTAAACTATGGTAGCAGGAAATGTAATGGTAATGGGCCTCACATTATAAAGGTAATGAATGTAGCAGGAGACCACGTAAGGCACGTAAAAAGAAATGTTGCATGGAAATATAAAGTAATTTGTTAGGTCACACAAATAAAAGTTACATAGAGAGCGAGCATCCACTAAACAGTGTAAATTAAAGGTAGAGTCATAGCAAATGGACACACGATGCCCAGTAAGAGGATGCTTCTACTATTTTTATCCCCGATACAACAGACTAGTGAGCTTTGCAAATGAATCATAAAGAAGAAAGAGAAGAAAATAAACCGAAAGTGAAGCTACAGGATCGTCTTATGCGGTGGAATACAAGTAGGTTTTTGTAGGGTGATACGTATGTAATATCGTTTAGCAGTAAGAGTAAGCAAAGCGTCATGCTAAGAGTAAAGACTGTAACAGCGGCAGAAGCAGAAGTCAATGGAAAACACTTGTGTTCGGTAAGAGAAAATTTTAGGAATAAACTATTGACTTTTAATAATAACAGTAGACTAAAAACGATGCGAGTTGTAAGGAAAATAGAAATGATCTGGAACAAAATATTTTATTATAACTTTTTTCTTGTAACATAGAAATATAAATTTTGGTGTATAGCTTACTTTTTATATCGTAAACCTACCTACCAAAATTGGTTATCATCGATTTTTAATTTTTTGAGAAAATTTTTTTTTTCGAATGAAAACTCAAAATTTTCCCGGAAAACCCCGTCAGGTTCTCCTGACTAACGAATTTATCCAAGCCATTTACAAAGGGAAGGTACGTGCCAAATATAATCAAAATCGGCCCATTCTTTTTTGAGTTTTCGGTGTGATATATATATATATATATATATATATATATATATATATATATATATATATATATATATAAACATATAAAAATTCAAACTGACCCAGGATATGGGTTCTAGGGGTCCTAGTTCGCGCTCATTGGCAAAAATTTTTGGAAATTCAAAAGTCGGGATCTCCCCGTTAGTGAATTTTTTCTACGAAAATTCACTAACAAAGAAGACACCTTTTCTCTGCGGTGAGCCAGCAAACACTAACATGCAATAAGACGAATCACGAACCGAGACACCGATACGTAAATCGCGCATGTCAAATAGGTCTTTAAAATACTAAGTGGGGTACAAGCGTACTCCAAGTCGCAATCCTTTCTGTGAAAATTATGTGAACAATTTTGTAAAATCACAAAGAAATACATTAAGCGGGCGTTAGTGGAGGAAACTTGAATGGACAAAGCTGAATATTTCATTTTTACAAAAATATCCTGAAAATCGTGAACATGGGGGTACGTTTGTACCCCGCTCAGTACGACGAAGGTTAAGAACAGTGTTCACTACAATAACGCACTGCGTCCAGCCTTTTTATATCGAATGAAAACAGTTTCACAAAATATCACTTAGCTAATTACGTTGGGAAGTTTGGTAGAATATAAATGAACATTTTGTCCTCAGCAGTCCATTCAATACCATTATATTTCACTGAGAATCTCGACAGTGAATATTTGTTGCGAAATTGTGTAAGGTCCATGTCAGATTAAGGTATCGTGAGAATAATAGTCATCATAAATTTGAGCCACAGATTTCTTGCGTTTGTCTACAGCGAGTTGTAGTTAAGTTTGTCATTTGCGAAACGAAGCCATCTGCTGCTTCATTGCCTAATTACTCTTTATGATTAAACTTAGTACCTCTAAATTCTGAACTTTCCGCAACAAGATTACATAAATATCACTTAGGATCGTAATTATGCTCAACAAGATACTTTAATCATTTTATAAATTGCTATTTTGGGGTTTTGCTCTATATACTGGAAATTATACTGCTTTAGCTTTTCTGGGTAATATTTGTTTAATGATCGTTGCTTCAGATGGCTTTAAGAGGGGATTCTTTTGTTGAATCTTATAATACCGGAGAAATTGGCGTAAAAGGGCATAATACTGTTTAAAACGGGTATATTATATTTCTGAAATGGACAGTTTGAAAAGCGGAGAGACTAATAACCATAATAATAAACTAAGGTAAATAAAAAAATTGATTTACAATATTTTATTAAATGCGTAACTGCAGTTTCGCTGAAGTTCTTAGCTTTGTCAAATAGGGAAGGAAATTACGATTTTAAATTTCAATATCTACTCCGTGTTGAATGAACCTCTCCTCAGGTAAACGGTCTCGACTCAGAACTGCCTGCTTTTATGACATTGTCAGGTCAGTAAACTCTCCTTGCTTAATTAGTGAATTTTCTTTGAAAAATTCACTAATGAGGAGATCCCGACTTTTGAATTTTGAAAAAAATTCTTCAAATGAGCGCTAATTAGGCCCCCCAGAACACATATCCTGGGTCAGTTTCAATTTTTATATGTATATATATATATATATATATATATATATATATATATATATATATATATATATATATATATATATATATATATATATCGTTAAAGGTAAGTCACCTACCAAAATTTAGCTCTGTAGGTCAAAAGACAAAAAAGTTATAGGCATTTAAAGAAACATAAATTGGGGTTTACCTCAAAACGTCAAAGTTGCGATTTAAAACGTCAAAATTGGCAAAATTTAGGCAAATAACTTAGATTAAATACGGGCTATGGAAAGAAAATGTATCAAGAAAAATGTTTTGCAAACCCTGAAGTCTTAGTTTCAGCCGTCATTGTCCTTTACTTTACTAAAATATTTCCAGAAAATTCATTTCAAATAGACCCTTTCTCTGATGCTTGGCAGGAGTCTTAGCTATAGAGTTTATCGTTTAATGGTATATAATTTTTGTCGAATGTCCGTAAAAAATTAATAACGGGCAATATATCCGTTATTATACAAGATATGAAAAAAAAATGTATACATTAATTATAGGGTGTCTTGAGCTACATCTTAAAAAATATGTCTACAATCATAGGATGGCCCATAAGTCCTTGGCGATACAAATTTTCTTTTTTTTCAATCAAACACGCCTTATGTTATTGAATTTTTGCATTCTCCATCGAAATATAATGCATGTTTGTAAAAAAAGAAATTCTGGACGCAGCAAGTGCGTTATGGTAGCGAATTTTTATCAAATGCTTCATATTTGAATAGCTGAATTTGCTATTAACCTATAAGATTGACCAAGAAACCAGTTTTTTCCGGAACACTTTAAGCTTACTTTCGGAAATTTTTGTACATTTTCAAACAATAAAGTTATTATAATAAAACATGGCACATTGTTTTTACTATATAGGTTATACTGGTAACCAAATTTTATGCCTGCTTTCCTTAAAAAAAGCACACACATATTTGCTATTAAAAACATTATTATGAAAATTCACTACCATAACGCACTTGCTGCGTCCAGACTTTTTATTATTTCTTGCAAACATGTTGTATAATAGACTATTGTTAGTTTGGTCAATTTGAGCGTTTAATAATGGTCCTGTATTTTTTTGTTTGCTGATTTATACCGATTGGCAGAAAATTTAATTTCAAACCATTTGCACCTAATTTGAGGATGTCGAAATCACCGTTAAATGGATGATTCTCATTTAATAAATGTCTTGCATAAATTGAATCAAATTTATTATATTCAAAGCTTCTCTTATGTTCGCGAATGCATCTTTTAGAACTTCTAAATGTATATATATATATATATATATATATATATATATATATATATATATATATATATATATATATATATATATATATATATATATATATATATATATTGTCACAGGAACCACGCGAGAATTTTTAATACTCCAGACTTATCCGATTTTCCAACTGTAGACTGTAGATTGTTTTTAGTGAATTTTCTTAAAAAAAAAATTACTAATGAGGAGATCCCGACTTTTGAATTTTGAAACCAAGGCCCCCTAGAACACATATCCGGGGCAGTTTCAATTTTTATATGCGTATATATATATATATATATATATATATATATATATATATATATATATATATATATATATATATATATATATATATATATATATATATAGTGCTTTTATTTCAAAACTATCCACCCTTAATAATTTCTTTATCAAGGAAATCTGGTTCAAAAAAAACCAGGTCAACTGGGATTTCGAGGGGCACGTTCAAAAACAGTATTTTTGGAATTTTCCTTTTCACGCCCTATGCCCCCGTCACCCCAACTTTATAATTTTAAATGACACATCCTAGCTTGAGATACATCATTTTAAAGGTGTTTAAAATCCGAATCCAACGGCGTTTACCAAATTTAAATCTACCGCTAACTTTTTAATTTAGAAAAAGAAAACCTCATCAAATTCGGAATATTAAAAAAAATAATTAATAGTTTAAGACAAAAACCTTCTTTATTAAGTGCTCAAAGTGCCCTCCGTTGTTAGCTAAACAAGAAAATAGTCGATCGACGAAATCTCGTCTAACGATTTGAAATGTTTCTGTAGTAATTTGTCGGTAAGCTTGGGTGATCCTATCTTTTAGAACCTGAATATTCTCTGGTGGATGATTATAGTACACAACTGATTTCAAATAACCCCAAAGGAAGAAGTTCAGTGGTGTTTAGTCGGTTGATCTGGCGGGCCATTCCAGGGCGCCTCGTCTGCCAATCCATTTGTCGGGAAATCTTTGATTAAGCCACTCGCTAACACGTAAGGCATAGTGTGGTGGTGCACCGTCCTGTTGATAGTGCAAATTTTGTTCATCCAGCAGTCGGTTTCCTTCTTCATTAAGTTGGTTTTCTGAGGACTCTGTTATGAGTGGGTCAATATCATTTTCCAAAAAATTTAAATACAAATCACCATTTAAATTTTCTTCAATAAACAAAGGGACTATTATTTCATTTCCAAGAATTCCCGCCCTGACATTAATTTTTGTGGAAACTGTGTATGACACTCTACAAACACTTGTTGATTTTGATTATCCCAATATCTACAGTTGCATTTATTAAGAAAACCATTCAGAAAGAACGTTGACTCATCACTAAGGCAAATATTCTTTACCAATTTCCTATCGTCTTGAATTCTGGCAGTCATTAATTCACAGAATTGAATCCTTATATCATAATCATCCTCGCCGAGTTCATGGAAAATGTTAAATTTATAAGGAAACAACTTGTAAAGTTTTAAAACTTTATGTATGGAACTGACGGAAATATTCGTTAATGCAGCGATTTTTGGATTTGAAATCCTAAGTTCAGCGGCAAAGCATCCTAAAACCTCAATTTGTGCAGCTTCGTTAAGAACTCGTGGTTGCTTATTTGCTTTGTTACATACTGAGCCAATTTTTTCAAATTTTCGTGCAGGACTTAGCACATATTGGTGTCCCCCATTTTTTTCAGGATGACTTTCGTTGAAAACTCGGGCGGTATTACGAGCACACCTATTCTGAGCACCATACAAGTAAATTATTTCAAAACTTTCTTGTGTAGTGTAAACCATGATTGTTAGTTTTATTTAAATTTAATATTTTAAATTGAAATGATTTAAATCAGTTTGAAGTTTTCAAAATTTAAAAATTTAATCACAACAGACTCGGTTTTAACTAGTTGCAGTCGTCAAGACATCGAACACTAAATACGAATAAGTAACAAAGTTAATAAGAAAGTTAAACTGGCTCATTTTATCTGAAATTTATCGTTAAATTAGACATGGGCGTTATCGTTACCATATCACCTCGTACCAGGAAAATTGATAGCCGCAAATGGCACCGGGGAGCTACATTTGCAACAGCATTACGCTCAGAAAAATTACTGATAAAAACAATTCAAATGTTAGAAAAAAATTCGACAGTCGACTATTTTATTGTTTAGCTAACAACGGATGGCACTTTGAGCACTTAATAAAGTAGGTTTTTGTCTTAAATTATGAAATATATATATATTTTTTAAACATTCCGAATTAGATGACGTTTTTATCTTCTAAATTCAAAAGTTGGCGGTGGATTTAAATTTCGTGAACGCCGTTAGATTAGGATTTTAAACACCTTCAAAATGATGTATCTCAAGCTAGACGGTGTCATTTAAAATTATAAAGTTGGGGTGACTGGGGCTTAGGGGGTGAAAAGTAAAATTCCGAAAATACTGTTTTTGAACGTACTCCTCGAAATCCCAATTGACCTGTTTTTTTAAACCAGATTTCCTTGATAAAGAAATTATTAAGGTGGCTAGTTTTGAAATGAAAGCACTGTGTGTATATATATATATATATATATATATATATATATATATATATATATATATATATATATATATATATATATATATATATATATATATATATATATATATATATCCTTTTGTGTGTTTGAATCAACGACAATTCCCCGTTTCATGCGCTGCTTCCTCAGGTTTTTTATTTATTTTATATTAACCTATTAAAAACAATGTGTAAAAAATTGAAAAAGCAATTTTTTGAATTTGCCTTTAAATCATTGGGAGGTATGTTTTGACAAATTATTTAGATGTATATCCTACCTGTGTGTGTCGCACCAAAATACACAGTTGGGTGATGTGGCACACACAGGTAGGATATAAATCCAAATAATTTGTCAAAACATACCCCCCAATGATTCAAAGGAAAATAATAAAAATGGCGTTTTCAATTTTTTACAGCCCTCAATCGTAAATGTAGCATGCACTAATTTTTACACATTGTTATTAATAGATTAATATAAAATAAATGAAAAACCTGAGGAAGCCCCGCCTGGAGCGGCGAAACGTCGTTGACTCAACTACACAAATGTTGTTTTAATTTAAGTTTATTAATGAAGAGGTTTCCACGAAACTAAACCCATAAAATATAGCACAACTCTTCACAAAAACAACCGACCACAAGTATATATTATATATATATATATATATATATATATATATATATATATATATATATATATATATATATATATATATATATATATATATATATATATATATATATAGATATATATCTGTGTGTGTGTGTGTGTGTATCACAGCGCTAACTCAAATAATAAGGAACCGATTTTGGTAACATTTTGCAAGTACCTTCATCTCGCGTGGACAAACTTGACCCTGTTTTTCCCGGAAAATTTCGCGTTTTCTGTCGGATATTTTTTATAGGTCCGGGAATAACAAAGTAAGGGCAACCAAATTTTGTACGCGGATTTATTTCATTAAAACCAAATTACGTATTAAAATTTATTTCTATAAGTTAAAAAAAGTTTTGGCCTTGGCAAAATGCTATAGGAAAAAAAAATAGGGGTTTTCCTCAAAAAGTCAAAGTTGCGATTTGAGACCTCAAAACTGGCAATATTTAGGCAGAGAACCATATACTAATACGGGTTATGTAGAGAAAATGTCATGAGAAGAATGTTTTACATACCCTGAGGTCTCAGCTTCAACCGTCAGTGTCCTGCATTTTGGAAAAATGTTTCCAAAAAATTCATTTTAAATAGATCCCCATGAGACGGTTCTAAACCTCACTTGGCTTTTTTAAATTTGAGCGCTCAAAAACATTGTTAAAAAATAGGCATTATATATATATATATATATATATATATATATATATATATATATATATATATATATATATATATATCTACATACATCAATTTCAGGTTTTGTTTAATTTAATAGGGTTACCTTTTCTTTTAGATAAAGAGCCTAAAATTTTGTGTCGAAATATTTCCAGTTGCCTGTTATCAGCCTTATTTTTATCAGCATATTTCTTACATCCTTACTTGCAAATGTCTTATCTTGGAAAAAAATAAAGTTTTAAAAATCAATTTTATTGAAAATTGAGAAGATGAATGTACGGTCTTGAATGGATAGATTGCTTTACCTACAGCGTTTGTGCTGGATTTTTTCATGTCCTTCAATAGATATTTGTATCGCAAGGTTCAATATACCACGTACGTGGGATTAAACCATCTATTTTCTTACTTCATATATTTAAAACCCCCTACACATAGGGTAAGTGTAGTTTCCATAATTTTGAATAAACTATGTTTATTCGTACGTATCCAAATATTAGTTTTTAAATCTTCTTTTGGGGTTTTTCTGGCTAGGCAATTAATTTTTCTGGCTTGTCATTTAATTTTTCTGGCCTGGTATTAGATTTTTTCAGACTAGTATTTTATTTTTCTGGACTAGCATTTAAGTTGTAGACAGAAGGTTAATTGGTTAAATAAATTGAATTAATCTGTAATATCAACTGAATTTCCAACAGATTGGTAATTTAGTGGGATGCTTTAATGTTCCGGTCTCGCCTGTAAATAGACCATAACAGGCGTCAAGATAACATTAATACTCTTAAAGCCAACCATCCTGTAAGTTAAACACCTTAAGTTAAGATATTAGTCTTATATTGTATGCTATTCTTTCTTTTTCTTTTACATAATAGTCAATAATAACATCTTACGTTTTGTAAACTGTTACGCAGCGCTGTAAAGAGGAGATTTTCGCTCATAATACCATACAAACATTGTTTTAGATCTAATACATTGCTTAAGGTCCCCCTGTATTAAATATTTGAAAAGAAACCTCAATTTTTCATTCAATTTAGTTAAGCTCCTTATATGTGTCTCTCCAGTAAATAGTTTAATTGATATTCACATCTGACACTTGGCGTGAAGATTGGTCACTAGTGCTGGTAAGCGATTTGTACCGCTAGGGTAATACCAACCCCGAGCACGTAAAGCCTTAGCATTCTTTTAAAAAATAATTCTTGTAACCTTTTTTTTTTTGTTCCTCTCCTTTAAACCAATTGTGACGGGCAAGGTTTTCGTAGCTAGATTTCAAACCCGCCACACTTCCTGTGATGCTTTGGCAATAGTTTTATCTATAGAATTTCTCGTTTAATGGTATATAATTTTTAACCAATTTTCGTCAATGCGTTATTGTACTAGATCGAAAAAAATTGAATGCGTTAATTATAGGGTGTCTTGAGCTTCATCTTAAAAAAATATTTCTACAATCGCAGGTTGTCCCGTAAGTCGTTGGTGAGAGCAATTTTCTTTTTTTTAAAATTATATTATATTATTGAATTTTTGCATTTTGCATCGAAATATAATGCATTTTTTTATAAAATTCTGGATGCAGCAAGTGCGATATGGTAGCGAATTTCCATTAAATGCTTCAAATTTGAATAGCTCAATTTATTAAACTATAAGTTTATTTTCGAAGAATATTTATATTTTCAAACAATAAAGTTGTTTTGATCAAATATGGTACATTATGTTTTGGCTATACAGGTTGCAAAGTTGATGCCTGCTTTCCTTAAACAAAACATATTTACTATTAGAAACATTTTTATGAAAATTCACTATCATAACGCACTTGCTGAGTCCAGACTTCTTTGTTATAACTTATATCGCAATGTGTGTATAAAATCTTCATTGTTTTAGCCTTTTCAGCGCTTTTATTAAAAATACAAAATCTTTCCTCTAGATAATATGAGTTCCAGTCAATATTAACAGGAACATCAAACAACTGTACACTGATGTACTGCTCCTCCATCTGAAGCCCTGGCCAATATTCCTGCCACACAATCAGCTCTAAAGTTAGCTTAGCAAATCACGGAATCTGGGGTGTATTAGTTGTTCGTGTTAGCAGGAGAATGCAGAATTTATAAGATAACCCAACTGCAGACAGTGTCGTAAACTAGACGCTATATATTCCGCTACCGTAGAAGGGCACTAAATCTAAGACCTCCACAAGATATATCCGTGATAAAACGGTGAAAGGGCGCATTCTGCAATGTGAGAGAAATAAGTATGTGTCTATATAGGCTACTTTATATTTGTAGGTAGCCTATAAATACGAGTGCATAAAAATTATACTAAGCATGGACTGCAGAAAAAGACTGGATTTTCGATGCTGTGTAACAGATACTACTAAGACTAGATGCATTCTCGCAACAATTAGAACCGTAGACCGGTTTCGCTCTCATTAGAGCTCTTCAGTACGGCATACTAATTGCAGCAAAAATGCACCAAAAATAACACGGCTATCGTATAGCCAGTCTCAAAACACTAAGTGAGTAGCGAACGTGTCGCCACCTAGTTCGGAACCAAGTACTATGTTGTCACGCCCGCTCCAAATAATACAGAGTATTAAAAATAGAGACGGTATACAACTAACTAACAATTTAAAAAATTGTTAGCCCTGGCCCATTTCTACCCCAATATAGGGACAAAGTATGTAAGACTAGATGCATTCTCGCAACAATTAGAACCGTAGACCGGTTTCGCTCTCATTAGAGCTCTTCAGTACGGCATACTAATTGCAGCAACAATGCACCAAAAATAACACGACTATCGTATAGCCAGTCTCAAAACACTAAGTGAGTAGCGAACGTGTCGCCACCTAGTTCGGAACCAAGTACTATGTTGTCACGCCCGCTCCAAATAATACAGAGTATTAAAAATAGAGACGGTATACAACTAACTAACAAACACTAAATCTAAGACCTCCACAAGATATATCCGTGATAAAACGGTGAAAGGGCGCATTCTGCAATGTGAGAGAAATAAGTATGTGTCTATATAGGCTACTTTATATAGCGGGCGTGACAACATAGTACTTGGTTCCGAACTAGGTGGCGACACGTTCGCTACTCACTTAGTGTTTTGAGACTGGCTATACGATAGCCGTGTTATTTTTGGTGCATTTTTGCTGCAATTAGTATGCCGTACTGAAGAGCTCTAATGAGAGCGAAACCGGTCTACGGTTCTAATTGTTGCGAGAATGCATCTAGTCTTACATACTTTGTCCCTATATTGGGGTAGAAATGGGCCAGGGCTAACAATTTTTTAAATTGTTACTTAGTTGTATACCGTCTCTATTTTTAATACTCTGTATTATTTGGAGCGGGCGTGACAACATAGTACTTGGTTCCGAACTAAGTGGCGACACGTTCGCTACTCACTTAGTGTTTTGAGATACTACTACTTCTACTACCAGTCGCGTCATTCCATAAATGTGTAGGCACACAACAAAACCTATGCTATTTATTATGTTTCTCCATGCACTGTTCTGAGAAGCTATTAGTGAATTTTCTTAAAAAATATTCACTAATAAGGAGATCCCGACTTTTGAATTTTGAAAAAATGTTTTCAAATGAGCTCGTACTAGGCCACGTAGTACCCATATCCAGGGTTAGTTTCAATTTATATATGTTATATATATATATATATATATATATATATATATATATATATATATATATATATATATATATATATATATATATATATAGTTTGGTAGAGATATATGTAAATACTGCAAGTTTCTTAAAAACAATTGTGTTATAAACACTTTATTAAAGTCACAAAAGTTTTCTAGAAAAAAACTAACGATTTACAAAGGGAATGTACTTGCCAAATCATAAATATGGCAGGTATTTTTTCTTTTAATTGCTTGGATGGTTTTGTTTTAGCCAATCCAATCGAACTAGTTTTTGCAAACAAAACAACAAAAAATGTTATTTAAAACCAACTTGTAGTTATCCGCGAAGCTCATTGTGTTATTTTTCTTTAATTTAGTACCCAGGCTGCGTTTAAATGGGTGTTACTTATGGTTCAAGATTAAAGATTCTAGCTTAATAGGAAATTAAGTAATCGGATTTCAAATATTTTTACAAAAACTCTCTACCATAAAGTGTTTGCTACACCACGACCTTTGTTAACACTTTTTTACTGTTGATGTATGCACACTTTTTGAAAATGGTGAAATATTGTAGCTCTCTATGTAGGACTGACAAACATTTTTGGAAAAATAGTTAAAACAAGTGAAATTGGGTAACAATTTAAACATAAATTGAAAATCTTGGTTCGCTGCTTTGTCGCAGAGATTCCCATTTCCCTTCAACATGCATACAACCACCCTCAATGCATAAACAAGAGTAATGTAAGCAAGAAAATTTTCTTGGGAACAACTCGCAAGAAAGTTACGGGACCTGCAGTAAATATAGGGGTTCTGGGTGGGATAAACATAATTTTAAGAAGGTATAGCTGCAAAATGGGATAAAGGCAGCTTTTATAGATCCAAATAAGCTGTTTTCTTCGCACTTTTCACTCAAGTTTACTTTTTATCTTCGTCCCCGTCCAACACCCCTATACACTCCTGGTCCCGTAACTTTCTTGTGGAATGTTTGCAAGAAAGATTTCTTGTTCTTTGTGCATCCAGAAGGAGATCTAACCATGTTTCTAAATTTTGTTTCTAAGAAGCCCCCGTGCGCTAATCTGCAAATTTACCTAAAATTAAATTTTTATTTATAAAACGAATGTACCTGCCAAATTATAAACTTGGCAGGTATTTTTACCTAGTAGTCTCTTGGCTGATCCGTTTTAATCCACTAAATCGAAACAGTTTCTGCAAACAAAATAACAAAAATGGTTTTCTAAAACAAATGTATCGTTGCCTGTGAAGCGCATTGTCTTATTTTTTAAATTTAGTTTTACTTTTTTTTTCAAATCTAGTACCCACGCTGCTTTTATATAGGTTCTAGTATGTATCAAAACTGAAGATTCTTGTTTAATTGGACACTGAGTTATCACCATTTTGGAATATTTTTACGAAAAAGTCGACTTGCTGCTAACATTTTCGACAAAACATACCTTCAAAAACTTGCTAGGTAACCCAAAAGACAAGGATAGCACGGACAAAATGTCGGGAATTTATGATATAATTTGTAAAGATTTGAATCTTAAGTACGTCGGGCAAACAAAAAGATCGATTGGAGTTAGATTCAAAGAACACTTAGCCCAATTACGTTACGGTACTATAGATAGATCTACTGTCGCCCGACATATTTGGGATAATAATCATCACGTTAATGAAGATAATCTGAAATTAATAAAAAAATGTTAGACAATCAGGACAGCTAAACTCTTTCGAAAGTATATATATTGCGAAATATAGTTACAACAAAAATTGTACGAACGTGGCAGCACCACCGATTACGAGCCACCTGATCGATTGCTTCGCTAAATAAAAATTCCCTCGTTTTTAACACGTCCTAGAGATAACATAATAATACAGATAGTTCCGACAAACGAAACTACGTTAATTTAGGTGTCGTTTAACCTTTCCAAAATTACTACAGATGGACACATTTTGGAAAAGTTTGTAGGGACAGCGCAGACCTCGTCCCGCGATAAAAATACAATACACTGCAGAATTTGCCTGCGTTTATTTTACCATCTCAGTTCGGTCTCTTTACCTAAAATCCGGTATATAAGGTGATGTTAGTTTTTAAAATAGTTAGAATTTTTCATCCTCTGATGACGCTAACTTGGTTAGTGAATCGATCGTCAGGTCTTTTTTAAAATGTGTTGTGGTGATTTGGGTTCTCCGAGTGTACTTGTTATTTGATTTATTTTTATTAGCGAATATTCTTGTACAAACGATCTTTTAATAGAAATTGTTTTTATAAATAAATTTAACAAATTTTGTTTGAAGAAACATTTGTTGCGAATTTTGGTGTGAAAAATTATTTTACGAAGTTTGGATAGATTTTTTTTTAACGAAATTCGTTGAAAATAATGTTTTATTGAATTTTCGTGCAAACAAATTATTTTATTTCCAATTTTAATTACAGAATAGGCATATAATTCGAATATCATATATTCTTTTAGCAACTATTTGTGTAGAAAATATTTAGTCAGTTTTCGCCGAAATTTGTTTGTGTTGCTGTAGAAATAATTTTTTGTATGATTTTTGTTAAATGTGGTAATTAGTAATAAATGTTTAATAGGTTATTGTAAAAAAATATTTTCGGATTTTCGTGAAAAAAAAAAAAGGTAAATTTTCATGCAACGTATTTTTAGTAGTTTCTTCTAGAAGCTTTTTGTGCTTTTTGGGTGGGTAAGTAGCTTGAAGAATTTCGTTGGCCAGGAAAATGGGACTGGTTTTGGAGCATTTTAACTTTATTTTCCGAACATTTTTGTACTTTTTCAAACAATAAAATTATTTAATGAAATAGGGTACAATGTTTCTACTATATAGGGTACACTGGCAACGAAATTTGATGCGTTTTCTTGGAAAAAAATACATATTTGCTATTAAAAATACCATGCCAAAGCGCACTTGCTGCGTGCAGACTTTTTCATTTTACACAGGTGTCTTTAGAATACTATTTAATTAAAAATACCAAGACATTTGTCAGAGTTGTGTTACGGAAGCGAAATTAGATTTTATTAAAACGAAACAGGAATTTCGTTACATTTATAAGACTCTTTAAATAATTTGTTTATTCCTCGACGCTTCGTGGTTATAGTTGTAAATTTTTAAATAAGTACAGCTGCTAGATCAAGCTTATACTGAAAAAGCGTTTTTTGGACACAAAATTTATAACATTTTATATTACACCCCTGCATAAAATCACAGACTGCGGAGTTCTTGTGCTTTCGATGGCTTCCAATACGACCGAACGAACTGCGCCATTATGAGATAGATAACTGTTTGATTTTCGCAGCTAGTCATCCAAAACTCGTATAAGATCTCACGGTCTGTTTTCTTTCCAGAAATCCCCAAGTTGTTTGTTTTCACTTCAGTCTCAACAGCAAAGAGATGGTAGTTATTTTTGTGCGTATAGGGCTGTAGGAATCACAGAGTCTTCAAACCCACTGAACCAAGAATTCGATAAAAAAAACCGTACCTACGTTTTTAGTGTTTATTTTTGTTTGGAGAGTATGTTGAACATTTTACTAGTTAAACAAAGTTGTAATTCAATATAAAAGTGCTTACAGAACAGCAATTTTCTTGACCTATCTACTGATTTGGGTCGTACACATCCATTTCAGTTATAGAGTTGAAGAAATTGCGCGTTATAACAATAAAATAACAAGAGAGATCAAGTTACTTTAAATATCGCTGGATAGAAACAACATTAAAAGCTAATTTCACGAACATACAATATCAAGCATAGATATCGATGGTATCAATTCTAAACGTCAACAGGTCTGGGTTTGACATGATTGGAAAGAACGAGGCTTTTTAAAGGCTTTTTTCTGCCAGATAATATTTTATTTTTAAACTCTACGCGTTTCGATTCATCTGAACCATCTTCAGGGGTTAAATACCTAGAATATAGAAAGAGACAACGATCTATTTCTGTCGAAGGCGGACCAGGGACATTGCGTTGTCTTAAATAAAGGTGACTATGTCATCGAGTTTCTTACATTCTTAAATGACAACGGAATCGTAGCCGTTAACTATAATCCTCTGTCTTCTTTCGTCTCAAAGTTTAAGAAAGTTTTTGACCGATTTGCACCTGCCCTGTCAGATAATCATAAACTCTCATATCCGATGACCCACATTGTTCCCGATCTTTTAGGCTTGCCGAAGATACACAAGGGAGGGTGGTACTATTCTTCTAGTCGCTTGGCTCATGGATTGTCTCACGTACAAGTTGTTTGGTTTCCTTTCATTTTTCATAATGTCTAACGAGAGTCTTGGGTCCCCGTACTCAATTAAAAATTCAGTTGCATTGGTTGAGAGACTTTGGGATGTCCCGGAGGATAGTGGTACAACTTTGGTTTCCTTCGATGTTTCCAATCTTTTTACTAGTGTTCCGGTCAACCAGACACTTCTGCTTTTAAGAAAGCACCTTAAATGTCCTTCACTCAGGAGGAAAGTTCGAGAGGCAGTCCGTGCCTTGGCCAAGGTTTGCCTAACACAAAATTTCTTCTCTTTCAATTATGTTATCCAGTCTAGTCCAAAAAGATTGTCTCCCAATGAGAAATCCACGATATCCCCTATGTGCAGAACTTTACGTGGCCTTTTTTGAAAAAGAATTGGTTTTCAAGGAGTATAATTCATTTAAAAACTTTATTTCGTCCTGGACATGGTATGTGTACGACGATGTGATAGTCTCTGCTGGTACTCGACTGTTAAATGCGTGAATATTGGAACCTGTGATGAGCACTGGTAGTACAATTTGGAGAACACAATTCATTACAATACAGTTTTTAGACCTGACGATCGTTTCGCTAACAAAGTAAGCGTCATCAGAAGGATGAATAGCTTATTCATAATTCATAACGCTGATGACGCTAAATTTGTTTGTCAAACGATCGTCAGGTCTAAAAACTGTCTTGTGATGAATTGAGTTCTCCAAATTGTACTCAAATGTTGCCGATTTGTTAAGGCGTAATGTAAGACACGCGTCGCAAAATAGTGCTTAAAGTCAACAGTGCGTGCATCAGCCTCCACCGCTAAAATAAATCGGTAGTCAATTTTTTGTTTTTAATTTTCTCTCGTAATCGCACTCAAAAGTTGCGCATTCTCTACCTCATGTGATAAAATTGGTTAAAAAGTTATTTGATAATACTTTTAGCTAGCCCTCTACTTTCATTTGAATTATAAAAATTCCACTCGTTCATTCAAGCTGTACCTATTTTCTTATTGAAACTTTCGGAAAAGGCTTTTACTTATTTGAAGCAAAAAACGCGCTTTACTTAGTTTGTAGAATACCATTTAAACTAATACTCTTCTCCACAATCAAAAATTGAAAGACAATTAATGGAAAATAACCCCCGAATTCAGAAGTTTCAATGCTTGTTGGGTATCTGCTTCAATTTCTAGAGTAAGCCATATCCGAGTTTTAAATATGTTAAAAACTTATGACGACGCAAATTTGAAACTAACTAGATCCACCAATAGCAAAAAAAACAGTAAATATGACGAAAAAGTTGCACATTTTACTTAACCCGTATCCAATTTACGGGATGTTGTAGCTTACAAGCGCGATACCTTGACTTTTGCATCCGCTGAAATTGAAAAAAGTACCAGAATTAGAGCAGGGGTTTCTCGGCGACCAGTGATATAATAGAAATAGGACAATTGATGCTACTGATAGAAAGGTAACAGAAAATCTGAAAATAGGGATGAAAATAAAAGGTAATACCTGGACGCTTTGCAAGCTGAACTTTCAAATAAGTTACATTCTAAGCCCACCACAAAAATATCAAAGAGAATAACTACCAAACTAGATATTTCTGAAGGCAGTAGAACATCTCTAGAACCGTCAACATCCGCTAACAAGAGGAACAAATTAGCTCTACCATCTTTGGCAAAACTGTTGCTATCAATATGGGGTGAAATCGATCAGGAGCTTCTGCTGTGCTGCAAGATACTGGGCTTGCTACTCCTAAGAACAGCAGCCATAATTGATAACAATAAAGTTATAAGAGCCTTGTCAAAATCAAGAAAACATCACCAGGAATACTGTCTTTAGCTGAAATGAAAAGTATATACTTTGATGGCAGAAAAGATACAACATGCAACGCTTTTATTCCACGGCACGAATGAAACGACATATTTCTATCATTTTGGAAGCAGCACGTTTGTTTGCTTAGGCCATGTTTCGCGTATTACTGGGGCAGATAAAGCCACATCTGAAGCTATTATAAATTTTATGTCAAGCAACGGTATGGAATCTGAGGATATTGTTTGCGTTGGTTGTGATGAAAGATCTGTCAACACGAGTTGCAAAAGGGATGTAGTTCGATTCCTTTAACTAGGTAAAGAGTTTTATTGGTTATCTTGACTAATACACTTAAATGAATTGCCACTAAGGCGTTTGTTTAGTAGTTTAGATAGTTGCAATTCTGAACCGCGAGAGTACTCCGGCCGCATCGCGAAAGCTTAGGCCACCTGTCAAAAATTTGGTGCCAGTTCTCGTACCTGAGTCAATGCAAGATTCTGAACAAAACATTATTTAAGAATTGAACACGGACCAAAAATACTTAATTGAGATCTACCAAGTAGTGGCTTCTGGAATTTTTCCCGTAGAACTCGCTAATTGACATCCAGGAATATTAACCCATTTTCGATGGCTTACTACGGCTAATTGAATTTCCAAAACTATACCTTGCGACCCAGTATCTAGAGAAACACTTTTGGTGGAATATATTATGAAAGTTTACGCCCTTGTATGGTTCGATATGAAAAGAAATCCTTCTTGCAAGATGGGCTTCTCACTTTTTCAAATCATTCAAGCCAGGAAATTCAGTAAGTCTACACCCATCGAAGTGTTTGAGCCACCAAAAAAAATTTTTTCTGCCACGGATTATATCGATATCATATTATGTGCTGATTCACAAGTTACTCCTTTTCTTTCATAACTAATGAGGGCTTAGAGACAATGCGGGCAAAGAGAAAAAAAGGAATAGAGGACTATTTGGTCGACATTTTGCCTTGAAAAAAGTACAGAAGCTGCCCCCTTAGTAGCCGACGAAGCCTCAACGTATTGAGTAATACGAAATAAATTGAATTCGAGGTCAGAAATATCTTCTTTCGAGACAAAACGACAGTATGCAGTATTCGTTTTTTATAAAGTTAGAAACTGGAAGTTTAAGACATGGTATTTTACTTCCACATCGTCATAAAGTGTGGAAGTATCGCATCGGGGACAAAAATAAAAAAAAAATATTTCGCTTAAACGCAGTAAGAAGTATCAAAACATATAGAAAACATGATTTGGGAATGAATTTTTTTTTGTCTTTCAGTCTGTCGGTCTTAAGGTCGGTCGATCTGTCGGTCTGTCGGTTTGTCGGCCGGTCGGTCTGTTGGTCTGTCAGTCTGTCGGTTTGTGGGTGTGTCGGCCTGTTGGTCTGTATATTTGTCTGTTTGTAGCTACGATAACTTTCGAATGAAGTGAGTTATCGTCTTCGAATTTGGTATACAGTTAGCACCCGGCAAACTAACACTTTTAATTTCATCAACCATCTGGTATTCTGTGCTGAAACTCAATTAGTTGTCCCCTGTGGGTCCAGGGACTAACTAAAAGAATAGGCCCATGGTAACTCCTGCCTGTCGTACGAGGCGACTAATTGGAGTTAAGCAGGTGGTAGTGGAATTTTCCTTTACGTGATAGTAAAGGATTTTTTAACGCCCGAGGAGGTGCCACCCCATATATGAAGGGGCCGGTGAAGTCCCAACAGACGTTTCCGATTATGGTGTATGAGTCGGTTTCCCTTATAAGCAAAAAAGATGATGGCTCCTCCTTGTGCAAAAGATTCGGGAGGTAAAATACCGCTCTATTCGGATTTCTGGAAGTGGGGTGTACAGGGGGCGCCAGCAAGAAGATATAACATATCCTGCTCAAATATATGTGGCCTAAATTTTAACCTGAACTCCGTCCACCATTTCCTCTAGGCCAATAGGTCCTAACTCCTCTTCCTCACCGAAACACAAATCAGTGCAAAAACAGTCACTAATCAGCTTAATTTCCCGGTGTATGAGCTCCTTACTTCCTTTATTTTGCATAGAGGCGTGTGCGCATACGTCCATAGCAATCTACTCTGTACCAGACTCCCCAATTTATAAGCTGGAAGAAAAGACATACTATGGATAAAACTCCCTCTCAGGGCTGCAACTAAATTCATCTGTTGCATTTACCGGTCACCTTTTGACAACAACTTTGTCCAGCTCTTTGACTAACTTTCTGAAAAAACCGACCATCTGATTTTTGTATATTCTTCCTCCGACGTCACTATTTTTGGTGATTTTAATGTCCATAATAAGCAATAAGCATCTTCAAAAACCGATCCACAAGGGAGAGCAGCGGAGGCCTTTGCAGTCAGTAATTCTTTAGCCCATATGGTTCAGCAACCTACTTACTTTCCTTGCATCCTTCTTACTACAAAACCTGAATGGTATAAGATATCATTTAGCGCCCCTTGGTCGCTAAGAACACGGCATGATCACTGCTTCCTGCGCAATGCAACCCGAGGTCACAGAGTCATCACACTCACGTATCGTTTGGCACTACAACTCCGCGAACTGGGACGAAATGCAGGATTACGTTTCCTCATTTCCATGGGCGTCCGTCTGCTTCTCTCATTATGGCCCCTCTGATATCTCACAAAACGTCACCGAAACTCTCCAAGCTGGCATGGAATTATTTATTCCACGTTCACAGAAAACCTTTTCACCCACCCCAAAGCCCTAGTTCTCTAAATCCTGTGACGAGGCCAGACTTGAAAATGTCAAAGCTCACAAAACGCATCTACACAATCCCAGTCAAGAAAACTGTCAAGCAATTAACGGCGCAAGAAACCGCTATGTCCGCATTCCTTCTGAGGAAAAAAACTAACCACATCGAAAACAAAGTCCTCTTAAGCTCCAACGCCACCAAAACCTTCTGGACTCTTGCTACATATATTGGCAATAATTTTTGCAAGAGCACGTTCCCACCTCTTGTTTCAGGGGATGAAATTGTTTCTGCCCCCTTAGGAAAGGCTGAACTTTTTACCTCGTTGTTAGCCGACAGTTCTACTCTCAACCCACCTCAAAATGTTCAACCACCAACAGTTCCCAATGTCGCGCATAAAATGACGGATATCATTTTCAAAACTAAAAGGGTACGAAAGATGCTCTCTTCTCTTAATACCAGGAACGCTCAGTGAGTGGTAGACGTGCCGCCACCTAGTTGCGGAACCAAGTAGTATGTTGCCACGCCAGTTCCAAATAACACAAAGTGTTAAAAAATAGAGACTGTATACAAATAACTAACAATTTAGAAAATTGTCAGCCCTGGCCCATTTCTACCCCAATATAGGGACAAAGTATGTAAGACTAGATGCATTCTCGCAGCAATTAGAACCGTAGACCGGTTTCGCTCTCATTAGTGCTCTTTAGTACGGCATACTAATTGTAGCAAAAATGCACCAAAATTAATACGGCTACTGTATAGCCAGCCTTAAAATACTCAGTGAGTGGTGGACGTGCCGCCACCTAGTTGCAGAACCAAGTAGTATGTTGTCACGCCAGCTACAAATAACACAAAGTGTCTAGTCTTACATACTTTGTTCCCATATTGGGGTAGAAATGGGCCAGGGCTGACAATTTTCTAAATTGTTAGTTAGTTGTATACAGTCTCTATTTTTTTAACACTTGGTGTTATTTGGAGCTGGCGTGACAACATACTACTTGGTTCCGCAACTAGGTGGTGGCACGTCCACCACTCACTGATTATTTTAAGGCTGGCTTACTATAGCCATATTACTTTTGGTGCATTTTTGCTACAATTAGTATGCCGTACTAAATAGCTCTAATGAGAGCGAAACCGGTCTACGGTTCTAATTGTTGCAAGAATGCATCTAGTCTTACATACTTTGTCCCTATATTGGGGTAGAAATGCGCCAGGGCTGACAATTTTCTAAATTGTTAGTTAGTTGTATACAGTCTCTATTTTTAAACACTTTGTGTTATTTGAAGCTGGCGTGATAACATACTACTTGGTTCCGCAACTAGGTGGCGGCACGTCCACCACTCACTGAGTATTTTAAGGCTGGCTATACTATAGTCGTATTACTTTTGTGTGCATTTTTGCTACAATTAGTATGCCGTACTGAAGAGCTCTAATGAGAGTGAAACCGGTCTACGGTTCTAATTGTTGCGAGAATGCATCTAGTCTTACCAGGAACGCCTTTGGCCTTGACGAGATCCAGGCAATTGTTCTCAAAAAATGCACACCAGAACTTGCTCCTGTCGTGACTCGTCTGTTTCAGACATCTTACAATGGAGGTATATTCCCTAGTAATTGGAAAACTGCTCGAGTACAACCTGTCCCCAAGAAAGGATCCAAAGCGCTTCCTAGCAACTACAGGCCTATTTATCTTCTTTCAGTCGTCTCTAAAGTGATGGAAAAGTATACAAACACCGAGTTACTAAAATTTCTTGAAAAACACAGTATAATCCACGACATGCAGTATTGATTCCATCAGCTCAGATAAACTGCCGACTACCTTTCCTTTGTCAGCCATTCTTGGAACAAGTCTATGGAACTATACGGTGAATCCCAGATTGTCGCTCTAGACATATCCAAAGCGTTCGACCAGGTCTGGCACGCAGCGCCGCTTAATAAACTTCCGGCCTATGGCCTACCACCAAAACTCTGTACCTGGACAGCAAATTTTCTCTCCACCCGGAGAATTTCTCTTGTCGTGGATGGCCATTTCTCTAAATTGTATCCAATTAATGCAGGAATTCCGCAAGGTCCAGCTTTAGCCCCCACCTTGTTTCTTTCCCAAATCAATGACCTCCTTTCTAGCACATCCAACCCGGTTCACAGTTGCGTGGACGACAGCACCCTCCACACAAATATACAATATTCTAAGCCTGTTTGTTTGACCCAATTAGATGAGGATCGCAGACTCATGGAGGGTTCTGTCTCCGTGGATCTCCAAAAAATATTAGACTGGGGAAGTAGGAATCTTGTACAATTCAACCCCACCAAAACTAAGTCTTGCTTTCTTTCTCATAAAAGTAACACCAGCCCTAGACCCATCACAATGAATAACCAAGTTAATCAAAGTAATGAGTCCTTTTTACTTGTTGGCATTTCTGTGGATCGAAATCTCAATTGGCATCAACATGTCACATCAATTGCAGAAGCGGCTGCTAAGAAATTAGGTTTCCTCTTCTGGGCTCGCAAATACATTTCACCAGCTAATCTCTATACCTTATGTACTTTGTAATTGGATCTGGATTCTGCAGCTCTTATCTTTTGAACGTTATAAACGTTATAAGTGTGTTTTATAAGTATCTTTGTTTTGTATTATTTAAGGAAAAATTTTCCTTAATTGTTATGCTTATTGTGTGTGCTATTGTCGTTCTTATTGTTAATTTTTTGACGTACATGAACATCCCTGTGTCATTCAGGTGACATTGGCCTGTGTCATTGTTAATATATACATTATACATTATATATTATACATTATACTTTAAGAATCAGGCTAAACCTCGAATACTGCTCCCACATCTGGGGTGCCGCTGCCGCTTCTACACTCGCTATCCTAGACTCCATTTAGAAGAGAGCTATATGTCTCATCGGTGACCCTACCGTCACTCAGTGGCTGCCATTCCTTGACGTGCCGTTGGTGACCTCTCTCCCTCTCTCTTTCTCTTTTATACATATCTGCACGGGCACTGCTCAGAGGAGCTTTTTTCCATAGTTCCTCCACCTGCTGCCCCCAACAAATCTACTAGGGGAACAGAGCGAATGCACCCTTTTACTGTCCAGGTCACCAGACATAGAACATATTGTTATGCTTGCTCTTATGTTCCGAGGACTTCCAAGTTGTGGAATTCCTTGCCGGCACATGTTTTCCTTCTCCTCCGAACCTCCAAACATTCAAGTTCAGAATTAACAAGTTGCCTCTTTCCTCCTTGTCGAAACCCACGGTACGATAGTATTTAGGCTGTAAGGCCTCGTGGTGTGTTGTTGAAATATATAAAAAAGGGGTTTAATGTGTGGGGGTGAAATATTGTTGACCAAAATTTTCAATTTCTTTTTTGCTAAAACGGCGTAAGAAGTCTCAAAACATATATAAAACTTGATTCTGGAACGAAATGTTTTTTTTTTCTGCTGTGGGTCTGTCGATCGGTCGGCATCTCGGTATGTCGGCATGTTCGTATGTCTGTTAATAGGCGCAATAACTTTCCAACGAATTGAGATATCATCTTAAACTTTGGGGGATAAATAAGTGGTAATTGGGTGAAAATTGATATTTTTGCAAAGTTTATGGGTACAGGGATACAAATATTTTCCTTGTGGTCAAGTCATGGGCCCAAAATGCATTACATAAGAATGTTTTTCTTGAGAGAATACATTATCACAGCTATGTGGAAGTTATGATTCAATGTGCATAATTATTTTAATAGGTCATGTATATGAATGTTGAGGCACATAAAACCCTTTGTGTCTTCAAATTTTTTTAACACAGAACTTTCTGGAGCGGACTTTTCTATGCAAACTTGTTTTAACACGCTATATTGAAAAATATGCGCATTACAATATACATTTTCTGACAACTACAAACAGAAATAATAAGGCAGTAAAGGCTATTGCAAGATCAGAGGAAAAGCCTCAAAAGCCTATGATTCCCACATAGACTTTAAAAACTCGGGACGCAGCAAGTGCGTTATGGTAGTGAATTTTCATAAGATTAAGATGTTTGATTTATAAAAAGAAAGGTACTACCAAAGGGACAAATAAAATACAAGATCTCTAGATAAATCTTTATAGTGGGTTAATTTAATAAAATAAACAAAATAAGTGACAATCGGGAATTTAATTTGTCTAAACAGCACAAAATGAAATATATATATATATATATATATATATATATATATATATATATATATATATATATATATATATATATATATATATATATATATATGTATATAAAATAAATTTGGTAAATTAGCAGTTTACCTCATGGAGGGTTTTGAGAATTTTTTTCCGAAACATGCTTAGGATTCTCCTAGGTGCATAACCCACAACAAACATTTCTTATAAACAACCTCTAAAAAAGTTACAGGACCAGGAGTTGATAAGGGTGTAGGGCGAGGAAAAGGAACTGTAAATATGAGTGGAAAAGCGAAAAAAATAATAATTAAACCTAGTACCCTTTGGTTCTGAGGCACACGTTCTTACCCCTGGATCAACGAGGCTCTATAAAATTCTTATCTCTTAAACATTTTTACTTTCGAAAAATATGTTAATATTTATAAAATGAAATAGGGACTATTGGAAAACTTTATGCTAATCTTTATTCTAAATATGTAGTTTATGGATATTAACTTTTTTTTCTTCAGTTTACATTTTTTCCTGTACAAAAATTTTAAGTTTAATATTTGCAATACTGTTTTCTTAGTCAATGATGTAGAGTACACTCAAAATGGACATGCAAATGATATTACCCTTTATAGCAGCTAAACAGTTTATTTGTGACACTAAACAAGCAACCAAAGTATTTTAAAATGCTTGAAATTATTTACTTGTATCTTTTTTTAACAACATGGATTTTTATTTTTTATTATAGAAGAATATATAAACATATAAAATATTACACGAACAATTTTTAGTGAATTTTTATAGATTACATATGCATTATATGGATTGTGTTACTTTGCCTACTACGTCTAAAAAAATTTTTATGGCCTCAGCAGTCAATTATGCACAATATTCATCAGCAATTATACCACATGTTGTAATGAAATAAACAAAATATTGACATCCATAGAAAACAAATATAATGTATAAATTAAATATTTTTGAATTAAGAAAACAGATAGATCATTGCTACTAAATATTAAAAATGTTACCACATGATTTTCAGTTTTCTGTGGCATTATGTTTTTCAGAATAGGAAATATTTTTGATTTAAGAAAACAGATCATTGTTACTAACTATATAAAAGTGTTACCACATGATTTTCAGTTTTCTGTGGCAATATGGTTTTCAAATTAGGAAAATATATGTTAAGATATAATTTATATTAAAGTCTGAATTTTGTATTTTCAAACCCTTGTCAAATGCACTACGTTGTATATGTATTTTTTTCTCCCTTAGGGGTCGTCTGCGTCATAGCACCGCAGCCTTTGGTTTATTGTGCATGCCCATTGTCTTTTCTACTTTACACATTCCAAAAATCACTTCGCCTTGAACTAGTCTGCACAGTAATTGGCAAGCTGAATTTTTATATTGCCCTGTCTCCGGTCTAGACTCATCGTAGAGCAGTCTTTTGCGGTCCTGAGCTTTACACTCGCATAAGATGTGCTGGGCTGGTTCCTTCCCCTAGCGGGAGTGTCTGCACGCCAGGTCCCCCTGGAAGCGCCCCATTTTATGCAAGTGTTTCTTGACGGCCATGTGTACCGTCAAGAGTCTTGTGGTGTTTCTGAGCTGTCCTCTGCTAAGATTTAGCAGCTCCACAGCTCTCTTTAAATTGGATTTCTCAATTACTGACTTCCCGTGTGTGAGCCCTGGTCTGCCCAGTACACCTGATGTTCGTTTCTGATCCAGGACTTAATGGACCCCTTGGCAAAGCTGTTTGTCACGCCTAGAAACTGTTCTGGTACCATATGTGTATGTATGAGGAAATATTTTTCTGTGATCACTGTCGTATAATTTATCATATTAGCTATAACAGAAGCATTTGTAAGTTAGAAAATATTTTGAAACAGGTAGAAAAGTAAAACATTGGTACTAATTATGAAGAAACACTATAATCGGACTTCTAGTATTTTGTCATTTAATGCCTTTCAAAATTGAAACAGTTTTATTAAGCTTTGGGTTATATTCAGAGATATGATATATAGCGGTAAATCATTGCTAGCCATTGTATACTTTGCAAAGTAGATTTAATTTCTATGTAATCATGGTTATCTGTGTAATCAGATATGTTAGAAGAGAAGCATTTATAAATTACTGCAAATACAATTGGTTTTATAACATATGCTATAAAGGAATGCAAAAGTAAGTTCGGAAAAGGAAATTGGATTTCATCAGTAAATGTAAACATATTTTACAAGACAGAGGTAAACAAACTAGAGAAATGTTTCACTTCGAACTCCACAGAAACGATTTGTTTGAGATGGAATAGAAGATATCAATGAAGAAAATAGTTTGAACTAGGTAGAAAAACAAAATATTTGAGGTAATTATGGAACAAAAATATAACCTGATTTCTAGTGTTTTATCGATTAACACTTTTCAAAGTGTGAACATCTTATTAACTTTGAGTTACATTCAGAGACATTCCTCATAGCGCAAAATAATTTCCAGCCATTGCATACTTTGTAACCGCCCAAATTGTTTATATAATCCCTCTCGGCTATAACCTACCTATTAAACTTCAAACACAATCAACGTTATAATCTATTGGAAATATAGAGTAAAGTTACCGGTATTCTAGGTGGCCGGCAGCCTTTAGACAGTGGAGTAGGCCGTGGGTTCCTTAAACACGATGTTAAGATAAAGGGGGCGCCACTTGATTGTTTTACACCCAGTACCGGATATTAAAGTAAGATGTTATCACACAATACCTCTCCTTAATCACCTGCAATCCAACTATAATCAAGAACTCGCTGAACTGCACTGGTAGCTGTACCTAAAACCAACCTGGGAGATACGTCGGACGTCAAACCCATGACAAAAACTCTGCAGGACTGGATATTAAAATGTTGTAACTTACATTAACCTAAAAGAGGAAAGTACCCGTGGGTGCATGTAAGTGGCATAAATATGCAACCATTAGATCCTCCTAAATAATATATGACACATACACATAAACTTATGCTCGCTTGTCCGATATCCCAGGGCTAATATAGCAGCAAATACACACTAGTTAAAACAGTATCACTGATTCGGGGATGAGAGAGTAAATGCAGACTAAATATAACACAAAGTACAAAAAAGAAATATAATAACATTCTGGTGTATTAAAAACACAATCAGATACTATAATAGGTCACACAATGAGTCAACGATGAATATATACACCTTCAAATATTAGGGCAAGCAAATTGAGAGTCATCTAAGCTACCGTAACCAATCTGGTTAACAAAATATCCTACGCTGTAACTAATTGTATGGTTTCCATTTATAAAAAACTACTATCAATTATATGGATATCAATGACAAGACAAGCTGTATAATTAGTTAGCAAAAAGTATCACTACATTAAAATCAAGAAGCTACCACAAAACGTGTATATGTGTAGTTCACATACGCTTTAAAAATATCAGTATTAAGATCCTATATCTAGCTCAAATAATATTATCACTCTGTATAGTATGTGAAGCAAGCTGTACACCTTGGTAAAAATATCCTAATAATTACTGAGTCACCTACGCAAAATTCTGACCAATTATATTGTTGCGTTTTCTCCGGGTTCTGGATAAGTGAGACTTTAAATTTTAACAAAACAACTTTATTTACACTCTAAATATGGATACAATAAAATTTCTAGAATGTCTCTCTCACAAAACACTTCATTTACTGGCCTTACAATTACTACTCTCAACAAAAGTCACTAATCTGGTACTACAGTCACTACTCTCTTAACACTTTACACTGCTTCTTCAAGTCACTACCACATTATCTTACTGAACTGAACTAACTCGGGCTGGCTTGCTTTCGCTTTTATATACTCGCCGTACCTTCCCCTCCTTTCTAGAGCATTCCATTCCAGAACGTTCCAGGACCTTCTTTTACTAGAAGGTTCTGTGAATACAGATCGGTCCCGTGTGTATACAGGGGGATGTGTATACAGGATGATCCAAATGTGGTCACCACTCCTATGCTACACAAGAGATGTTTCTCGAACTATAAGATCTCTCTGCGTATACAGGGTGTAAGGGTTCTCTGCGTATACAGGGTGTATATACAGGGTGTTCGGAATGTGCAGACCTCAGTTATCCGTTCCGACGGGGCACAAGTTGGTAACTTCGTTATTTCTGGTCCTAGAGGGTTGAGACTTCGCCTGAGGGGGGTCACCCCAGGCACCCCCAGGGGGTGGGGAGGCGGTGTTGCCAGATTGTGCAAAAATTCCCAGATGTTGGGGAAATTCTGGAGATGTGGCAACACCGCACCTACGTCTATTGAAGTGCTTTGTAACACTGCCCCCCTCCTTAAGACTGTTCGTCCCGAACAGTATTTACCGGCCGCCAACTTGGGGGTTCGTTGCCCCGATAGGGACTCAACCTCTCTATGTGAACAACTTTGGGTTTAGTTCTTGGAGACAGCTGGATTCTGTAGACTAGGTCGTTGATTTTCTTAGTCACCAAGTATGGCCCTTCCCATGGTTTCTGAAGTTTGGGACTGAGGCCCTTTCTCCTTGTTGGTTGGTACAGCCACACTGCATCACCTTCCTTGAATGTATGGGGTGTTGCTCTGCGATCCAAGCGCATCTTCATCCGGTCACTGCTTAAGAGGAGCCTATCTCTGACACATCTGTGTATAGTGCGCAGTTTTCCTTCTAGGTCGGCGACATACTCAGGTAACGTAGCTAGGTCCGCTATGTCCTCGTTCGGTGGTGGTCTCGTCATGTCGATTGGTAACCGCATCTCTCTGCCGGTCAACATCATGGATGGAGTGTAGCCGGTAGATTCATGCTGAGAGCTTCTGTAAGCTAGGAGGAACAGAGGTATCAACTTGTCCCAGGTTCTCTGATTCTCGTCGACAAACATAGCAAGATACTGATTGATGGTCCTGTTATGCCGTTCTACCATGCCGTCTGATTGAGGGTGGAGTGGCGTTGTTCTCGTTTTCTTTATGCCTAGCAAGTCCATTAGGCTCTTCCAGACCTCTGATTCGAAATTCCGGCCCTGGTCGGTGTGAATCTCCAAGGGTACGCCATGCCGTGATATGACATTTTCCATCAGGGCTTCTGCCACGGTCGTTGCCTCTTGGTTGGGGATCGGCGCAACTTCAGGCCATTTCGAGAAGTAGTCCATCGCCACCATTATGTATCTGTTCCCAGACTCTGTGATGGGAAAAGGTCCTGCGATGTCTACGGCAACTCTCTCCCACGGTGTACCTGAGATGTACTGCATCATTTTTCCTCTGGATCGGGTCTTTGGTCCTTTCTTTGAAGCACATTGGTCACACCTTTTGCACCATTCTTCCACGCTTCTTCGGCAGTTTATCCAATAGAAGCGGTCTCTCACTCTGGCAAGAGTCCTGTTGACCCCAAAGTGGCCTCCACTTCTACTATTGTGTAGCTCTTGAAGAACACTGCTTATGCACTCACTTGGCACGACGGTCTGGTATATACAGTCTCTACCATCGGCAGTTTCCCATTTTCGAGTGATCATGTCATTCTTTAGACACAATGAGTCCCATTGTAGCCAGTATCCTTTAACCTCCGCCCCAAACCGGGACACATCGTGCCACTCAGGTCTTTTCCCCTTTTGTAGCCATTCTCTAATATTTTTCAAGTCTGGATCTGTCTTCTGTGCGTCTCTGATGTATTCAAGATTTACGTCTAGATCGGTGTTATTCTTCTGTCCTGCCACCAGTTGTTTGATCTGATGAGTTACTTTGTCGATCTCTTTGTTCTCTTGTCGCTCGCAAAATTTACATTCATGCACTGAACATGGTCTTCTCGACAGGCTGTCTGCATTGGCGTGACTTCTTCCTCTTCGATGTTCAATCCGGAAGTCGTAGCTCTGCAGTTTCTCTATCCATCGTGCTATCTGTCCTTCAGGATTTCTAAAGTTCAGAAGCCATTGCAGAGCAGAGTGATCTGACCTCACGCGGAATGTTCTTCCGTACAGGAAGCTGTGGAAATGTTCGATGGATCTTACAACTGCCAGCAGTTCTTTCCGGGTTACACAGTAATTTTTTTCTGCTTTTCCGAACGTTTTGCTGAAGTAGCCTATCACAACTTCTTCTCCGGCTTGGAGCTGCGAGAGTACTGCCCCAATGCCATACTGGGAAGCATCAGTGTCCAGTATGAACAGTCCTTCGTTCTGAGGATAAGCCAGTATAGGAGCAGTGAGAAGACGATGTTTGAGTTCTCTAAAAGACTCTTGGCAATCTGGTGACCAGATGAACTCGACCTTATTTTCAGTCAGGCTATGCAGAGGTTTCGCAATGCTGCTGAAGTACTTCACAAAGCGTCGGTAGTAGCTGCAAAGTCCCAGAAAACTTCTGACCTCATGTTTGTTCCTCGGCACAGGCCAGTCTCTTACTGCCTTTATTTTCTCTGGATCAGTTTCTATCCCTTTCTCAGAAACGACATGTCCGAGGAAACTCACTCTCTTCTGGAAGAGGACGCATTTCTTGGGATTAAGTTGCAGATTGGCACCTCTCAGCCTGGAGAAAACTTGCTTCAGATTCGACAGGTGTTCCTCGAAAGTCCTTCCAATCACCATGACATCATCGAGATACACCAGGCATGTTTCCCATGTCAGTCCTCTCAGCACTAACTCCATTAGTCGCTCGAAGGTGGCAGGTGCATTACATAAGCCGAATGGCATGACCTTGAATTGGTACAACCCATTCCCGGTTGAAAAAGCAGTCTTCTCCTTATCGTCTTTATGGAGTTCTACTTGCCAGTAGCCACTTTTCAGGTCTAATGTAGAGAACCACTTTGATCCGGCCAAAGTGTTCAAAGTGTCGTCGATCCGGGGCAGGGGATAACTGTCTTTCTTGGTGACATCATTCAGCTTCCTATAGTCCACGCAAAATCTCATAGTGCCGTCTTTCTTGGTGACCAAAACTACTGGGGACGACCAAGGACTATTAGACTCCTCAATCACACCATCTTCCAGCATTTCGTTAACCATCGCCTTGATTTCTGATTGCTTGGCAAAAGGCAGTCTTCTCGGCGGCTGTCTAATTGGTCTTGCGTCGCCAGTATTAATTCTGTGTTGCACTAGACTCGTACGACCTGTGATTTTATCTTGAGCGAAAATATCGGCCTCCTCCAATACGAACTTCAGGGCCATTTCCATCTCCATGTCGTTCAATTGGCCCCAAGAATTCTTGAACCGCTCTACCATTTCTACTGGCAGTCTTCTGTCTAATGCCGTGGGTGTCACCTTTCTTGACAACGTCACTCGGTCAATGGGTTCGCAAGTGGCGATAACTTCACCTCTCTTCAATGTGACCTTGTTAGTTTGTACGTTAGCCACTCTTATGGGTATTGTCCTCTTCGGGTCTACTAAGCATCGTGCGACGAGGGCACCATCATGTCTATCTTTTAGGGGCTCCGCTATGAGAGCAGACATACCATCAAGTTTCTTCTCTAGTCTGGCTCTGACAATCTTCTCACTGTTACCAGGAATCCGTGTATCCTCGTCGACAATAAGTCTCACCCTGGGATTAGCTTCGCCTGCTGTTGGAGATAAATACAACTCTTCGTTACCGATTTTCAAGATCTTATTCTGGAAGTCTACTGACAGGACATCGAAATCTTCCATTAAATCCAGGCCCAGAATAAATTCGTCGACGATTTCTGCGACGACAGCCCTTACCTGTAGCTCAGTACTGCCCAGCCTAATGAAAACAGTGGCCTCTCCATGCACAGGTATCCTATCTCCTTTTGCCGTCTCCAACACAGGCTGTTTGTTGGTCGTGAGTGCGGACCTGTTTGGCAACATGTCTGGACGTACAACGGATCTAGTAGCACCAGTATCGATGGTGAAACTGCATTGTCTTCCGTCTATGCTGCCAGGTATAACGAGGCTCTCGCGGTAGCGTCGGATAGTGGAGACCCTGACCTTGGGGCCTTGGGTCTCGCATGCCACGTGGCGCCCACCTACACTGGCGTCAGGTCGTTTTCCCTGATGGCGCTCCCTGTTGGTATATTCTTGTCTTCTGCGAGCCACCTGTTGGGTTTGTGAGCACTGCCTACTTATGTGCCCTTTCCTACCACACTTGTAACATTCTATGTCTGACCAATCTGCTTTCGTTTTACGTGCTCCGACCGTTGCAGTGAGCTTGCTTATGGCTTCCTTTATAAACTTTATTTCTTGCCTAAGTTCCCCAGTCGTGTCTGAAAGGTCCTCTTTCTCCTTCACTTCGCGCAGCCTGTTGCGGCGAGGTTGAGATGCATTCTTCGCTGCTTCAAATTCCAAGCCATAAATTACGCAGTCCGTAAGTGTTTTGAACCTTCCGAGCCTTAAAGCTTGTTGCATTTCATTATCAAGTACCCCATCGATGAAGGTCTGGACGGTTATCTGGTTGACAAATTCTTCTGGGGCTTGGGGATATGCCAGTCGCACAAGTTTCTCCACTTCGGCACTAAATTCTTGCAGCGTCTCATTTGGCTTCTGGACCCTTGACTTTAGTTGTGTCTGGTAGACCTGGCTCATGTACTTGTTACCATATCTCAAATCTAGGGCCTGTATCACTGTTAAGTAGTTTTGCTGTTTCGACTCCGGGATGTTCTGGAGGATCTCTAGGGCTTTACCTCTAAGCGAGAGAATTAGAGCAGTTGCTGCCTGTTGTTCGCTCCACCCATTGCTGAGAGCTGCCGCCTCAAACTGCCTCCTGTACATGGGCCACGATGTTTCTCCGTCAAAAGTCGGCGGCTTCAAGGTTCCATGAGGCTGCTGCACGATTGGTATACCTTCTTCCGGACGATTTTGAACTGGGGACATTCCAGTAACTCCTCTTGGTTGAGTTCTGTCAGTCTGGCCCATCACCTGCTCTGTCAGTTCTCTATGTCTGACTTCTGTGCCTTTCATCATCATCTTCATTTGTTCTTTCAACCCCTCCACTTCTTCCCATCGTTTGTTCCAATCCTTTACATTTTCTGTTACATTTTCTACTTTACTGTTCACATTTTCTATTTGTTCGTTGATCAGTTCAATTTCCTCTTTTACATCGACTCTCATATTGTGAAACATACTTCGGAGGTCTTCTTTGTCTTCTAGTCGTCGTTTTTCGTCTTCTTCGCGTTGCTTCTTGAGTTCTTCTTTATCTTCAAGACGCCTCTGTTCCTCCTCTTGTCGTCTTCTCTCGTCTTCTTCGCGCCGTCTTCTTTCATCTTCTTGTCGCCGTTGTTCGTCTTCTTCGCGTTGCCTCTTGAGGTCTTCTTTATCTTCTTGCCGCCGTCGTTCCTCTTCTTCGCGCCGTCTTCTTTCTTCTTCTTGTCGTCGTTGTTCGTCTTCTTTGCGTCGTCTTCTTTCATCTTCTTGTCGCCGTTGTTCGTCTTCTTCTTGTTGCCTCTTGAGGTCTTCTTTATCTTCTTGCCGCCGTCGTTCGTCTTCTTCGCGCCGTCTTCTTTCTTCTTCTTGTCGTCGTTGTTCGTCTTCTTCGCGTTGCTTTTTTAGTAAGTCCATCAACTCTTTGATTTCAGCCATCTTGTCGTAGTCAGTCGATCTGGTGTTTACCATTTACAGCTAGCTTGCTTGTTCACTTCTTCACTCACTTATCCCACACTTCTGACACCAAATTGTTGCGTTTTCTCCGGGTTCTGGATAAGTGAGACTTTAAATTTTAACAAAACAACTTTATTTACACTCTAAATATGGATACAATAAAATTTCTAGAATGTCTCTCTCACAAAACACTTCATTTACTGGCCTTACAATTACTACTCTCAACAAAAGTCACTAATCTGGTACTACAGTCACTACTCTCTTAACACTTTACACTGCTTCTTCAAGTCACTACCACATTATCTTACTGAACTGAACTAACTCGGGCTGGCTTGCTTTCGCTTTTATATACTCGCCGTACCTTCCCCTCCTTTCTAGAGCATTCCATTCCAGAACGTTCCAGGACCTTCTTTTACTAGAAGGTTCTGTGAATACAGATCGGTCCCGTGTGTATACAGGGGGATGTGTATACAGGATGATCCAAATGTGGTCACCACTCCTATGCTACACAAGAGATGTTTCTCGAACTATAAGATCTCTCTGCGTATACAGGGTGTAAGGGTTCTCTGCGTATACAGGGTGTATATACAGGGTGTTCGGAATGTGCAGACCTCAGTTATCCGTTCCGACGGGGCACAAGTTGGTAACTTCGTTATTTCTGGTCCTAGAGGGTTGAGACTTCGCCTGAGGGGGGTCACCCCAGGCACCCCCAGGGGGTGGGGAGGCGGTGTTGCCAGATTGTGCAAAAATTCCCAGATGTTGGGGAAATTCTGGAGATGTGGCAACACCGCACCTACGTCTATTGAAGTGCTTTGTAACAATATCAATGTAAGCTTCAGACAGCTCAAATAATAAACATGAAGCATTGCAAACTCTCAAGATACCTTTATCTGTCTGTTAATAGCAACGTAATCTACTAATCACCCTAATGACCAGTCAAAAGGAAGCTATTATATTCATAAATGCCGTTAAAAGGGTCAAAAGTAATATGTATTTTATAAGCATACAGGCTACAACTTATCTGAACCATAAACTCTATATCCTGCCTTGGATCTCTCGGTTGACATTCGACTGTCTGGAAGTACAACTATGACAATCGATTACCACTACGACCTGCAAATGAATCCAAAGATGGTCTCCTTACCATACCATGCTTGTGACTCTGTACCATACGTAATTGGACCATTAATTTAAAACCAGAAACAATGAAATACACACCATAAAACATCCAGAGGCTACCCAACAATAGAAATTGCCTCTATTTACACAACACTAGATATTGCCAAACACCACGCCGCTTTAGGTGAAAGCAAGGACTTCAATTGCCTAACACTACATCCCTGTAAAATGCGAAACATCGGATATAGAGATATAAAAAAATAAATTCGCAAGTCTACATTACCTCTTGTTGAGGGTTATCGTGCCTCGATTTAATTAGACACTACTGATGTCGAGTGAGTCCTGTATAGGTTACCTGTTAACTCAACCTATTGTAGTCCAGCAAAGCGGCTATTCCATGCAATCTATGTAGGATATCTCTCAATTTCTTACAGTTATCTCAATTATGCGAATAAAAGCAATGAAATGAATTTTCTTGTACGGCAACAGGTTGAATTTTAAACATCGCAAGTGACAAGTGACAGCATGATCGTACCTTGTTGCCAGACATCAATTGAACGTGATTCTTACGATTCTATCTACGGACCTCGAGCCTATGCAACCAACCACATATCAACGAATACCATGCCGTTCGAAACTCTCCCAGCATGCGTATACTATTCCAGCCCAGGCCACTAACAGAGAAAATTATTGCCCAGTTTCACAAAGCTAGATTAAATATTTAACGGTTCGTTAAGGCTTAATCGACTGATTAAAATGTATTTTCTATTTCACAAAGCCCGATTAGTGATAACAAAAGTTAACTAACCAGTCGATTAACTAATCGGTCGTTAAATATGCAAAATCCCCCGTTAAGTGTTTCACAAAGGTCGATTAAGGCTTAATCGACCGTTAAACTTGCTTAACGGTCGATTAACTTTAATCGATGGTTAAGTATCGATTAGCAGTTGTTCTATGGCAATGTCATTTGCTATTTGACATTTGAGGTTTGCTGTTTTCAACATAAATATCAATTTTATTGCAATTTTAACAGATTTTTAAGAAATAAGGTAAGTAATTGCTTAAATTATATCACATTATGTTCATAATGAATAATTATACCAAGATAATTGCAAAAGTAAACACTTTTGACTCAATTTTGACAGATTCTTTTTACAAAATTTCATGTCTGTTTCTAAGCAAAATTCGATAAATATATACATAAAAATGAAACAAAACATGATTAGAAATATATATTTAACTAAAATATATGCATTTTCTTACAATTATTTATATATTTTTATATTTTAGAATGCCTGATACATCTTTGTCATCACTTTCTGATGGAGAATCGCCAAGAAGGATTCGTTTTATAAGGGAAAGAACTAATCCCTTTGAAATATATAATGATATTGAGTTTAAGCAACGTTTTTGCTTTTCTAAAGAAGCCACTATGGAGCTGCTTCACATTTTTGGACCTGACCTAGAACCAGCAACTAACAGGAATAAGGCATTGACAGCAATGAATCAAATGCTCATTACATTGCGGTTTTATGCTACAGGGAGCTTCCAGCAGGTGATTGGTGACATTTTTAATGTGTCGAAGGCCACAGTATGCAGAATAGTTAATAAAGTTACTATTAAAATTTCTTCTATGAGTGAAAGATTTATAAAGATGCCACAAGGAGAAGAAATTCAAAAAACTGTGCTGGATTTCTTTACAATAGCGGGATTTCCCTGTGTAATAGGTGCAGTTGACTGTACTCACATTAAGATACAATCACCTGGGGGAGACATTTCAGAAATGTTCAGAAACCGAAAAGGCTTTTTTTCTATAAATACACAATTAATAATAAATAAAAATTATATATTTAACGATTCTCCACTGCCATCTGATTTTGAGAGGGGTTTATATGGGAGCAACTTCCTGCTCGGAGATAGTGGATACCCATGTAGGAGATATTTATTAACACCCATATTGCGACCACAGACCCATGCCGAGATAGCATATAATGCAGCTCACATCAAAACAAGGAATACCATCGAACGGTGTTTTGGAGTACTGAAACGTCGCTTTCCTTGCCTTCAGCATGGTATGGCTTTACAGACAGAAAAGGTGTTACGAGTTATAGTGGCCTGCTGTATTTTCCATAACTTGGCAATTGATTTTGATGACGAAGAACTGCCTGAGGATGTCTTTGGTGAAGCTGTGTCTGCTCAAGATGTCTTCAATCAAGGCATGGAGAGTACAACAACAACACACCAAAATGATTCTGTAAGAAGAACACTTGTAAACACCGTGTTTCAAAATAATTAGTTATATGGTATATAATATTATATAATAGCAAGGTACTTACAGGGTTAGGTATGACAAGTAAAAATAATGGAAACACGATGAAATTTCATAGGATATACTGAACTTTTAAGCTCAGTCTCAGTATTTCAAGTCTCCTAGCTATTTTTTGGTTATTTTGAAGATGAACAAATGTATCTGTATTTAAGTTGGAGATTTCAGTGCATAATAATTCAGTATGCACTTCATTTCAGTGAATTTTTGTATAAAAAATCTACAAATGGGAAGATCACGACCTTTGAGTTTTGATACATGTATATATATATATATATATATATATATATATATATATATATATATATATATATATATATATATATATATATATCACACCAATAATTCAAAAAAATATAGGCCCATTTTGAAAGAATTTGGCAGGTACCTTCCTTTCTTCCTTTTGTAAATGGCGTGGATAAGTTTGTTAGCCAGAAAAATTGGACCAGGTTTTCTGAGAAAATTTTCGGTTTTCTTTCAGAAAAAATTCGTATCTCCGAAAGAAAAAAGCTATGTCAACCAATTTTGGTACTAAGGTTTACGATATAAAAAGTTAACTATACACCAACATTTAGATCTTTATGTTACAAGAACAAAAGTTATAAGCTTTAAATAAAAAAAAAATGTTTACTGTCAGATCATGTTGCTGTGTCTAGACTTTTTAATATATAGGTATCTTACGTTCATCAATAATAACTGTGAGACCGAAACACTGTGTTTCAACCTAACAAAGTATACTTGCGTGAAGTTATACCAAGCGTTTTGGTTATTTTTATTAAACGTTTGTCATCTCCCAAGGGAAAGATCGCTTTTCTTTATTACGTAAGGTAAATTAGTCGATTGGGCAAATTAGGCTAATAAATTAAGTTCATAAAATAATATACTCCAACATGATGTGCTAGTTTTTCAATTTCTTCAAATCAAGTGAAACAATCAATTTCTAGGGTCCTCTGCCTAATACATACTGGAAATATAAGATTTATTTTCTAGATAAAACAATGTGTTGCTATTCTATAGGTTTTGCTTTCAGTGCTTAATTTTTACTGCTTTTGTGAGACCATGCTCTTTTTTCTTTAATATGTTGTAATTTAATCTAATTTAGTTGCAATTTAATCTAATATAGTTGTAGTTACTTTATATATAATTTTTTTATCTTCAGAAGTGTTCTCTGATTAAAACATATAATGTAATATGATAATACCATACATAACTAAGGTGGCATACAGGAGTTGTTGGATTTATGTGTCATCATATCAATGTTAAATTAAATTGTTATACACATTATTGTAAGTTAAATGTATAAATGGAAATTAAAAATAAATATCAACAATCTTTCAAGAAAACAAATATTTAAAACTAAGCAGACTTTATTGCTTTAATTTTTGTAACTGTAGCCTATAAATGTTCATTTGTATTTTATGCTGCTGCAGCATTTGCTTTCTTTGCAAGTCAGCATTTTGAATTTTTTTACGAAAATAAATTTTTTTTAGCTCTTCAGCCGTGTGTTTTCTTTTTAGTATCTTTTTTGGAGCCTTTTTTCTGGGTACAGAAGTTTCAGGAGTACTGATATCAGGAATAGTATAAGGTTCGGGAGTGGGTTCAATAAATAGTGGAAGATCAATATCTGAAAAGAAAAAGGTGTATTTAAAACAAATGTGTAAACTTAAAGAAAATGTGCTTTCTGAAAGCCTGCTTTGTCAAAATATTATAGACATATCATGTAATGATATCTACAGCAGCTGGGCAAGTGTAGTGTCCAGTTTATTATGTACTGTAGCAATGGTGAGGTTGATAATGTAGAGTAAAATTTGAATAACTCAATTTTCTATAAACTTACACAGTTGAATTTTGGTATGTAGTAAGGTATTTTCCAAGGCAAGATATTAACGAAATTTCATTAAAAGAGCTTTGTAATTATCGAAGAAAAAAATTTGTTTCGAAAGAAAACTCAAAATTTTCCCGGAAAACCTTGACCGATTTTCCTAGCTAACGAACTCATCCAAGCCATAAATAAAAGAAAGGCACCTGTAGAGTTTCTTCGAAATAGGTTAATTATTTTTTGAGTTATCAGTTGGATATATATAAACATATAAAAATGGAAACTGACCCCAGATATGGGTTCTAATTCGCGCCCATTAGAAAATTTTTTGCAAAATCTCACCATCGATACCCCTCTATTGAGGAATTTTTTAAAATAAAAATTTACTAAAAAGCCGACCTTAAAAGTGGTTTTGATATTTTAAAACAAAGGTACCTTCCATTTTACATATTAGCAAAAATACATTGGCTTTTAGCTATTGTTGATTCATTGTAAAAAAAACATATTCTTGCCCATAATATGCTGTTTTTTTAAGTTTTGTATTATGATGATAAATTACAATTTTGTTAGAAACTATAAAATCAACAACTATTGACGAAACTAGGTAAGGACCTGTCTTGCTAGTAAAATAATTAGAACAGTAGAAAAACTGTATGTAATCATTAAAGTATGGAAATCTCACAGTACATTTCTAAGGTATATTAGGTATATATGATTATTATTTTAGAAAAAACAATAAAACTTCAAGCTTTTATCCCACATCGGTTTTTATCAAAATATAATTTACTTACTAACAACTTATATTACATTTGAATACAAATGATCTTACCAAAATATATTGCAGCACTATCAGCAGGATTTGTTAAAGGCTTTACTTGGTCCCCAAGCAAACCCAATACTTGACTGCCAACATCCGGTAGAGTGGTAGAACAGGTACCACCACCAGTTTCTTGCCGTTCTTTCTACAAGTAAATTATAAATTAGTTATGGCTTATCTATAACCATAAGCACACGTGTGTTATGTAAGTGGGTATATGTCACCTATGTGTTTATCTAAGAAATATAGGCATGATTATAAAAAATAATGAAATATGGTTGAACATAAAATTATATTCGAACAATGATCGAATGCCACAGTATAAGCAAAAATAACTCTAACTACTACATAGTTACTATACTTTTTTATTCAAAAAGATTATATAATTACCTTCTCCAATGCAGCTTGCTTTTTGATAATTTCCCACTTCTTCTCTTGACACACCTAGGTCCTCATAGCGCTGTCTCTGTTAGTAAAAAAATTGTAATTAATAAATATGTTGATAACTGTACCGAAAATAGACTTACATTTTCTGTAGCCATTTGCTTTCGAGCATTCCTTTTCAAGTTGTCATATAAGTTCCTTAGCTGCTGTTGAGAACGGCTACCGCTTCTCACCTGGGCATTAAACTGGACAGTGATGTGCTGCCAGGCATCACTTTTTTCTTTGCAGGTTCCAAGGTCTGTCCTCTTATTACTAATTAATTAAACACACAAATATCACACAATTCCAAAACACCGTTACCGCAAACGATAACAAATAATGCTGTCATGCTGTCTTTCAACTGTCAAACACCGAAGCAGTGACGTATTTGCATTGTTGCCAAGTTGGATCAACTGCTAATCGCCGGGAGTTAAAAATGCTTTGTGAAACGCTCGCCAATATTTAATCATTGATTAACGTTAACGGAGGATTAACTAACCGGCACTTTAACCAGCGTTTGTGAAACCGGGCATATATCTTACATCCCCGTCTTCAATTATACTTAAGAAAATAAAAAAAAAGTTGTAAATTACAAATACGTTTTAATTTAAAATATGATACGGATTTGGTAACAAATACGTTTTAATTTAAAATATGATACGGATTTGGTAATTCAAATTGTTTGGTTATTGTACCGCGATTATTGTTTGAATTATGTCATTAATAATTTTAAAAAAAATATGTTAGGTCCATATGTTTTCATACTAACATAATTTTTATTATATCTGACAACCCTGCTTATTTATATTTAACTACCGTTGTCTGGCTTCCACGATTTACATTTTTCGGGTCTAAAGTAATAAAAAACACATTAATACTCTAACTATCCTTGTCAACGTTGCATGTGCGAAATGCCTATGCAATTCAAACTGATGTCGTAGATTATTTATTCCTTACACATTATTTATTTCTTACACATTTTTTATTTTCGAACAACTTCTTTCCTCGTGGACCATTTAAGTTGAAATTTGGTTACCAACTTTATTTTGACATCTCCCTTATATGTGCAAATTTTCATTTGAATCACTGCAGTACTTCAAACAAAAAAAAATATTGCGTTTTAAAAATTTCCTTTACATTTTTTATACAAAAAATTAAACCTACGGTGCTCATCTTCGAACTCATCCAAGCCATTAACAAAATCAAGGTAATCCCCAAATTTAGTGAAGATCGGTCAAGTATTTTTTGAGTTATCAGTTGGATACATATATATATATATATATATATATATATATATATATATATATATATATATATATATATATATAAAAATATATATATATATATATATATATATATATATATATATATATATATATATATATATATATATATAAGCATATAAAAATCAAAACCGACCTTGGATATGGGTTCTAGAGGACCAAATTCGCGCTCATTTGAAGAAATTTTTCAAAAGTCTCACCATCGATACCTCTCTATTAGTGAATTTTCTTAATGAAAATTCACTAAAAAGAAAGTAAAATATTTTGTTTTTATAGGTTTATAAAGTTTTCCCTTTGGGGTGGTACGGGTGATATTATGATAAATGATGTGGAACCTAATAAGCCACTGAAGAGGATATGGTTAGTTCTTGCTTTAGGAGCTATTATATCGACTAAAGAAAATAGCCTGTTGTTGTGAGAGATATATATTACTTTGTGCTCGGAATACGCTGCCAGATATTAGTGGACTTATCCACTTATATTATGTATGGGACTCACAGACTATATTCTTCCCACTTATTTTGCGGTTTTGTTCGCCAATAACGAAAGTTTATTTGTTGCGTGACATGGCGTTCCATTTTTAATCTACTTTGGACAGGTTACATCAGCTAGGCTAAAGGGGGCTACTTCGATAAACGAATGGCCCTTTCTGAAATTATTCAGTAATCAAATGACCATTTGAATAATAATTTAGACTAAAAATTTGGATATTCTTAAATATTATTCATAAGTAGTGCGAGAGAGAGAGAGAGAGAGATAGGTAGAAAGTAGATTCAAACGTTTGAATTACAGTTGTTTATTACTTTAGTAAGTAAAGATTGAAACTTGTGATGAGCACAGATAAGAAGTACACTTGGAAAACCAAAATCACCACAACGCATTTTAAAAAAGACCTGACGATCTTTTCACTAACCAAGTTAGCGTCATCATAGGATGCTTACTTTGAAATGATTGACGACTACATCTTTGATTATATTTTGTGCAGCTACTCGCCCTAGATGATTGATGGTGGCTCAAACAAATAAACTTTCATTGTTTGTTTACCGGATAGTACCTTCATCCCAGTTCCGTTATCTTTATTCCAACGCTTTTGTCAGCATCTTTTGTAAAGTGGTCGATCCACGATCTACATACGAGGGGGTGCTAAATTCATACAACTTGTATTATTATATTTAGTGATATAAATACTTTCGAATGCATTTGGCTGTCCTGGTTGTCTAACACTTTTGATTAATTTCAGGTCCCTTTTAACCTACCCCATCTCCGTCCCCGATTCCTCCCCCATTGCCAACTTCCGTTCCCGCTGCGTAGCCCGAGCAAGCCGGCACTTCCCAGCCGGCCGCGAAAGCTGTAAATCGAAAGGCTTCACCGCCTCCATCTCCTGGAAACAGGAAAAACCGTCTTCGGAAAGTCCCATCCGATAATGAATCCATGTCTTGCGAGTCTGACTCCGAGGCAAGCCAAGACCAGGAGCCGGCCGCAAGTACTGCTCCCAAACCTACCCATCCTCCTCCGATATTCCTCCACAACAAGGAAAAGTGGACCTATCTTTCTGGCTACTTTTCCCGCCATAATATCAGCTGCGTCAAGGCCAAGAATATCACAGATTCCGTTAGAATTGACTTGACAACAGCTGACGACTTTAGACGGGCTACTAAAATCATGGATAGCCTGCAGCTACAGTACCACTCATACCAGCTCCAGGAGGACAAACTACTAAAGATTGTCTTCAGGGGGTCTGTGAAACTATCCCCATCGAAGAGGTTGAACAAGACCTCATCCCGATGGTGTCCACCGTATGTGTCGCAGAGGTAGGGACAACAAAAAAATCCCCATGCCCCTTATCATGACCAACCTCCCCAAGTCCGTAAGGTCCATTTTCGGCATCAAAACTGTGTGCGACCTCCGCGTCAAGGTGGAGTCGCTACACAAAAAGAACCTTCCGAACCAGTGCCATCGCTGCCAAAGGTTTGGTCACTCCCAACAGTCTTGTAGGGGAGCCCCTCGCTGCGTAAAATGCAGCGGCCCCCATTTGTCTGTGGAGTGTAAAAAGCGCCTATCTGTCGACCCAACTTGCTGCAACTGCGAAAAGGGTCACACCGCCAACTATAAAGGTTGCCCGAAATTCCCCAAACCCAACAAATAGACCTCCCAACGGAAGCCGCAAATTTCCTATGCGGCTGCCACAGGATCTTGCCGCCCCACCCAACCCTCAACAACCCCGAAACCGGTAACACCCAAGCCGAACCCAGCTCCCCCTGCAAAAGCAGCTTCCACTGCAAAGGCAGCTCTCGCCATAGACCTGTCCAGTGCACTCTCCCTTATTACCACAATCAATTTCACACAGCTGAAGTTGGTCGCGGGGAAAGTCCTGAACATTCTCTAAACTTCCCCTGATCTGCTGACGCTGATCACTTCCGCCATCCCGCTACTCCCCGAAATCATGTCAATCTTCAAGAAGTAAATGATTTCTCGAAGAAAGCCACAATCCCTGCAGGTTGCATCATGGAATGCTAACGGACTAGCCTGCAAAAGAAATGAGCGCCAAGAATTCGCCCAACGCTTAAAACTGGACGTTGTTCTAGTCCAGGAAACCAAAATGCGTCTTCCAACCAATCCGAAACTCTCCAACTATACACTGTTCCGCAACGACCGCACCACTTCCAGAGGTAGCGGCACGGCAATGTATGTCCAGACAAATATTGACCACCACCCTCTTAGTACGCCAGCCCTGCAAAACATCGAGGCTACGCAAATCGTAGTCAACACTTCATCTGCAGGCCCAATTAAGCTCATTTCTGCATATAATCCGCCACAAAAAAGAATTCAAGACGCCGACCTAAACCCCTTATTCGATACCAACCAGCCCATAATAATTGCTGGCGATTTAAATTCCAAACACCCCAATTGACGTGCTCGACATAGTAATCATGTCGAACACCACCCTTCTCCATGAAATAACAACCCAAAACGACCTCTCGTCGGACCATAACCCAGTCATATTGCAACTCGGCGACGTCAGCGACGAACCCGCCCTCCCAAGGAAAAAGGTACTGTGGCCAGTTTTCACAGATCACCTTAAAAACACCCTTGGCAATATTCCGGTTATCCGCAGCATCTCCGAACTCGAGGGTGCAGTGGATAATCTACAGTCCAAAATTCAATGTTCTATCGAACATGTATCAAGGACGTACCCCGCCCAGAGCAATCTGCCACTTTTTCCGTCCAGTATCAGGGAAATGATACTCGAAAAGAACCGCGTGCGTAGGCACTGGAAACCCCACCGACAAACAAGACGCAAACAGACTCATCAAACAAGTACGATCCGCCCTAAAGGAACTCCGCAACAATCGTTGGGAGGAGCCCCTGCAAACGCTATCTACCCAAGACAATTCCGTCTGGCAAATGGCAAAAGCCCTTCGCTCCCAAAAACTTCCGATATCCCCGCTTCACGGCCGAAACTGTGTCGTATACACTGATCTGGAGAAAGCTACTGAATTCGCAGATCATCTGGAGTTGCAATTCAGCCCGAATTATAACAACGTTGATCTGTCGCACGTAACAAGAACGCACCGCTACGTCACGAGTGCGCTTCGCTCACCCCAGACACAACTATCGAGCCCACAACTTTCGAAAAAGTTTCCCAAATAATCAAATCATTAAAAAATAGGAAATCTCCGGGATACGATGGAATCTCCAACGTAGCCCTGAAAAACCTCCCCCGCAAAGCCGAGGTATTCCTTGTTACGATTATGAATGGTGTGATTTCAACATTTTCCTTCCATGTGGAAACTTGCCGACATTATCAACATCCTGAAACCCAGCAAAGATCCGCTGTTCCCTCAGAACTACAGGCCCATTAGCCTACTACCAGTCATCGGCAAAATCGCCGAAAAACTGATTCAGAAAAGGCTAGCTTCATTCACCTCAGAAAATCATATCGTCCCGGATGAGCAATTCAGGTTCAGACACCAGCACTCCACAACAGACCAAGTCCTTCATGTGGTGAAAAACATCACCGAAGGATTTAATGAAAACAAGTCAACTGGTGCAATATTTCTTGACATCACTCAAGCCTTTGATAGGGTTTGGCATGCGGGCCTCCTAAACAAACTTCTATCATTTGATTATCCTCTGATTCTGCTAATCAGGTCCTACCTGCAACAGAGGAATTCCCAGGTCAAACATCTGGGAACCAGATCTAGCACAAACGAAGTCATCATCCGGCCAGCCTTGACCTATGCATCACCTGCATGGGCCACCGCGGCCGCAACACACATCAAGACCCTTAAAATCATCCAGAACAAAATTCTGAGAATGGTTACCGGAGCGCCATGGTTTGTCCGAAACAGCCAGATTCACTCTGATCTGGAAATGCCTTCGATACTTGAGTTTATAACTCAACTATCCACAACTCAGTTCGCAAAAGCCGCTTCTCACCCAAATGCTCTTCTCCGTAGTGCCACCGACTACGACGAGCAACTTCCACATAAGCATAAGCGTCCACAGCTTATACTTACCCGCTAACGCCCCCGCGGCAAAAACAGAATGGAAACATTCATACCCAAAAAGTCATTGTGTGAAATATTTCCGACGGAGGTATGGACTAAGGTCCGATACTCCAAGGGAGGGGGTTTTAGTGAGTACACTCGCACAGTACCTCGATATCCCACGGCACCTACGGGGCCGTGAATGAGGTCTGCATGAGGATTTACCCCTCCTGTATCCAAAAAAGTCCCCTTTATCTGAGGGGTGATTATTTCCTCAAATATGTCGAGACTCATTCATTACATATTTTGAACTTGCGTTGTGAATTTTATTGAAATTTGATTAAATTTCAGTTTTGGCATCAATGGGCCACTTTAAGCGCGTAAGAAAAATAATAATTTGATAACATTTTCCCCAAAACATGACAGCTTAAGAAAATATATCTCATGTTAGAGTTGTGAGATGTAGGGCAGGGTCGCCATCTCGAAAACAGGTAGTAAGTTGTGACGGCAGCTCCAATTAACACAAAATATTATAAATAGAGACTGTGTACAACCAACCAACCATTCTGTAGATTATTAGCCCTGGTCCGTTTTCTTCCCTAATACAGGAATAATGTATGTAGGGCTAGATGTACTCTCACGATAATTATAAACGCAGACCGGTTTTGCTCCAAACAGAGCTCGTCAGTCCGCTATACTTATTAAAGCTGTAATTAGTATAGCGCACTGACGAGCTCTAATAATTAGAAACGCAGACCAGTTTCGCCTTAATTAGAGCTCGCCAGTGCACTATACTAATTACGGCTGTAATAAGTACAGCGCACTGACGATCTAGAATTATAGCGGAAGCGGTCTGCGTTTCTAATTAAGGTGAGAATATTATATTAGGGTACCTTCTTTACGGTATATTATTAAAATACCATGAAAATACGCTGCTATAACAGTTTGCTGTGTTGGGGCGGCTGTGTGCATCTGGGGAGGGTTCTGTTGATGCAGAAGAGAATTGTCCGCACCATGTTTGGCCTGCCGTCTTCCGCATCTTGTAGACCATTATTTATACGGTATGGCATTTTAACAGTGACGTGCCTATATATGCTTGAGGAGCTTTGTTATGTCCAAAGATATATTGAAATTTTTAGTACATGCGGTAATATTACAGCGTATGAAACAAGGCAGGCTAAAGATTTGTATGTTCCCCTTTGTTCAGGCGAACAGATGATATTTCATAACGGCCCTAATAGCCTTAAAAATGTAATTAGTAACAACACCAAAATAATTATTACAAGTAGGTCAGTTAAATTCTGTAATGCAGTCATGTAAACATTTCCATAAATTGGAGGTCGACATTATATGGAGCAACGTTGAAATTGTCACATTCAGCATATAAACCATAACAAACGAATTGTAAGACAGACAGGAATGTTTAGTCATCAAGGTTAAGAATTAAAATATGTCATTGTTGGTAAATATAAAGCAGATTCATTGTAGTAAATATAGAGTTAACTTAAACACCGTTCTACAATGTAGGCGGATATGTATATCGTTCATTTTAAATAAGCTGCTGAAATGTAGTCGGGTAAATAACGCCGCGATTATTTAATTAAGTAAGCAATGCAATATTTAACAGTCAAAGTAAGTTTCACTTATTTTAATTATTATGATTATTAATAAGTTTTGTGCTTTAACATATGTGCTTCGTACCTAAATTTTTTCCCTATAATTAACCTCCTTCCGTAAACATGGTCCATGAAGTAAAAGAAAACATGGTCCTTCGAAGACAAGAGTAGTTGAGGAGCAAGGCCCTTCGACGAAAAAGAACCAGTGCCAGTGAAAATATAGTGCTCACTTAAACCTTATCAAATATCCTTTAACCCAAGTCTCCAAATACCCTTTATTTTTAGTGAATATAATCAGGGCAGTACCAGAAGAAGGTCAGTTCCAATAAAGTAAATAAACAGGACAGAAGGGTCCAGGGCAGTACAAGAAGAAGGTCAGTTCCAATAAAGTAAATAAACAGGACAGAAGAGTCCGGGGCAGTACCAGAAGAAGGTCAGTTCCAATAAAGTAAATAAACAGGACAGAAGAGTCCGGGGCAGTACCGAAAGAAGGTCAGTTCCAGCAAAGCAGATACAGCGTCAATGGCAAAAAATACAGGGTTAAAGACAAGATATAGGTCACAGGCAACTAGGAATCAGATTAAAAGAAGAACTAAGCCACAAGGTAACAAAGTCAATTATTAAATCAAATTAAAATTAAGGAAGCAATGGAGGAATTAAAAATGCGTTCGAAAGAACTAAAATTACGGGTAAACCAATTTATCCAAAAATTAGAAGAAGTAGAAAAAATGAATGATAACCTATCAAATTTGAAATCAGAAAAGGAAACGTAGAAAGGCAATGGGATAAAATTGAAGATGTCATAATGAATATAAAAATAATGACAGAATCAGAAAATCTAGATGAAGCTCATTCGACGCTAAGCCAATGGTACGATAACGCCATGGTTAAGCTGGAAAGAGCAATTAACAAAGAAGCATACCGCTATTCATCACTGTTTCCAGAATTCGAATTACCAAAAATAAGAATACCAGTATTCACATGCAAGTATAAGGAACGGACAGCAGTCCCAGAGAAAGTCCAAAAAGGAATAAATTCAACAATTGAAGAAGTCTACGCAAAAATAGCGTCAAGGAATAATCATGAAAGTTTCATTGAAGAAATACAAGAAGTTGAAGAAGCAAGAAACAAGCAAGAAATATTTAATTTAAATTTACGTAAAGAAATGCCAGAGGTAGAAGAAGCCACAAACGAGCAAGAAATATTTGATTTAAATTTAATTAAAGAAATACCAGGGATAGAAGAAGCCAAAAAAAAGCAAGAAATATTCAACTTAAATTTAATTAAAGAAATACCAGAGAGAGAAGAAGCCAACGACGAGCAGGGAAGAGTGAATTTAAAAAGTTATCCAGAAAATTTCAGATCTGGAGCCAAATCAACAGCGAAGAAAACTAATGTAAGTAGAGAGAGCAAATTATTAAAAGGGAAGAAAGAAGCACAAGAAGTAAAACAAGCAGTATTACGCATAGAAAAAGCCCCAATAGAAACGAAGATAGGAAAGAAAGAATTTTATAGAGTAGGAGCAGTAAGAAGTACAACCACCCAGAGATTTACACACACTGGGGTGGAGTATGGACGCCAGAAGCAGGGACAAGCAAAAATAGGCAGAGGCCACAAAATATACTGGGGCCATCCATCCATAGTGGAAGGCTCACGGAAGCAAAGCCACAAGGTAGATGGGTATAAGGTGCATGTTCACAAGTTGAAGCACAGGGTTAGATGGAACTTCCAGAGGAAGAAAGTACACGCAGGGCACATGGTAGCAACCAAACAATGGCCGCTGCGTGGTCAAGTTCAGTCATGGGTCAGTGGGAAAGCACTCCAAAACGACTCAAGGTCGGCGTGGCTGGATTTTGTGGAGTGGGAAGAACTCTGCAAGCAAAGCAGAGACAGTTCACACAACATGAATCAGAAATACCAGAAGGAAGACGATATGACATACCCAACCCATCACCAGGAAGAAATTGTTAGATCATGTAAATTATATTACGCTCCTAGAATGGTATATATAATTTTATTATTTTAATAATTGTTATTTCTGTTATGATACATAGAGTGTATCCAAATATTATTTTATTTATTATATTGCCATCCTAGAGCGGGATATATATATATAAATATATTATTTTTCATTGTAAGTTCTATCATGATACATAGAGTGTATCAAAAAATATTAATGATTAAGATTTATACTACCATCTTAGAGTAGTAGACATAATTATAGTGTAATTTTAATTATTGCGATTATCTCACGTAAGGTTATATTCAAAAAAGATTTATTTATTTATTATTACAATTACCCTCATAGAGTGGTATGCATAGTATATCAATTTAATTATGGTGATATCGTAAGATTGAATACAAAATTATTAGTTTTACGATTAAGTTCGGAAACATACCTAAGATTGTCTACACTTATTAAAGTATTAGTAGTTCATCAAACATTTAGGTCAGAGCCATAGGGCGAGCTGTCATTCTTTCGACTTGGCAGTATGTTCAGGCGAACAGATGATATTTCATAACGGCCCTAATAGCCTTAAAAATGTAATTAGTAAAAACACCAAAATAATTATTACAAGTAGGTCAGTTAAATTCTGTAATGCAGTCATGTAAACATTTAAATAAATTGGAGGTCGACATTATATGGAGCAACGTTGAAATTGTCACATTCAGCATATAAACCATAACAAACGAATTGTAAGACAGACAGGAATGTTTAGTCATCAAGGTTAAGAATTAAAATATGTAATTGTTGGTAAATATAAAGCAGATTCATTGTAGTAAATATAGAGTTAACTTAAACACCGTTCTACAATGTAGGCGGAAATGTATATCGTTCATTTTAAATAAGCTGCTGAAATGTAGTCGGGTAAATAACGCCGCGATTATTTAATTATATAAAAACTGTTATTAATTAATAGTCAAAGATGATAATACTTGAGTAAGTTCTATTATCCCATTTTTTTTATATATCATATTGTTAATATTATGTTTATTAAGTTTTGTGCTTTAATATCGTTATCAATATACCGTTATCTATGTCATAACATATTATGTGCTTCGTTCCTACATCTTTTATTCTGATAATTCACCCTCCGCTTCCACAAACACCCTTAAAGGATCGAACAGATTAATCGGGCACCTCGCAACACTGCAATACGCTTATATACTCATTTACCTGACAGCGTCAAAAATTTGAGCTGCCTCTGGCAATTTAGACTTGCTTTAAAATCGTTTTTTAGAGAGCATTATTATAATAATAATTTGCTGTGTACCGAATTTTACTATAAATTGGTGACTATTCCATAAATGTTTGTCTAAACCTTACTCCTGTTTGATTTAATAATCAAAACACTCCTCTTTACTTTTACGTCTTGCTCCTTTATCAAATATCGCTTTCTCTGGCATCAGGTGACACGAAAATCTCCACCAACGATCTTTTGTTGGACCCTGTTTCCTTCAAATAAACAATCTATAATCTTGGGGCATAATCCCGAAGATAAAGCCTACGGTCTGTTTTCGCAACGAAGGACATGCTGACGCAGTCTCTTTTGACGATATACTGATTTCATGATTTTACACTTCCTTAGCTCTCATACTATATAAGTGTCTATAAAAAGGTTATCCCAGCTTCCTAGGCAATAAGATACGTTTTTCGATGCAAGTGCCTCGCAAACGGAACTTTATGTTCTATAAATTATAAATTTGAGCGAATTTTTGCGGAGAAAAATCACTATTGAAGACATCCTAATTTGATTTCAAAAATATTTTTTCAGGTGAGTGCATTCTAAACTCATGGAACCGATATCCGACGTCAGTTTTAGACTTTATATGTTATATAAATAAATAAATGGGTATATATATATATATATATATATATATATATATATATATATATATATATATATATATATATATATATATATATCATAGGGTGGCGCATTGAAAACGAAACAGACCGATTTGCGTCCAGAGAATTTTTTTTGTTAAGGAACGCTAAATCACGTCAATTTTAATATTGAGGGGGACATGTTTTGACATAAAACTGAACTTGGTAACATCAACCCCTTAAGGGTGGTGATAACAACCCTTATATTTTAAATAGGGAACATGTTACATCATTTGAAAGATCTTTCTTTTCTGAATTCAGCACACAAATTTTTTTGGAGGTTTTATCAACTCGTTCAAAAATTATTCACAGTTGAAGATGCAAAAACGCATTTCACTCATTCCGATAAGAATGTGTAGATAGTCAATGTTTTGTTGGTTTGTAAACAAACAATTGACTATCAGCACATTCTTATCGGAATGACAGAAATGCAGTTTATTATTTCAGTTTATCGGTCGGTTTGATACTTGATAGTACTACCGAAAATTAGTTTTACAATGTTGTATTCTGTAGAAGAAGGAGTTGAAATAATTACTCTTTTTTTCAAAAACGATGACTGTGCCAACCGTACTGCAAATTTGTTTTACGAACGACATCCGAACAGACATGTTAACAGAAAATACATTTTGGAGCTGGTTGAAAAGTTTCGACAAAGTGGTTCAGTAGCCAAAAAAAAAAACGAGATCTTGAACGTGAATTTCCGGTTAGAAATTAGACTACTGAGATTGAAGTTGTAAGGCAAATTGCTGCAGACCCAACTTTGAGCACGAGAAAATTGGCTACTGTTTCAAGCACCAAAAGAAGTACTATTCAGCGAATATTGAAACATCATAAATTTCACACGTATAAAATTCATCTTGTAAAACAACTGAATGAAGATGATCTTGATCGGCGGCTGGAGTTTTGTGAAGTTATGACTACACGAATAGCTGATAACGGGAACTTCCGGTCAATATCTGTTTTTCAGACGAGTGTAGGTTTTTATTAAACTCTACAGTCAATCGTCATAATTGTCGTTATTGGGCAGATAATAATTCAAGGAATTTTCACGAAGTCCACACTCAAACTCCACAGAAATTAAATGTCTGGACTGGCATTTTTGGAGACCGTTTAATCGGACCAATTTTTCTTGATGGCAATTTACTAGAAGATATGACATTGTTGAAAATGATGATCGCTATCAAGAAAATCAATTAGTGTTTCAACAAGATGGAGCTCCTCCGCGTTTTTCACAACGTGTTTTTGAACATAGAGTTTCCAGGACAATGGATTGGGCGTATAGGTGCCATGGAGTGGCCACTTAGATTACCGGATTTAACTCCGTTAGACTTCTTTCTATGGTGCCATTTAAAGAGTAGAATATACACAACAGAACCGGAGTCTCTGGAAGAATTACTACGACGCATTGTTGAAGAACACAACTGCTACAGAATGTCAGAGCTCGTTTTAAACAAATATTGTACTTTTGTATGGAAGCTGATGGTCAACAATTTGAAGACTTACTTAACTGAATAAACATTTTTGAACGTTTGGTTTTGTTTTTTGTTTTTTTAACGAAAAATTGTCTAATTATGCATTTTTTATTACAATGAATGAAATACGTTCTTGCAACTCCAACTGTGAATAATTTTTACAAGAGTTGATAAAACTAAAAAATAGTGTGCTGAAATCATAAAAGAAAGAGCTTTCAAATGGTGTAAAACTCGACCCATGCTCACTATTTAAAATATAAGGGTTGTCATCACCACCCTTAAGGGGTTGATGTGACAAAGTTGAGTTCTATGCCAAAACATGTCCCCCTCAATATTAAAGTTGACGTGTTTCAGCGTTTCTTAAAAAAAATTCTCTGGACACAAATCGGTCTGTTTCGTTTTCAATGCGCCACCCTGTATATATACATACCTATATATATATATATATATATATATATATATATATATATATATATATATATATATATATATATATATATATATATATATATATGTGTGTGTGTGTGTGTGTGGTGTCCTGATGTATACTTCAAAAAAATTGAGGTGTGAGTTGCCATTGAAAAATAATGGGGGTAGTTCGTATAACATTTTTAGCGAATTTTTTTTTTTTTTAAATTCGCTTATGGGGAGATCTGTGTTTATATATATATATATATATATATATATATATATATATATATATATATATATATATATATATATATATATATATATATATATATGTATCCGACCGATAACTCAAAAAATAATGGACCGATCTTGATAAAATTTGCAAAGTACCTTCCTTCTGCAAATGGCTTGGATAAGTTCGTTAGCCAGGAAAATCTGACCAGGTTTTCCCGGAAAATTTTGTGTTTTCTTTATAAAAAAATTCATATCTCCGGAAATAACAAAGTAAGGGCAACCAAATTTGGTACGCGTGTTTGTATTAAAGAGTGAACTCTGTGCCAAAATTTAAGTCCATAGCTTTAAAGACAAAGAAGTTATGGGCAGTGAAACAATAAATGTAGGAGTTTTCCTCAAAACGTCAAACTCGCAATATTAAACGTCAAAATTGGCAATGTTTAGGCAAAGAATGTAAAACAAACACCATTTGTGAAAAGAAAATGTTGCAAGAAGAGTGTTCTGCAAACCCTTAGGTTTCAGATTCAACCGTCATTGCCCTTCATTTTACTAAAACGTTTACAGGAAATCCATTTCAAATAGACCGTTTCTCTGGTGCTTTGGCTGCCAGTTTAGTTAAGTTTGGTAGCTGTTTGGATATTTATTTGTAGGTTTAGTGAAATTTATGGTTTAACGGCCTATAATTTTTTTTAGCTAATTATCGTGGAACATATTTGTTAATGCATTTTTGCATTTTTTATCGAAATATTATGCGTTTATCTTAAAAAAATCTGGACGCAGTAAGTGCGTTTTGGTTGCGAATTTTCGGTTAATTTGCAGTTAAGCTCCCGAACGCTTTTCAAAACACTGTTTTCAGAAACCTGCCTAGAGCCCCCCCCTGGATCCACAAACCCCAAGAAAAATTTGTTGTTCACACTCCCCAAGGAAGTTACGGGACCAGGAGTGAGTAGGGGTGCATAATTCTTTTAGCTAATTTTTTTAGAACAAATTCGTTAATGTAATTTTGCATTTTTTATCGAAATATGATGCGTTTATAAGAAAAAAATCTGGACGCAGTAAGTGCGTTTTGGTAGCGAATTTTCGGTAAATTTGCAGTTTAGCTCCCGAACGCTTTTCAAAACACTGTTTTCAGAAACCTGCCTAGGGCCCCCCCTGGATCCACAAACCCCAAGAAAAATGTCTTGCTCACACTCCCCAAGGAAGTTACGGGACCAGGAGTGAGTAGGGGTGTATAATTTTTTTTAACTAATTTTCGCAGAACAAATTCGTGAATGCATTTTTCCATTTTTTGTCGAAATATGATGCGTTTGCAAGAAAAAAATCTGGACGCAGTAAGTGCGTTTTGGTAGCGAATTTTCGATAAATTTGCAGTTTAGCTCCCGAACGCTTTTCAAAAAACTGTTTTCAGAAACCTGCCTAGGCCCCCACCCCTCTGGATCCACAAACCCCAAAAAAAATTTCTTGTTCACACTCCCTAAGGAAGTTACGGGACCAGGAGTGAGTAGGGGTGTATAATTTTTTTAAACTAATTTTCGTAGAACAAATTCGTTAATGCATTTTTGCATTTTTTATCGAAATATGATGCGTTTGTAAGAAAAAAATCTGGACGCAGTAAGTGCGTTTTGGTAGCAAATTTTCGGTAAATTTGCAGTTTAGCTCCCGAACGTTTTTCAAAAAACTGTTCAGAAACCTGCAGGTGAGGTCCTAGTAATGTCTCTGAAAACAATTTGTTGAAAAGCGTTCGGGCGCTAATCTGCAAATTTACCAAAGTTTCATTAAATCCTTCAAATTTCAATAACTCAATTTGCTATTAACGTAAGCTTTGTTGGATAGAAAACCAACATTTAAGTTTATTTTCGGAAAATTTTTGTATATTTTCAAACCATAAGTAATTTTGATAAAATATAGTACATTGTTTCTACCACATAGGCTATACCGGTAATCAGATTGATGCCTGCTCGCATTTGCTATTAAAAACATTTTTATGGCAAATCACTTTCATAACACATTTGCTGCATCTAGACTTTTGAAAAATGTTTATATATTTTCAAACAATAAATTTGTTTTAATGAAATATGATACATTGTTTCTACTATATAGGTAACCAAGTTTGATGCCTGCTATCATCAAAGAAAGACATTTGCTATTAAAAATATTTTAAAGAAAATTCGCTACCATAACGCACTTGCTGCGTCCCGAGATTTTCATTTTAAGGTCGTGATACTCAGATACAGAATCTTAAAATTGTCACGCTTAAAGCGATTTTCCTTAATTATCTTTAAAACGGCTAAAGATAAGGTTTTTAAAATTTGCGCACGAGTAAATATAAGTAGCATATAAAGAAAAAAGTTAGGGACGCGGCAAATGCGTTATGGTAGTGAATTTTTATTAAATGCTTCAAACTTGGATAAGTCAATTTTCGATAAGCTTGGAAAGTTGAATTTTGGTAAGTAGTAAGACCTTTCTCAACGCAACATACGCACCAAATGTAATTAAAATAGCTTTGTAATTTTTGGAGAAAATAATTTTTTTCGAAAGAAAACTCAAAATTTGAATAACTCAATTTTTTATAAACTTAGAAAGTTGAATTTTGCTGCGTAGGAAGGTCTTTCGCAATGCAACATATCCATCGAATTTTTCCGGAAAACCTTGTCCGATTTTCCTGGCTAACGAACTCATCAAAGCCATAAGATATAACTCAATACACCCTATAGGTAACGTATATAATTTTTTCTCGTATCTTGCATAATATGCTTTAGCGTAGAAATGCGTCAAACTCATGTAAACAGAAAGTAAACTCGGATATGCATTCTAACAGGCCTAGGTTGCGCTCATTTGAAGAAATCTTATTAGAATTCAAAAGCCACGGTCTCCTCAATAACGATTTTTTTCTATGAAAATTAGATAAAAATGATAGACCGTTAAACCACAGATTTAACTAAAATTACTTGCAAAGCATCAGAGAAAGAGTCTATTTAAAATTAATTTTCTGGAAATATTTTATTAAAATGAAGGGCCATGATGGTTTAAGCTGAAACTTAAGGGTTTGCAGAACGCTCTTTACATAATCCGTATTTCTTTCAGGTTCTTTGCCTAAATGTTACCAATTTTAAAGTTTCAAATCGCGACTTTTGACGTTTTGAGGAAAACTCCAATTTTTTTCTCTCTAAATGCCTCTAACTTTTTGTCTTTAAACTTACAGACCTAAATTTTGGTAAATTATTCACCCTTTTATATATAAATATATATATATATATATATATATATATATATATATATATATATATATATATATATATATATATATATATATATATACATATATATATATATATATATATATATATTATTATTATATATTATGTTTATTACCTTAAATTATACAATATGCCTATACAAAAAGTCTAAGACTTGTGGTGTACAATAACATAATTTATAAAGTTTGATCCAGAATTCCCTGACAGCTAGTGCATACCAAAATCAACAAACTTCAAATTTTGACTTTCCAATTAAAATGGCCTTTTGCTGCATGTCTCTCTTCGGATGTATATATATATATATATATATATATATATATATATATATATATATATATATATATATATATATATATATATAGATGACCCTGGTTCAGGGGGACTAGTTCGCGCTCATTTGAATTTTTTTTTCTAAGTTCAAAAGTCTGGATCTCCTCGTTAGTGAATTTTTTTTAAAGAAAATTCCCTATAATAAGCACTTGTGAAGCCACGGGAAAAGTCTACGACTGTATTAAATATGGGACAGTTTCACTAGGTTAGGACAAGAACAAACAACCAGATATGCTATTCAAACTGAATTAAGCGTTAAAACTTTCATCTCCTCTTTATCAGATTATTTTTTATACAAAAACTCGCTGAAAAATTCAACGGAATAACAACAGTCCGATTAGAAAACTGTTAAGTGAAATGAGGCTAACAAATTTTTTATAAAAAGCGAAGTCACTAACCAGGATTAGAACTCGTCATCTGGGAGTCGATACGATACGATGTACAGCGGCCACCGTACACCTAGCCCACTGAGCTACGCACTGTATGCATTTACCATCAGGAATATCTTATAGTTCAAGGTTTTACTATTTACATAAAATCATTTTGATTTACAATGGATTTTTTATATATATTTTAACGAACTCAAGAAAAATAACGACTTTGACACATATCTAAGAGCTTGTTAGTCATTTTTTCTAGTATTTTTCACTCACTTTCCGATCAATCAATTTTTACGTTTTTAACTTCCTTAAATCAGATTTAATTAATTAAAAACTTTCTTGACTCTTGAGATAGAGATCTGAGTTTTGGTACGTAGAATACTCTTTATGGTAGAAAGCAACGTACCACTTTGTTGTTTAATGAGATATAATTTTTGTTGGAAAGAAAACACAAAATTTTACGGGAAAACATGGCCGATTTTCCTGACTAACGAACTTGTCCAAGCCACTTGCAAAATGAAGCTATTTGCCAAATTTGATTAAAATCGGACTATTATCTATTGAGTTATCGGTGTAATACACACACACACACATACATATATATATATATATAATATATATATATATATATATATATATATATATATATATATATATATATATATATATATATATATATATATATATATATATATATATATATATATGTATACTGAAACTGGCCCTGGATATGGGTTCCAGGGTGCCTAGTTCGCGGCGGTATTTGAGGGCATTTTTTCAAAATTCCAAAGTCGGGACCTTTATTTCAACAACACATCAGGAGGACTTACAGTCTAAATACTATCGTACCCTGGGTGTTGACAAGGAGAAAAGTGGCAACTTGT